>VWZK01000817.1:55294-86773 GCA_013396935.1 Baryphthengus martii | reverse complement strand
AGAAGTGGCTGGAGATGCGTAAAACTAGGGTGGAGAAGCTTGGCTCGGGAGCTGCCGATGTGAGACTGCCTGTGAATTGGCACCGGCAGGGGAAGTTTGGAACGAGCACCAATATATTCTTTCCTTGCAACCTCCGCTGAGACTGGGGAGGCAAAAGGAAAGAAAGGGATTTCAGTCCCAGTCACTTTCCCCATTTCAACCGGCTTCGGGAGCCAGGGTGGAGGAGGTCTCTCCATTCTCTTCCCGGTTAATTGTTTAATTGGGGAACAATGCGCCTTTCGCACCCGCCTGCCCCACTCCGGAGAGCCGGTGCCGGGCGAGCAGTGGAACCCGTCCCGCCGCACCGGCTGCTTCTCCCCGGTACTTTCGGGACCGCTGCGGGGCTGGGGTCTGCGGGGCCCCGAGGGGTCGGCGGGAGGTGGAGGCGGGGTGTGTGTGTGGGGGATACACAGGGGAGGCTCCGCGGAGGCAGGCGCTGGGGGCTCTCCTGCGCCCAGCAGCTGCGGGAGCTTTGCAAATTGCAAGGAGGCTCTTGCAGAGCTTGTGAACCCTCCTCTCTCCGAGCCAGCGCCCCTCCTCTGCAGCGCTGACGGTACAACGATATAATAATGATGGGTGGCTGAGGCTCGCATTTGAACTTGCAGGCGAGCTCCCTTTGCCCACCACTCGGTTCAGGCTCCGCAGCTCGGAGTCAGGTGCTCGCCGGCGGGGAGGGAGGGGAGACAGAGCTCTGGGAGAAGGGGAGACCCCGGAACCACCGTCTCCTTCCAGCACTAACGAGAGGATTTACTCTTTCATGCGGCCACTGGGATCTCTGGACTAGCCTAGCCACCACGTTGTGATTTTTTGCAGTCCCTGCAATACGCTACCTTTTAAGGTAACTATAACTCTCTTAGTGCGGGTTGGGTTTTTTGGTGTTATTTTTTTTTCTTTCTTTTTTTTTTTTTTTTTTTTTTGGTGTGTGTCTGGGTTTATGGGTTTTAGGTTTTTTTTTTTGGGGTTTGGTTTTTTTCCTTTATATAAGATTGCCATCAAACACCTAGCGTAATATTTAAAACGATTGTTTTACTGGTGGTACCTGTAAGGACAAAGACTCGAACTGCAAACCTTAAGTGGGAGAGAATAGCGATGATTGGTGAATTTAAACAACCTGGGGTAAGTTCAACGCCACGCGGGGGAGAGGAGAAGGGATGCTCGGGGACCCACAAAAAAATTCCCTGGTGCAAAGAGGAGAACAAAGAAAACTAGGAAATAAAAGACTTCGGGGTGAGAGCCCTGACAGAAGTCTCTGGCGCTGGTTGTTTGAATGGCCGGGAAGGTAGAGCTACACCTTGGTGTGCGATGGGGCTCAGGAGGGTGAAAGGAGGAAGCTATTTCGCACGGGTGTTAGATACACAAAGCGTCCGTGTGGCAGGAGCGACAAGAATGGACCTTTCCTCCGGCCACCAGCTTTTCCTGAGCTGGGAAAAGCGTGTCTTAGTGTCCTCTGCTCTTGTGTGTTCCCCTATCCTTTTATTTTTTTATTTTTATTTTTTTTTTCCCCATTCCCTTGCTGTTCCTGGAAAGCTGCACACAGGGCAGAGCCGGGCTGAGGTGCTCAGACAGCATCTCTCCAGAGGAGACGGTGAGCGGGCGTACTCTGAGCCACATTTTCATTGCTGAAAGGGGGGCGGTGGGTGAGGAGGAGGATCACAAGGTCAGTGGAGCAAAACGCCCCCTTTTACACCCACGGCCAGCTTCTGGGGGCACGGGTACTACCTTCCCCCTCCGCTCCTCGGGATTTCGCCTTTGTTTTACAAAGAAAAAGTGAGAGCATCGTGGAAGGAATTGAGGGAGTTTCGACGGCGGGAAAAAAAAGCGGGTGGGTGTGTACAGGGAGGGGGGCGGCATCCGCAGAGGGTCGGGATCCCCACGGCAGGGGATGGGACCCCGCGGGCAGGTTCCATCCGGTCCCCAGGCACCGTCCCCACACAAAGGGGCGACGGGGAGCGGGCGAGGGACGGGACTAGCCCTCTTTGTCCCCCTTGTCACGTCCTCCCTGCCCACCCCTCTCCCTCCGGGCANATAAAATTATTTTAAAAAAATTGTTGCCGCGGCGTTTCGGGCTGTTCCTCGCGTTCCCCGGACCGGCACGGGAGCCGACAGCGTCGCCGGCCGTCCGTCGGGTGATGTTTGACGGCGGGGCAGGGGCGGCGGGGGTTGCGCCCCCGCGGGCACGGGGGNNNTCCCGCCTCCGAGGTCAGGGCATGAGGCGGACCCGGGGGCACAGGTCCCGGCTGGGGCACGGCCGCGGGACCCGGCGTAGGAAGGGGCTGGGGGAGGCGGGATGAGAGCACCTGCAGCCTTCTAAGCACCCAGTGCTAACGCCGGCACTGGACGGGCCCCGAAGACCCCCTGAGTCCCCCGAGGGTGGTGCGAGGCTGCGCCCGCGGGAGCCGTGAGCGGCATCTTTACATCCTTGCCCCACTGCTGCTCCTTTCAGGTGCCTCTTGCCTCTTCCATGGTGCTGTGGGAGTGAGGTGGGGCAGAAGAATTCGACAGCCGCCCTGGAAAGCGGGCGGGAAGGCAGAGCCCGCGCTCGGGGCGGTGCTGGAAGGAGGACGTGGGGGCGGGCGGCTCCGCAGGCACATGAGCTCCGCGACCTCGCTCCACGCGTTGCCTAGGACCGATTTTTCCACTGCGTCTCTGCGAGGCCGCATGAGAGCCCAGAGCCGCTTCTGGCATAAATTAGCGCTGGCCTGGGAGGGATGTCCTCCGGCAGCCGCTTCTCGGCAGCTGCCAGAGCGAGGAGCGCCAGGACACGCTGTGCTCTGGTCACTTCTCCCGCCTGCGCCCCCGTCTCAGCACCGCTCGCCTGCTGAGGCTCCAGTGCGGGCCGAGGTGCCCCTGCGGCGGCTGGTGCTGAAGGTGGTGCGGAAAGGATGATGCGGAAGGCCCCTAGGACCTTCTCGGAGGCCTTTAGGAGGACCTTTGCAAGCGATAATGGGCTAAGCAGACGCCACCGATGAATCAGATGCCGCCATGTGGCAGCACAGTGGGCTAATTAATCACATGGCAGAGAGGTGGTGAAACTGGCAAAGTTAATTAGGCAGCGCTTACGGTGAGGTTGATAGACGTCGGCAATTAACAGTCAGATGGCATTGACGGATCTAAGCGCTGCAGAAGCAAAAGGAAGTGCAGGCTGCGTGCATTTGAGAAAGGGTGGTTGTGGAGGGTTCAGACAGAGCTCGGCAGGTAGCAGGGGTGTCCTAGGTCTGGGATCTGTCACTCGGAGCTTGCTGGGGCTTCACCATGTCATTTACCGTTTGACCCATTAGTAGGGGCAGCAACCTCAATTCACTTCTCTAGCGCCAGGTTCTGTTACAGCGTGCCCTCTCCTTCTCTACGTTTTTGAAAATTTTGTGTGAACCTGACTATGGAGGCAAGGAGGGTCCAAGGGCAGAGGCTGCTTTTTACATGTTTAAGGAATGTGTCCGGCTTTCACAATACAGCCGTAGAGCATGTGCTGAATCCATCTCAGCGTGACCTGAGAAGCTGCAATCTCTAAAGACAGTGTTACCTCTGTGAAAGTAGCTAATTTCTCAGTGTCCCAACTTCGGAGAAATTAGGAATAGTTTTTGGATGGTGGATTTTAGTCTGTTCCACACCAGGAAAATTCACTGTCTTTCTTAACCTGGAGTTTAAAACAGAGAGACAGGATGTTCTCCCATCTGGTTAAATTAAAATAGCATTGGTGTGAGATCAAGCTTACACTGTAAACTAAACACGAGCTGGAATTTGATCAGAACTTATTGCTCCTATGAGCTTTTGCTTGTGGTAAAGGAAGGTAGCAGTGTCTGCAAAAAATAGGAGCCCTGCGCGCTCCTCACAGAGAGAACCTCTGCTGCTAGTTTTTAAGGATGCAAAGTTTGTCAAGGACTTGGCATCTTTTGACTAAAATACACTGTGCTCAGCATTGCATCCAGTTTAAAAATGTAGGGCAAATTACTACTCTAGATTGGTCTGCCTGTAGTAGTTCCTAATTAAATGGATCAGTCCACTTGGAAACTAGCCAGCCGGCAACCTGAGTTTGGTTACTTTAAATGAGATACTTTTCTGACAGAAGGTGGAAATTAAACACTTACTCAAGTCTTACAGCCTTGAGTTGGCAAGGTTTTCTTACTGCGTCCATAGTATTATTGCTTTCTCTTACTCTAGGTGTAGTGACACCAGAGGAAAAAAAAAAACAACCCAACTCGTGGAGAAAAGTGTGGTTAGAAAGATTTTGGCTAATTACAGTGGACTCGGGCAGTACGGCAGCCAGCCAGCAGAGGCCTTTGTAAACTGTGGAGTGTGGGAATGGGAAACACAAACCAGTTTTAGAGCAGGGAGTTTGCTCAAGAGCCTACAAGGCAGCACAGTCAGCTACAGCCTCTGCCAGCAAAAGGGGAGGAGGCAGGAGCAGTCAAGTCTGATAGCAGTGGCCTCGAAATGAGGGCAGCACTGAACGGGAATTGGGATGCTGGGGGTATAAGCAGCAGCTTCTGCCTTGCCTGTGGCTCATGAGGAGCACTGCTGGTACCAGTTATGCAGAGCTCTGCTTTCTCCTAAGCTAGGCTGCCCTTGCGGGGCCAAGCCACATTCTGCCACTATGATCTGCACGCTGTCATTCGGAGAGGGTGGCAGGGCTAATTGCACAGTTAATTCTGGCAGTTGTAGTGGAACAGCACTGAGTAACCCAGGAGTGTATATGGGAACCAGCCAAGGACCCGAGCGTGAAAGCCCTTGTGCATGGGGGGGTTGCATAGGAGTCACGCTTGTGAGCCTAAGGGTTTAAAATCAGACCCTTCTAACAATGGTTTTTGTTGCCTGAGTAAGCACCTTGGGCTAGAGGAGACTTGGGAGAAGAAATGGTCAAAAGACCATTTTCTGAGAGCTGGGCGAGGATTTTTGGCAGGTGCCTCACATAAACTCTGTGCTAAAACAGTGCAATTTTTTGCAGCTCTCTGTGCTCTTGGTGCAGCAGGTGTAATTCCTGCACACCTCAGTAAGAGGCTAAGTAGCCATCATACCCATGAATGCTCTCTTCTCTACTCATGGCTAAGTTAGCAGTCACAGAATGTCTTGACAATAATCCTTCCACAGTTGTCTTTCTATTTTCATATTTCATTGTGTGTATGTATTGTGTTTAGTGACTGGAAGCTGAAGGTGTGAGGGTTTTTTTCAGTAATCCTCAAATGGCAAGTGCATTACAAATGCAAGCATGACATCAGAGGATCAGTGCTTGTGGAAAAAGTGGAGAGGAATGGGCAGATGAAGTCCGCCACGTACTCTGAATTTGTACTGTAGGTCAGAGGCTCATGGTCAGAGCTCTCCGTTGGCTTGAAGTGTAGCAATGGGGTTTGTCATCTTACCGAATGTGGAAGTGGTTACACCACCTCTTGAGACAGTACTGCAAGGAGCTTCTGAGGGCAAAGGGACCTCCATTGGCATGTGCCACGTACACAGGTTGTCCTATTTAGGGCCGATGCAGTGCAGCAGGTGGTGGCTGCAGCATTCAACCAGCCCTGTTCAGTTCCAGCACACCCGTCTTCCAGGAAAAAGAAAATCCTTTATTCTTCGATTCTCTTGTTTCTGGTCCCAAAAGCCAAGGTTGCCTTCTGGGGGAGGAGGGAGATAAAGCATACGGGTAAACATGGAAAGCTAAACTTGTAAACAGTTTGTTCTAGGTTTTTCTTTAGTGGTTGATGTAGCCAGTGTGTGACGCATGGGAAACACATGTGGACAGAACATCTCAAAAGAAGGTCTGGAGCCACTCTGATTTCACAGGGGCCAGAGCTTTCGTGTTGTCCTGCAGACAGGTCTAGCACTCAGTGCCTTTGAAGGTGGAGAAGTCTGCTGTTCTTTTTGTGCTCCCTACAGAGTGCCTGTGTTACTGAAGGAACTACTCTGCAGTGGTTTTGGTGCTTGAGGCTTCCAGCAGTGTCAGAATACAAGGGTTGCTTGAAGGGGCTTCTAGTCTTTGCACATCTGTAGGTTCCACCTCATTTTTTTTTAAATGTTGTGTAATAATGAGGATCATCTAAGTGTTTATCTAAGCAATCACGTGACTATTTCAGAACTGGTCCGTGGCATTAAAAGGACTTCCATCTCCACAGCCCTTCTCTTGTGCAACATTCTCGCCTGTAACAACCTTCTGCAGGGATTTAATAGGGAATGCAGAGTATGACAGGACACAGTGTAGATTTTTCAAGGTAGTTGTTAAGTAACCACTTTTATTTTCTCCATGTACAGTGTAAGTGTAGGGAGAGGTAAAACTGTCTGGATGGTGTTGGGGGTGCGTGTTAAGAGTCTTCAGAAAAAGCATTATGGCAGGTAGAGCTCAAACTGAATGAAGGCAAAGAAGTCCCGGTTCTTATTTGGGACTCAGTCACAAAAAGTGCAAATTCCATGAAGTTAATATTGCAAAATAAGTGATATCACATTATACACTCAGCTCTATTGAGAGGCTGAAGCAGAGATGGGGCGTCTTTGGCAGCGTGCAGCCTGCTCTACAGAAAGCAGCTGTATTCTTCCTTCCACGCCCTGGGAATAGGTTGCAGCATGTGTTTCCCAGCGCAACCAGCCAGCTCTGGCCATCCACTATAGGGAATGAAAAGGTCTTGGGTTTTCACCTCTTTTGGGTGGGAATTTTTAACATGGTGCTGTTATGTTAGAGATTGCCTCATTGGAAAGGCTTGGTTTGAGATGTTTTGCGTCTTTTCTGAACTGTTCAGCCGTTGCAGGATGGATGCCAATTCACACAGACTCGTGAAGTTTGGGCTGCAGCTGTAAGCTGTGGAGAAAACTTTCCTGGGATGGAACACGTCACCAGTAGTTTTCTGGAGATGTTTCTCTGTGTGTCCTGCTATCATGTTCTGTATAGCTCGTGGAGGTTTTTGAATGCATTAGCTAATATTTTAACCCTAAAGCATTATATGTTTTATTAGATGCTGAAGAGCTGAAATAGTAACGTAAAAAAAATGCCCAAATACATATGTGCAATGCAAGTTCCATAGTTATAACACAGATATGTACCTGTTAAATCTCTGTTTCAGTGTTCCTTAAAGCAGTGCAACTGTAATCTCTCATGGACAGGAAAAACCTCTCAAGTTCAGGTTACTTGCCCAAGTAAAGAACACGAGTGGTATAGTTTAACAGCAAGATCAGGAAACTCAGGGGTTTGTGGTAATTTTTTTTTTTTTTTTCAGCGACAGTGTTTCCCAAACTATTCCTGAAAGTTTTTTCTTAACTTGGATAGATAGTACATATGTGTAACTACATGGAAGAAGAACTATTTAGAAATCCTCTATGGTAGTTGATGTTTGTGGGACTTGCAATGCTTTTGTTAATGTACTTTTGAAATTTTCAGGATATTTACAGATTCAATGTGTGCAACACAGGACTGGATTAAAAGCAAAGATATGCTATTATGAACGTGCAACATATTGTTGCGTACATAAGATATATGTGGAGAACTTTTCAGCTGTTAGAAGGTGGAGCCTGCAAAGGAAGTGAGAAACAAATCCAAAGGGAACTGACTTGTCTGAGTTTCACGCCGGGCTCAGTAACCTGAAACTCATTATGAGTCTGTATTCAATAGGGACACGTTGTCATTATCACAAATTTCCACCGGAAAATATTATAGGGAGAAATCTTGAAAGCAGGAAGTCATCTGGCAACCTTCTTGCAGATGGGAGGGATCATAGTGTGGACATTCACGCACCATCAAAAGTCATGAGAAGTTTGTCATGGGAGCCCCTTTTGGCAAGAACCGAGTTGTTAGCTGTTGCTAAATGACGAGATAGTTTGTATTACAGACATAAAATCACCCAGAGGCTGGATCTGAACTGGCAGAAAAAGTAATTAGATTGCACTCGTATACTGCTACGACGGTATGGCAATAAATTGAAAACAGTGCATAAAATGGCAGAAGATCAACGTATTAAGAATTATTCACTGTCTTGTTGAACGTATTTTTAAAGCAGATAACTGCTTCTATATCAATGACAAATATTGGTTATACTGAGTTACAACACTTGATAAGAACACACTGTGATACTAACCACTTGCTCCTTTGTTCTTTGTTTGTAGGTCAAGATGTTGTTAAGTATAAAAAGCATCTTATGGATGTACTCTACGTTAGTTATAACATATATGCTACCTAAAGGTAAGTCTGTTATACATGGAACCATTTATCAAAATTCATTTTAGTGGTCCAGTCAGTAGGGTGTTTCCCAGGACTTGGGAAACATTCCAAACTCAGGACATTCAGTTTCTGGTCTTGCCTCTGCTACTCTTTTTGCTGCACTGTGTAACTAGCTTTGTTTCTGTGTTCTCCTCATTGACTTACTGTTTTTTTACCTGCCTGTCTGATGTATCCTGAGGTTTGTAAGTGACAGTATTATAATTGAAGTTATAATAAAGAAATTGCCATAGGATACCGTTGTGTAAAGGAAACTAAATTGCCTTTTCCAAATGTTCAAAAATACATTTTAATTATTTAACTCGTGCTTCTGAAATGTTGGACCTGTTGGCCAGTTGTGTCTTGCACCTCCATTTTCCATGATCCACTAAGGAGCTCCTTGCAACAGATGAGGTGAGAGCTGACAGAGAAATTTTAGTGGAGGGCAGACACTTTCCACAAGAACTTCATCCTGGTGCCACCGAGGGGGCAGCAAGCAGTGCTGCCAGCACAGGAGCAGGAGCAGGTTTCTGAGACAGACAGCCAGGCAGCAGAAGTGGTGAATGAAATGGAGGAGTTCTTGGGCTACAGGAATACTGGTTTGTCATACCTCCCAGTCAGACTCCAGTGCGTATGTTCATGTACGTCGTGCCACAGCAGCCTTTTGTGTCTATAGATCACAGCTCGCACGCTCTTTATACTCAGGGTGAAAGGTGCCACTCGAATAGGATACTGGGGAAACCAGTAGCCCCAGTGTCTTCTTTGCTCTGTCATCTGTCAAGGAGCAGCTGGGCACGTGCCAGATCCCTGTTGAGCAGGGGCTGCCACGGACTAACCTGATGGCAGGTCCCTTGGCTGCTGGAATCTGGAGACATGTTAGGGCAGCTGCAGGTCTTCAATTTGGGTGGAAAGGATGGGCCCTTACTCTTTCTCTTGGTAATTACACGCTAACACTAAAGTATGTATTCATTGGTAGTTTCCATGGTTATTTTAGATTGAATCAAGCCTTTAAGAAGGAAAAGGTCCTTACAGGTGCTGCAGACTCACAAAATTGGGATGATAGTTTTACCGAGACTCAAACCAAGACTTTTCTTAATTTTTGTTCATTTTATTTTTTTTCCAGCCTTTGGGAAAATCAGATGCACTATTTTAATGTTTTTTTTTCTCAACCTGAACATTATCTGTAACAAAGTCTTTACGTAGTCCTGTAAGATAAAGATTGCTGTGCTTAGTAGAGCCAACTTTAAAAAAGTGTTTGTTTTTTTTTCCTCAGGCAGGTCTGGAACACCATCCCTTACTATTTCCTACTGTCACCTCCTCCTTACAGCTGTTTTTGGTTTCCCATTCTCTTTAAACATAAAACAGGCCAGGATTATTAGACTATGTTCTCAGGGGCAGCAGAGTGTCTGAAGCTTCAGGCAAGGGCAAGCTATGAAAAATGAGGTTATTTTCTTATTCATGAAGGGCTAAAACCGATTTGATGATTAAATATCAAGGTTGTTTTTTTTTTTTCCCTGCAGTTTTTTGCATAGTAAAATGTCTGTAACTGTAGACTGCTGTATGGATGTAGGATCCACAGCTGACATTTAATAATTTGTTCATATGAAACACTGGGAGGGGCAAAGTAAGTGTTTGTCAGAAGTACTTAAAGGGGGTTTATAAAAAAAGATAGAATGAGAGTTTACCAGAGCAAGACGAGGGGCAACAGTTTTAAACTGAAGAAGAGTAGGTTTAGATTTTTCACAGTAGGTAAATTTTTCACAGTGAGGATGGTGGGACACTAGAACAGATCTTACAGAGTAGTCTCCCCTTTGGAAGTGTACAAAGGTAGGCTGGATGGGGCTCTGAGCAACCTAATATGGTGGAAGATGTCTCTGCTCATGACGGGGGGATTTGACTAGCTGATCTTCGAAGGACTCTTCTGATCCAAACCACTCTGATTCTAAATTAGATCTTTCTTTGAGGCAGAAATGTCTCTTTTAACCTATAGGAAAGGGAAGAGCTGCTAGCAATCATCGGCTTCAAAATGAAGTAACATCACTTGCACAAGGAGAGGTCTAAAGATTTTACCTGGAAATCAACCTTGGGATGGAGAATGTGTAAGGAAATAGAATAAGAAAGGCAAAGGAATCTGACAAGAAATTTAGACCTAACATTTCAGAAGCACAGGTTGAAGGATGAACGTTACAAGATTATAGACAGTATTTATGAGTACACCTTTTTCTTTTGTTTAAAAATTACTCTAAAAATAAAACATATCTCTGCAATTTTAAGAGTTAGACATCTTAATTTACAATTCTGTCTTTTTAGATCTTGAATTCAAGTATAAAATTGAAGCCTTGAAGTCTTTCATGAAACACAAACTCCCGTGCTTCCATTCCCACAATGGATTGGATCACTCCATATGATTGAATTAAATTTAATTAAATAGTCTCTTCAATATAATACATTGCCATACTTCCCCTAAAAAACTTTTAGGCAAAATTGTTCGGGAAGTTTGAAGTGTTTTCTTTCAAGAGTCTTATGGGAAATTTGTCAAAAATAGCAGTTATTTTTAAAGTGTAAATCCTGGAATCTGTGAGTCTTAATGCTAGATCATAACAAAATTGAAGCTTAATTTAGAACACAGGTTATAAGCATGCAAAATTTTATGCATTCACCACTAATCATTACTTCCATCTTTGTTTTCCCTTCCACTCTCATCTTTGTGAATGGTCACATTCATAAATACCTAGCATGTTTGCATGGCATGCTCATTAGATTTTACTTAGCAAGGAAAGTATTTTTGCTTTGAGGGCAAATTGAGAATGGTCTTGCATGGCTTCTTTGAGACTTTAAATCCTCGGAAGATGTGTGTCAGGAAGGCAGCAGGAAATACGGTGTAAGCTTCTGGGGTCATGGGAGTGCCCCTCTGCAAGACCTTTGCTGTTTGCTCTGGTCCATGTGAAGGATTAATGACAGAAGTTCACGAGCAAGCTTTACGCCTGCTGCTGGTGTGGCATTTACTCCCTCTGAGCTGGTGTTAGGGTATTGTAGGATACAAGCTGGACCTTGTGGTTATGATCAGTGTTGGAGTTTATCTTACATGTTCTAAGTGACTATTTGTCATGCCATAACTGAAACTTTTTTGAAAGCCCTATAATCCAGAAGACAGTGGAAATCTCCTAGGTTGCACTGCTTAATATGTTCTTTCAAAGGTATATAAATAGTCATCCAGTTTGAACATCAGTTTATCTGATCATGTTTTTGTTCTACATGTGCCATGAAATACACGTGTGCAGGCCTATGTTGTCTGCATATCGTACGTTGAGTTCTGCAGCTGAGTTTCACATTTGCCTGGCTTTCTGTGACTTTTTTGCAAAATATGAAAGTAGCTGGTTCTTTGTCACTCAGCGCCTCCTTCTTTCACTCTGCTCGCTCAGACCACAAATCACCCAGCAAAGACCTCAGTGAGGCCTTTTGTTGAGGCTGTTACTTCTACTGTCAGAGTTTCATATAGGCTTGTGTAAGTGGTCCATTTGTGTTTATTTATCATTATCTTCATTAAAATATTTATGGTTAATGAAAAGACATCTTTTGGGCTCCATGTCAGTCGTCAGGTTAACAGAACACAGAATTTCATTGATCCTTTCTGTTTCTGCTGGTAGGCAGGGTGGTACAGCACGTGTCTAGCTAGGTTGTTGATGAGCTAAAAAATTAGAATCCATTTTTTGGTCTCATACATTTGGCTTAGTATAAATGAAATCTTATTGTTGAAGCATGTGGTTTGTTGCCTACATGCTCAGTAGCAATATTCTGTTCATTTAAGCTTGATTATGTAGCAAAATTATTCCTCTAAGCAGTGTCACTTCATGTAGGGTGTTCTATTCAGACTTCTTGTCCGTTACAGACTTACTGGTCTGGTTATTATGGTTGACATAATACACAATGGGCAGAATTCTGCCTTTTTTTTTTCTTTTCTCTTTAGATTTCTATTTTAAGAGTTTAGTAACTTTTACAACAGAAAAAATGTACAAAGACAGAGCCTTTGTTCTCAAGCAAGACGTTCTGTAGTTTGTCACCCACTTAAAAAGGAAAGATACCAAGCTATGTGTCATTGGTAGGATAAGCTGACCTTGCAGCTAAAAGGGTGGAGTGGGAGGAACTATGGCAGTTTTGCTGGGGGAAAGAAAAAAAAAAGGCATGAAAAGGCAAGCTGGAAAATTTTTTTTTTTATTTTTTTTTTCCAAAATAAAAGTGTACTCCATGCCATCATCACCACGATAAACTGATAGAAATGCATAACCACAGCTTTAGGTTTGGAGAAAGTAAGACAGGAGTAAGATGTGGCAAAATCCTGCTCAGTAAATTTTTGCTGACAGGACTGTCTTCTGTCAGGATATTGCATGGGAGAAGTTTTCATTCTGCATTCTGTTGCTGCTACTTATTCTGATGCTGGAGTTATTTAATATTTAAACAGGAGAAGAAAACAAAAATGCCAGGCTGCTAAGGCACACTCTCTACTGACTGCATTGTGCTGCTCTTGGTCCGACTCTGTAGTCCCATTATCTTGTACAAATATCCCATTGACTTTGCTGGGAGATCTGCCAAGATACGTGTTTGTGGCCAGGTGATTTGGATTTAGCTATGTATTTTATGTCTTTATTGTCTATGTAGTTTCCCTAATTAATTATGCATGAGTGATACCTATTAGCAACAGAAAAAAATGCATGTATTTACCACTGATTAGCTTGGTAATTTCAAAACCATCCCCCTGTTTAAGAGCACGTGATGTTGCAAGTATTCTAGGTCCTCTATGGTGGGGTGGAGATGCGATATAAAACAAGGTTAGCAGATACCTGCTTTTCTCAGCCTATGCTCCAATTTCCAAACAGTTAATGAAGTATTTTGTTCACATTTTTGCCCTCCACGTTCTTTCTAAGGAATAGCCTATCACACAGCTTTGGTAAGTGGCTGAAGAGGAGATATAACATGAAGTATAAGCTTAGGGAAAATACCAAACAAATGGGTTGTATGGATTAAAAGAAGGTATCAGTGCATTCTGCATTGGCCAGTAAATTCTGCTTGACTAATATGACTTACCGCAAGAAATCAAGCCTTTTTGAAACTGTGCAAGAATACCGCTTAATAAAACTTGCCACTGAAGCATAAGATTTTTTTTTTCTTTCTTTCTTTCTCAGTAGGGAAAAACTTCTTTCTTCTTTTCCCCTCTTCTCCCCTCCTCTCGTCAAAACAAAGATTGCTTTTATATAGTGTTTTATAATGCTTTCTACAGTTAGATGGGCATGTTTGTAGTTACATGGTCTCCTATTCTGGGATGTAGCCCAGTTTAGGATAGATCTAGTTTGCATATCATGATGATATTTTTTGCCAATGGTTTCAGTCTGCTGATTGTGAAGACACAACTTTTAAAGAGAGGCAATTTCCTCAGGGTTCAGTGCTGTTATTCTAGATCACTCATGATCAGAAACAACGTTTTCAAAAGTTCATTAAAATTCTGTCAGTCAAGGTAATTATAACTAGGTCATTTTTCATTTAAGAAGTTTCTGTAATGCATATAGATGACAAGAGATCATAATAAATACTAAATATTTTGAGACTGATTTTAATCTCCCACCTGTGCAATTTGGCAATAATTCCGTAACAACTGATAGGATTGAGTATTCACTGTAACTCAGTGAAGTTTCAAGAAATTAAAGGTGATATGAAAGACAGCGATGTTTCCATGCTGTACGTCTTCAGGGTAAAATCAGGCCTTTCTAGTTTTCAGCAATCAGTGGATTTTTTTTTTTTTTCTCCCCCCTGGAGAAGTGTGTATGCAGACAAAGCTTTTGAGCTAGTCTTTAGTCTTCAGTAACTTCTACAACCTTGTCTTCAAGCCTTGTGAATTCCCCAGTCTTGATTTCTATACTGGACCTGGATTTGTCTTTCCCCGGTGTACAAATAGTTTCTTGCTGGTTCTGGGCCTGAAGTGTATGAAGTGATTAGTTTGTTTGACTACTAAAAGTGAGTTGTGCCATCACCGATCTCTGTTTACACATTAATGGAAGAACGAAGATGTTGCCACGTGCCTGGATCAGCGAGTGAGCATCTTGCTGGTAAATGTGCTCAGACAGTGCTGTTCCACCTGAATTTTGAGCTGAGCTTTGGGTGCAGCGCAGCTTTGTTGGTAGAGCATCACCCCATTGTTACACTCTCTGATCTACTCAGTTTTGATACAGCCGTTTTTAGTGTATCCACATTTTATTTCCCAGTTAAGTAAGCATGGATCGAAAGGACCCGAGGACTTCCATTCAAACTTGAGGGTCTTACTTAGTCGATCCATTTTTTGTTTCTTTTTTCCTAGTTAGTATTTTATTGATCATCAAGCTGATGATTCTTGTATTGATTTTTTTAGTTAATACTATTAATACTTTATTCTGCATAAAGTCATCTATCTCTGTTAAAATTAATCAACTTGATGAGCATTTTTTTTCTCCCTCAAAATCTTCTCTTTATAGAGAGTATAATCTACTTTCTATAAGAGAGATGATATTTCTGATGCTAGATAAACAGCTAGATAACTTTCATGTGCTTGTGTCTCCTATTTCCTGTATCACTCAGGTGGTGGCTAGTATTTGAAGTTACTATATTTCTAAACCTTTTGAATCTTAGCTTACACTGAGTTAATGATCGGCATGTTCCACGTTTAGAGTGCAGGACAGGGAAAGAAATAAAACAGATGCTGTTGTGCATCAGCTTTTAATCTTCATTAAGCTATTATGTATGGTGAAATAACATCACAAAAAAAAATAAATCTAACAGAAATCCTCTCTTCAGACAGTTGCTGTGTGCAGGTTGGTTGAACAGTAGTCAACTTTCCCCTCAGGATATTGTCAGATGGAAGCATTTCACTGTAAAGTGTTTGCAGCTGGGGATGTCATAAAAAAAAATGATAAAGGTCCTATCATGTCAAGTCTGAGCCAAGTAGGGGCTTTCTGTGCACTTCCTTCTTTGCTCTAACATCCTGTAATACTTTTATTTCTGCAATGTGTTAAAGTCCCTGAGGCTACAAGGAAATAATTTTTAAGGAATGACCATTTGAGAGAATCTCACTGGAAAGGCTTTTGTTTCAGCATGTATGTAATAAAAAGAGTTAACCCTTGAAAGAATCATGGAGTAAGGGGTGTCACGTGTGCGAAGACATGGGCTATGTTTTACTCGTAGGACAGGAGCAAAGGAGGAAGCTACTGTGAGGGATGGCAAGATGTAAACATCAGTAGCTCCCCTGTATGCATGGTTTTGGCCAGTAATAGATGTGAGGTAGCTCATCACCTTTCATTCAGAGTGATCTTGCTCCTGTGAAGTTAAAACACATAGCTCTTTACGTTTTCTCTGGCGTCTAAAATTTCAAAACAGTTTCTGAAAAAAGTCAATAACTTGGTGAGTATAACAAATGGAGAAAATGTCAGAGGACAGTGAATTAAATTTGCCCAAGCAGGAAAGGACTCCATTAGCAGCCTAGGATATTGATGCAAACTGTTTTTTTTAGCTTGAACTAATAATCAGTTTTGTTACAAGTCAGCTAAGGTTCATGAATTTCAGGTCTGGTACGTCTGTGAATCGTTAAATAACAATGAAATGTATCTGTTTCTGATTTTGCTGTGCCTCTAATGTGATTTCTCCTTTCTCTCCCCCTCTCTTTCCTTTTTCTAGTTAAAGCAGAAAAAAAAACCCTGGTAAAGGGATCCCTCTCTGGAACTTCAGTCCTGCCGTGTTTCTTTTCAACCACACCCACTATAGCCTCCAGCTATGCAGCTGAGTATCTTCGAATCAAGTGGTCAAAGGTTGAACTGGATAAAAGTGGAAAAGATGCAAAAGAAACCACAGTCCTGGTGGCCCAAAATGGCAACATCAAAATAGGTCAAAGCTACAAAGACAGAGTGTCTGTTCCATCCCATTCAGAGGAGACTGGTGACGCTTCGCTGACTTTCTCTAAGCTGCGTGCAAGTGATGCAGGGGTGTATCGCTGTGATGTCATGTATGGAGTGGAAGACACACAAGGCATTGTATCATTGGCTGTTGAGGGTAAGGATTTGTCTATTTTGTTTGTAGTCAACAGTGATTCCAGTTAAAGCAGGAAAAGTTAGTAATTAACTTTAGAGCATTTAAGGGAGCATCTTTAGGAATTTACCATTTCTTAACTATTCACTTCTCCCATTCTCTTTCTGTCTTTTATTTATTTTTATGAACCTTTTCCTATCCATAGTTCTCTCATTTCTCACTTACACCTTTGGGGAGGCTACTCTTGGTTCCTGGAACAAATGCTGTTCACTTATTCCCAAAGTAGTTTGTGTCCTTCCCAGAGGGTTTATATACTTTTCAAGACAAGCTCCTTCTTTCACTTTTTCTCTCTCTCTCTTTTTTTTTTTTTTCCCTCCAGAAGATACCTCTAAAATTTTTTTCAAGCCAGCCCTTTTGAAACACAGTATGTATTGTACTAATATATCTGGAAACCAGTGTCCTTGCCAGAAGACAGAGTTGGCAGGCAGAAGCAGTTTGTTTTTCAATTGTTTATGTAGGATCAAAAGAAGCGACTGGCTTACTACTGGAACTGTGGTTGGCCTATCTTGCCACTTGATGTACAAAACCATGTCAACAAAACTGGAAGCCACTCTTTCTGTGATGCAAGCAGAAAAGAAGAGTTTCTTTTGTCCCAGTAATATAGGGTTGGACAGTAGGAGGAAACTCATCTGGCAGAAGCTGCAGGAAAACAAGTAGGGAGGTGGCTGTTAATGTTCTTCCATGTGGAGGATCTGAGACTAAAAGCTTGCCTGCCATCACTATAAGGAAATACCCTCCAAAAACATGAAGGAGGAGAAGTGTACATGTAGAAAGATGGAAGCAACAGGACTTTCAAAAGCATGAAATGGCAAAAGGAGCATCTGACCTCTAGGTGTTCTTCTCCTAAGAGCCACAGCACAGTAAGTACAGCATAGAGACTGCTCCAGAGCCTGGTGCTGTATAGCCCTGTCAATCTGGCGCTGAGCCTGAGCTAACAAACTGTGCTGAAAGGCAGGACGTATTAGCCCAGGCTCTGTGCCATACAAATGCAAATTCTGGACCCAAATTAGTCTGTGTGCTTAGAACAACACTGTGCTGTGTGGCTGTACCAGCTTGCATGAGCCTTAGTTTGGACTCTGCTGTGCACTCCTTTCCACTTAGGTGTTTTTTGAAAGTTCAGTATTTAACTCAAATGACTGATTCCCAAACCAAACATTAATATCTGCTGCTGGAAATTATGGCTTTGACTAAGATTTTTTTTTTTTTTGAGTGAGCTTAATACTACATTGTTCTTCCAATACGCTTAACCTAACTTGCACAGTCTTTTGGCATTGATTCAATGACAGGTTTTGAAGATGTGGTCTTAATTTGGAAATACAATAAATCAGTGTAACCAATAATGTCTGTATAACTTCATAAACTGTTTAGTCCTAATGGCAAAAGCAAAAGAAATCCTGGTTTGTACATTACTTTTCAGTAACTAGTGTACCTGGCATTCCTTATTCCAAGTGCTCCCTTGACTACATATCTACATCCAAGAGCAGCAGACGTTTACTATAATGTAATATCTGATGATTTATGGCAGTACTTTAGTTTCTGTAGTTAGCTGTCCTGCAAAACACTGCAACGAGGTGAATTGATCAGATTTTTTTTTTTTTTAATTGAAAGAAGATTTCGAACACTCTGTTTTCTTTCTGCAACTGTTCTGTTCCATCTTTGCTTTAATGTCAAAATTTCAGGGGTGGGAAAAGCCAGCTCTTGACCTAAACGAAAACCAGCATTGTTAGATTGTCATTTGTGCACTCCTTTCTCCATTCTCTACATTAGGTAAACAAATGTCATTTATCAGACTCACAAGGACTTCATGTGAGTGTGGCTGCTCAAATCTCCTGCTCTCATTTCAGTAAGGCTCTGTGGAATCTTGGTGATTTCAGCTTTTATTGAAAAAAACCCCGACAAACTCAGATGTTACTCCCAAATGTCATTTATTTCCATTATCTTGTCTTTTTCTAATCTGCACCTCAAAGCGATAACAACTGGAGAGGTGTGGTCTTCTGTGCGCTCTCCATGTATTCTTCACTGCCTGTCGTTAGCGTGGTGTGGGGAGATCTTTCCCTGCTAATTGTGGTGACCTCAGAGCTGACGCCCACATGGTTCAGCACTGTGCTTTGGTCAGCCCTCCTGGGTGGAGCTGGGACTCGTGCTTGCAGGGGGACCCATGAAGTCCTGGTAAAATTATCAGATTTGCTATTATGCACATTTTATACTCATCACAAGTGAAACTCAAAATGCATTTGGGTATCACACTTCCTCTGAGGACTGAATAAGGCCTGTGTTTCTTTAGTTTTTAGTGGATTAAAAATATGCAGAAAAAGTAGTAACTTTGGCTCAGGTAGTACTTGCTTGATCATGTAGCTTAACCTTAAAGTGAAGGAGAATCATTCTGTTAAAGGTAGAAAGCTCCTGCAAAATTCCACTTGTGGGGCAGTTTAGGTGTGAAAAGAAATGTTACTAATGCTTCAGAAAGCAACATTCATCTGCTTCAGTGCTAACACTGTTATGTGTTTTAGACCTAATTTAACAAATTTCTCAGAAATGGCCTGATTAAATAGGCCCAAAGCTTACCTGCATTGTTCTGATGAAGTAGGTGAAATTGCTCTTTTGTTATTATGATAATTCTTATATTCTTGCTTGTTTGGGTATTTTTAAACCAATGCAGGACTGGAGTTCTAGATATTTTCTGGATTTCCTTTTGTTTTATGGATAGTCCCTCATTTGAAACTTTCAAACAAAAAGCACCTTCCAGCATCATTGAAGCCAGGTAGATAAGGTTAGACAGCTGTGCTGTTTGTTTCTGAAATGAACTTTTTCAATTAAGATAATAGATAACTGGGAGAGCTAACTTGAATTAAAAAAAAATAAAAATACTCTAGTTGCTATTTCTGTCCTTTAATTTAGCTTTGTTAGGAACATAAAGCTGCTATTGAACCTATTGTGAATCAAATGAATGTATGTTACCAGTGATGAAATACACTGTGAATGAAAAATTTGATTTCTAAGGAAGAATAATTGTCTCTGCATATATAGTTTTTCCCAGGTTAAGCTGAACAGTTGTTACTAGTCATTGAAAGTAAACAGTAAAACCTTTAATGCAGGGTTTTTTTTGCCTGAGTCTCAAGACCAAGTCTGTCTACAGAAGATGTGTATCATTGTGCATCTATTTTTTTTTTTCTGTGTAGCTATAACAACAGACACATTTGTTAATTTGTATGTCAATATCCAGATGTTTTGCCAATTTTAGATACCAAATGAACTTCTGAAGTTCAGAAAAGGCAGATTTATATGTTATTAACAACAGTATAAATACTAGCTTTACCAAGATGGGGGTGTAAATACAAAACTGCCTTCTTTGACCATGGCAAACCTGTAATTTGACTCAAAATTCTTCAACATGGAATCCTACCGTGCCATAAGATTATTTATAAAGTATAAATACTGTAAAAGTATTTACAGTATTAAAGATTTTGATTTTAATATAATCAACTGTGGCCAATTTTTATGCTTCTTCCTGGCCAAAGCCAATTGATGTCTGCACCATTTCAGACAAGAGTTCTGTCCCAGTGTCCTGTTCCAATGAAAGCAGCAACAGCTGATGCCAAAGGGCAAACCTAACCATTTTTCCTGCATTACTGCTGTCAAGGACTTGTCACTCATAGACTTCCTGAGACGGAGATGATGGCTTTATGTTAGACAATCCTGCACAGTTGTTTGTTTTTTTGTTTTTTTTTCCCGTTTGTTGTTTTTTTTGGTGGTGTTTTTTTTTTGTTTGTTTGTTTTTTGTTTTTTTTTGTGGGGGGGGTTTTTTGTTTTTTTTCATATTGTTGTTTTTTATTTTAAATATTTTTTTGCATGGAGGTAAACTTTTAGTATCTGTGGTTGGACTCGTGGTTCAGCCACCACTTAAACACAGCTGGTTGTAGTTTTTGTTCACAAGGATGATATACACATTTAGTGAGCCACTTTGTCTTTATGCTGTGCATTTCTACTACATTCTTTTCTGACAGGTAAAATCTTTCTAAAGAACAGCAAGATCTTGGAAACTGACATAATTCTGTGCTTTTTTGTGTGCTTTAGTTATAGGCACAGTCTGTGCCAGCTGCTTGGGTATCAATAGCTGCTTGTGTTCTAGGAGCTCAGAGACATCACCAGGACGCTGTGGCCTAACATGGTGTCTTGTACCCGCTGAGCAGTGCTTACCTGTGTTGGTCATCACAATTTGGTTTGAACTCTGTTTAAATTTCTCAGCTTAAAGCGAAGTCTGAACTGCTGTGTTTTCAGAGCGGTTTTGTTCGTGGTACTAACTAGGGTGACTCGGTGGCGTGTACAGTCCAGAGGATCTGATCTGGGAAGGTCATAGCAATGTAGGGCTAGAAGGACATGCAAGTACGTGACATTAAGGTCACTTAATCTAGTTCCTTTGGTACTGCAAGTAACCATACTACATGCTGTGCTACGTGACTTTTACGATTCCCAAAATCAAGGACAAGCACCCATTTGCGTGCACTACCAGGTGCTGTGTAGATTTCGTCTCTTAAGATTGGTGGGGTTAGCTTGAACTGTACCCTAAATGCTACTGTTTTCATTTTACAGCTGGCAAAAAAAAAAGTGTAAGAGTGAAACACTTAATATTAGCCCAGACAAGAAGTTTTGGGGCAGCCAGGTGCCTGCCCTGGTCATTAATCACAATACAGAGCTGTCCTTTGGGCAGTGGACAGTGCCAGTGCCAACAGGTTTGCAGGCTCACTCAGAGGGGCGGTTTTGTCACACTAGATAACTCCTTTCCTATTGCAAATTGCGGAAAATTCTTTCCTCACACCCTGGTTGCTGCTGTACTTACATGGACCTCTCAGACAGGGATATTTTATGTTCAAAACAGGTACAACAGTATTACAGTGTTATATGCTTCAACTGCTTACGAGAAGAGAAATATGCAGAACAAGTCAGTCGTACTCGTTTTTCCTTCCACATGTGGCCTTCTCTGCACATCTCTCTGAATTTTTCCCATTTTCTTAGAAGCAAGTCTTCCTTTGTCAGCTCTTCTAATTTCACCATTCTATAGCGTTTTGAGCTTTGGTTCTGACCTTTCTTGTTACTAAACCCAAAAAGTCAAACTGTCTCATGTTAAGAGTTCTTGGCCTCTTAGTTTTTTAATACTTAGCATTATTTTGTTTTCATTTTTACTCATTTTCTTGCCACTGTTGTCTGAAAACGTCTCAGGTCTCAGGAGCTTTCAGATACTTGAGAGAGATGGTTTTCCCTTCTCGGTGGCTAACACTGAGCTGCCACTTCCTTCCCCCTTTAAGCCGCTTTTGGACACCAGTGAGTTTTCACTGTATCCCAGTGGAGACATTTGGGAACAAGGCTGAGGTTGATGACCACCAGGTAGTACCTTCTGAAGATCACCCCCATGTGTTTGCTTGCTTTAAACAACCTCAACTCAGATGCCGAGTCCAGAATCAGGAAACCTGAAGTCAGCATGAGATTTATTTTACATTCAACCATTTAAGACCACGTACCTAGTCTAAACTAAACAGACAAGCTTGTGCTGTTTTCAGTTCCTCTCTGATGAGAGTCTTGGCTGAGATGAGTTCCCTGGCAATCCGTATCTCTGGCCACCAGTTAGAGATATTTAGATGACTAGTTTAGACTACTAACTTTTAAGCAAAGCAGACTTTGGTGAGTTGAATCTCAGAAAAGGATTTTGTAAAGGTATTGCTGTGCCTCTCTGTCCATGTTTATTCCCTCTTTCTAGTTATAACAAAGTCCGCTTGCATAAAATAGTTTTGAGATACCTTGTGAAAAGCTGACCTACAAGTGCAATGTAACAGTACACTTCATTCTGGAATGTAACTGTGTATTTAATGAAATCCTCCTTCTGTGTGGTGCTATAATATTGGGCAATAAAAAAATGACATGTGTGACCACATATAATCAAGAAGAAAATAATTTCCAAAATAAATGTTCATTTGAGCTATTTTTTGTTCTCCTTCGAGACGATTGGATTTGAAGGAATCAAAGTGGCAAATGAGATCCTTCCAGTTTTGTTGCTCTTTTTTCGTATCTTGTTAGTGAGTATTTTTTCAGGCATACTGAGAGCATTTTATCCTTTTCCTTCCTATGTTTTGGGAGACCACTGTATCATGGGCCTCATTTTGGTAGTTTTTGTTTGATTCTGCTGCAAGTCTGAGAGACTTTTTTTAGTAGTGTTCTTTCTTTTTTTTTTTTTTTTTTTTTTTTTAAGTCAGTAAAAATCCTGAACTTAAAATACTGGCCTTGTTAATGGAAAGCAGCAGCAATTAGGGAAGCAAAGTAGATGGTAATTCACATTTTCATTTTTATGCAAACTCCTCTATCTTGCAGGCTTTATAATGATAATAAATGGGAGTTTTTTCCAATGTGGGAACGCTGCCACTCAATTGTGCTGTTAGCCCTGAGAGAATGTGTGTTGACAACGTAATTGATTTATTCTCTCTACAACCAGAACTCCCCTTCATTATCTCTTCAGTATGGTATTTGAAGAGCTGCTTTTATTTAATGCTTTAGACTTATCTGTCTCGAAACCTTACCACCTCTTGATGTTGAACTTCCGTGCTTTCTTGCTAACTAATTTAGCATGGGCTTCTGCATTTGTAAGCTTGCGTTTTACCCTCCTGTATCATGGATCTCACGGAACCTCCGAATTCTGCAGCTGGGAAGGAAAGAGCACAATGGGTAGCGGCCATCAAAGGATGGGAGAGGGAAATTTATTTCTGAGTGAGAAAGATTCAGTTTCTACATGCAATATATGTCAGGAACAAGGAAGCAAAAGTTCTGATTGAGCTGCCATGTCTCTCCTGTAGGCACTGAGAACATGGCAGCTGATTTCTGCACCAGGCTGGATAAAGGAACTTTGGTGGTAGAGCTCTGAGCCCAGGCAGCACATAACATGCCTTCACATGCGGGATGGTAGAGCAGAGGCCAGTGCTAATGAGTAAACTAGTTTTAGGAAGTTGGTGATACCCCAGTATGAGGGCAGTTCTGAGAGGTTGTGATTTGATTTTCTTTGAGTAATTGTAATTTAAGTAGCAGTGCCTTGGCCTCAGCGAACGCTGGTGTGCCCTAGTGTGTTCCTGTGCCGAGGTAACAGCGTGGGGCAGGTGATCCCGCGGTGCATTCGGAGGTTAATACAGATGTAGGGAAAACGTCCTTCCCCTGAGAGAGATACAGGTAAACCTCAGCATCAGTCACTTTCCTTATCTGGACCAACTCGGTCAGAGGAGCTTGCCCACACCTGCACGCAAATGTCCTTTCTCCAGGAGGACTGACGCAAAGATATTTCATGGAGGAGCAATGTGGGAGTTAGTGTGGGAAAAGACTCTGTTCTTGGGGAGCAGATGGCGCTGGGGCTGACAGAGCAGAGTGGTTGGTATGCGCTTTCTCTCCCCACCACAAGAAGTTCCCTGAGGCCTTTGGCAAGGGAGCGCCTGCTGATGGAAGGCGATCCTGTTCTGCTCAGGTTGCCAAAGCCTAAGACAGGGGTCAGAAGATGGCTGCAAAACCTCGAATGAGGAGCACGAATGAATTATTCATGCAGGAAGCTGAAAATGCTGCTCTATTCCTTCCTTTCATACAGCACTCAGTCCTGTAACCTCTATTTTGGCATGTATTTGTAATGTAAATTTTCTTCTGCCATTAAAGGCAAGGAGGATCACCAAACTGTGGTAGCTTTGGCAGTGGCCTGGGGGTTATTTCAGAAGCGTGCACCACAGTGGCAAAGGTTTGAACATAGAAATTAACAGGATAACAACCACTACCATGATATATGTTATTTTTTTTTCTCCTTAGATACTCTGCTGTGTGAGACAGCTTCTGAAGTTCAGGCTTTATGTGACTCTAAGAGTGTATGTTGCAGCAGTGTAAGCTCTCTAGTGGAAGTGAATTACAATTTATTAGCCATACTAGGAGCCCTTCCCCTGCAGTTCCACGAGGTTTTGCTGCACAATACCCTGGCAAGTCATAAAGCAAAGTTGCAACCCAAAGATGTGAAACCGTGGAACCAGGTTTTCACCCATGGAAACCCTAGTTTGTTAAAAAGTGAAATACGTTTTCATTTTATGGGCTAAGACTGAGATTAGCCAATAAAAGACATTCTCTCTTGGTTAGACAGAAGTGAATTTTGGATGCTACAAATTGCTTTCCTGTGAGCGCTCTTTCTTGCAGACTTGCTGCAACTCCTTCCTGTAATTACACTGGTTTTGTTTGCCAGATGTTCAGTGACAACATTATACTGCTGTAGTCTGTTTTCCAGTTGCTTTATTTGTTCCTAGGACAACTCCTTCCTTGCCTTTTCTTTCAGGGAGGAAATAGACAAAGGGAAAAAAAAATCCTTTACAAACGTACTCGGACAATGGATTTCGCCCCTCTCTCTCTGTCTAACTGAAACAATGAAAGTCCTGCACTTTAATCTTCTTAGCCCCAGGGGGTCTTCTAATTATTGCAGCTGTTGCACAGGCTTACACATACTGACGTCCTCCTTCCCATTCATCTTGGAGGCTCTTTTATGTCCATTAGCTCCTCGCTGGAAATGGAAGAGCCTTCAGCTTTAAGAATAGGTGAAGTTTACCTTGGGATCAGGGTGAGGAGAACAAAGCATTCTCCGAGTTCCTTTCCGGGATTTACAAATCACCAAAGGCTCTTCTCAACACTGCAAAAACTGCTTTAAATTGGCAGCGATATTAACTCTTTAGTCCTGCCTCATTCAGATATCACTGGGATCCCAAACCTCTGCCAGCTGGGAAAGGGCAGTGATTGCTTCCAACGCGGAAAAAATGAGAGACAAGATAGCTGAGAAGGAGCTGATATATTTGGGCTCGTATATTAAGGAGAAGGCACTGATATATTTGAGCAGAAGGAAATGGTAAAAATAATACAGGTTCAAATAAATATGGTGCCATCTCCTGCTGAGTTAAGGAACCTTTTTGTGACTTTACTGACAAGCAATTCTTGTGTCCAGTTTAGCACCAGCCAAACAACTTTGGGGAGAAAAAACCAAACAGCCTAAAAAGCCAACTATGAAAAAAGCCAACTATGAAAAAAAAGGGCAGTTGATCTAAATTCATTTTAATTAAAATTAAACCAACAAGTCAAATAAACAGATTGATTCACATACTTGGAATTCTCACCCTGGGTTATAGAGTTGATGTCAAGTATTGTATACTACAGAAATACCAGTACTACATAAAAAGAAAAAAAAAAGTCTTAAAATGTTTGCATATATTAAACAAAACAGTGCAGTAAAGACAGATGCCCAGCTTGTGGATATTATTATGGGTTCATACTTAGGATTTAGGGTAGATGTTTTATCTGTTTCTGTTATGAGCTCTGTAAAACTTGCCCATTTCATATTTCTAGACCCAGAACACCTAGTGGGTCACCTGAACTCACTTTTTTATTTACTACTGTACCAGTCAAGAGAGTATTGCTCATTTGTACCAGAAGGTAGCTTGGTCACAGTGTCAGCCAAGGTTACTAAATTCTGAATGTATAAAAACAAATATTTTAATCCATACCACAGCTTAAAAAAAAATAAAAATCTCCAAATATTCTTGTTATTTCTAGCTTTTCTGTTCCAAAGGTGGTAAGTTGCTGTTGCCTGGTTTTATGTTGTGAGGTAGTGCTCTGTGTTGGATGTGTGGTAAAGGACTGTGTTTTTTAGGGTACACAAAACCAAAATATGCGCATACACATATATATAAATATAAACATATATGTGTAAATAAAGCTTTGTACATCTTAAGGCAATATAAACCGGTAAAATGTAAGTTTGCCATAACCAGGCAATGGAGGATACCCTACAGCAGGGAAAGTGCAGGGGTACAGGAGCTAGTAAAGATGTCTCTGTGACCTTCCCTTTCAGTCTCTCCTGGTATGGATAGTTCACATTAATAAGAAAATGTGCTTGAGGCTGTGCTTTAGCGCTGAGACTGTCTGGACAGGGTGGCCCAAATCCTCCTATGGCTACCAGCACAGGGTGAAGGTGCCCACTGGAAATTGTCCGTGGTCTTTGCTAGCTCCTGAAGTCTGCCTAGAAATTGTTTGGAACGGTGTTAATGACGCCTGTGCCAAATAATGCATTGAGCTAATCTAACAATTTAACAGTCCTGAAAATTGAATTGCAGGCACTTGGGGTATTTAATTTAGTAATATAAACATAGCCATAATTTTTCAGGGGGTATTCTTCACCCGTCACTGTTGCCAGACAACACTTGGTCCCTTTGAAGCTGAAACTGGTCGTTGTTCAGAAGCAGCATTGTTTATGATGACTTCTGTCAGTGCTTCTGAAAAGGCATTTTATGGGGGTGCTAGTGGTCTGCAAGCTGCCAGTTAGTGACTGCAGCTGCTGTGCGACTCCATATTAAATTATGAAATATGGGTATTCCCCGTGTTTTCCTTTCTATTTCTGTCTTGTTTCTCTGCCAGTACCTTTGACAAAATTGATACCTGATGATTGAGATAGCAACAACAATTGAGATTACTTGTGAGTAGTTTTCAGATAATTTGTTCTAATATAATCACCTTCACAACAAGAAGAAAAATGTATGTTTTCTATTTATTGGCCATATCCAGACCTTCGATAAATGGCAAAATTTCACTGAATCTGTCTGCCTGAGAAGAAGTAATCTTAAATAAGTGCAGCCTCTTGAGTCAACATTTTACTAAGTTGCCCATATTTCTACTCATAAATTAGTAGATTTCATCCATCTTTCAGCAATGCTCTCATAACAAAGACTTGTTAAATTTATTATTTCTACAATGCTACCGTTCTTCCAAACTGTATTATAGTATGTTATTTCCTCATCATAAAGTACCCCAATAAAATTGTCAGAGAAAAGGAACATTTTATGGTTTATTTTTCTTGCTTTGTAGTCATTCTCTGTAGTGGATGTTTTATGGTGTTGCAATGCTTCCAAAGATTTGAGTGCAATAAGTGAGGTTGAATGTTATTTTTTCAGAGCTCATCAGGGGACATTCTTTTGATGTTAATCTGTAAAAGACTCTGGTGATAGGGGGCAAGTGATTTTGCAAGGTGGAATATCTGTTTTTTTCCATTTTGGAGTTGATACCCTTTATGGTTTGTTTTAGGTGTGCATGTGCAGCCGTTGCCGAATTCAGCGGGAATTATGTGCATATAGAAAACAGAATGTATGTTCTAAAGAGATCCAGTCTTAACCAAAACCATCTTAACTCTAGGCCTCCCTCTCCAAACATCTGATGTGCTCAAGAAACTTTTGAAATTGTCAAGATTCTTTCCAGAACCAGAAAGGCCTCAAATAAAAGCAAGATTTGTTTTGTCTGTACCATTTGTAGTGTGTGCAGGAAAACACAGTTACGAAAAATTGACCACCAGCCATATATTTATAAATGTTATATTGGTAGTAAGCTTTCATGCATAGGAACAGACATCAAGAGCATCCCTGATCAACAACTCTACATCAAAAGCACAATTTTGTTGGTGTCCCTATTGGTCACAGACTCAAGGGATCGTATATTCACTGTTGGCAATTCCGTGTGCAGAAGCTGGCTGCTTTGGAAACTCTATTTTTA
Organism: Baryphthengus martii; assembly: GCA_013396935.1. Lineage (NCBI taxonomy): Eukaryota > Metazoa > Chordata > Aves > Coraciiformes > Momotidae > Baryphthengus > Baryphthengus martii. The sequence goes on along the minus strand of VWZK01000817.1, from coordinate 58,884 downwards.
AGTCCACTTTTTCTCAGGACTAGATGTGCTTAGCCTGGTCTGGTCATGCAGTTTGACTAGCAGTTGGATGCGTTGTGTAGGCCAGTGAGCTGACACGTCAGCTAGTGCTGTTAGCATGAGCAACCTTGCCTGCAGTGCAGTTAGCTGATCGGCACTTGCAACTGGAAGAGTCTGGGTAACTGTGTGATATCATTGACATATTTTAGCATTCATTCTCCCTTTTGATCACCATTTTCTGTAATACCGCAGTGAAAATGCGTATATGGCTTAATTACTGTTTCCTGTGCATACAGTGAATGTAATTTCACCTACTATTAGTAACACAAGGTATTACAGAATTACTGCTAGCAGCCACTAGAGGGGGGGGACATCATCTCTCAGCCTTTTACTATTTCTGTGCTGAAAACGCCCATCTGTTTTCAGCATTGTGACAATAGCTACTTTATGATGATGGTTGCAGAAATGATGCAAAATGTGTCACTAATGTAAGCTTTTTTTGTCTTTTCAGGTGTTGTGTTTCACTATCGTGCAGCAACCAGCAGATATACTCTGAATTTTACACAAGCTCAGCAAACTTGTCTGGACAACGGTGCTGTCATAGCGAGCCCAGAACAACTGAAAGCAGCCTATGAAGATGGATTTGAGCAATGTGATGCTGGCTGGTTGTCTGACCAGACTGTTAGGTGAGACATTTAAACCCTTGATGCAGTTTCCCAAAACTAATACGCTTATATCCCGTACAGACTTAATATGCTGATTTATTGTGATAATAAATACGAATGCACTGCGTTTCAGGTATCCAATTAGACATCCAAGAATTGGCTGCTTTGGAGATAAAATGGGAAAGAAAGGAGTCAGAACATATGGGCGGCGTTTTCCTAATGAAACTTATGATGTGTACTGCTATGTGGAACATATGGAAGGTAAGATAGGTCCATATTTACTCTGAACTGCAAAATTAAAAATGACTGGAGAGTCTAATGTCAAAAGGCAAAGAAATAAAATATTCTGTGTAAAGTAAGTTTTGGCTGTTTTGAACCTGAAGGGAATTGCTGAATGAAGTGAACCTACAGTTTGTGGTCTAGCAGGCCATAATTAAAGACGAATGTGGAGTTCACAAAGAGACAGTCAGGTTTAAAGCTGCTATAGTTAGTGCAGTAGATCTCTCAAAAGTTGCTATTGAAGCATCTTATTGTTTGAATGTTATAAAGGGATTTTCAAAGAAATGTATTTCATGTTGAGAAACTATATATACTATATATATATATATATGAAAGGACAGATACAGTACATGTGCTAAATGTAGTATAGTTCATAGAGTATGTAATTAGGCTTTTTGTATGTCCATGACATCAAAAAGAAACACAGAAACAAGGATTCTGGATCTTTTTTAGTAAAATTCTTTGCAATTCAAACAGTACACCTATAGTCTTTGCAAAAGCAGCTAATTAAGCAGTTGTAATTTCAGCAGTGTGTTTATGATTCTGCCACATGGTGGCTATGAACCACAGATCACATTGTGCACCCCGTGGTACCTTGTGAACCATGGTTAAGCTCTATGATCGGACTTTATTCAACAAAGAGTGTGATGGTAAAAAGAGAATATGGTAATTTTTTTCTGTGATTGGGCAGTTTTAGCATGCACAAATCTCTGTGTTACAGGTGTGATGTTGTAATCATTCCTTACAATCTCTCTTCTGGAAGTGAATTTAACTGTATCTTTCCAGTGGGCCTATAGCTATGTTCCAGACACCAGATATTCTTGTGTGTAGACATTACTGTGCCTAGTTAAATACCTATACTTAAAATATAAATGCAGAAATATCCTTTCCTGTCCTGTAGCCTATTTTTTTTGGCTTTGTGCTGGTTATGCACATGGGAACTTCATTGTGGTACAGAAATACTTTGCAACCAGGAGTAAAGTACATTTTCCACTTATTGCAGTGGTCTAAGTGTGTCACACTGATTCTGTCTTGACAGGTTTTTATTCCATATCACTTTCACTGTTACTTTCTAAAAAAATACTTACAGTTCCTAATTAAATATCTTTTGAGCTGATCCTTGGCTGATGTGCATTTAGTTTACCGCTCTTGAAGTCAGCAGAACTGTGAGTCAGCCATAGCTCTGAGTAAGCCTGACATTGAACGTGTACACATATTTGTAACAAGCAATTGCAAAATTAAGGTACTCAGTGTCTGTATTCTGTCTTAGAGCAGAAGTTTATATCTAGGGTTTTCTCCTGCTGATGATTTGTAGAGACGTTATTCACTAAAATCAATATAGCATTTTTGTCTTACTTTTAGTATGTTCATCTTGGAGAATTATAAAATGCAAGCAGTACAAAGCCTTGTAAAGACTCAAAAAACATATAGGTCTGGAAACTCTGAAAGTTAAGTGATGGAATTTTGTACGTGCTCAACATTGCCTGAATTTTATTTATGTTCCATCCATATCTGTCAGTGAGAAGCCTATCTGGACACCTGGAGTTCATAACATTGATCTTCCATCAGTCCTTCATGGTGTTGAATTCTGAATCATCTCTGAATTAAGGCTTTCAAATTCAATTTGGAACTTTCCTAGCTTACAAAATGAAGTTTTGACTAATCTGTCTCATTCCTGGATGAAAAGCAATGCCGTGTTCTTTTTCCTCTTAAGAACAGAGAAGTGTAACTAATGTTGAGAAACTTGTCCTGGATGCACGAGAGCCAGCAATTTCTCAGGGTCAAATATTTTCACTGAGTTTTTAAAAACAAAACTTAGAAAAAGTCAAAACTGAAGCCTACTTCACTGAGGCTAATGTTCTGTGCTCAGAACAGCCTGGAACTAGACCATGAGGTTCAAAGAGGTTACAGTAACAGTTGCAGTCTTCTTTGTTGAAGATGCACATGCATAGGTTTTCGATTTCTGGTGAGTGTGAATTTATTCTGCTTTGTTACAAATTTAATTTGCTAAGATGTACGAGCTGGCTTTCCTCTCTGGATAGCTATGCGTCGCTGTCCTGTTGTTGTGGGTGATGATCTGTTGAAGCTTGTGCATGTCTCTGTGGCCTGTCAGGTGCATTGTGATAATGTGATCTGCCTGGATATGAAACTGTCAGCATTTGAGAAGTATAAGCTAACACAGAATGTTAGGGAGATTTGCTCTATCAACCCAGGTAGCAATAAACACATTCATTTTGCCTTCCTCGTTGCACAGTAGCTTTCTGTGGAAAACTGAATAAAGCAAATGCAGTTTCAGCCTTTATCTTAAAGACTCCAGCCTGGGGCAAGGGTTAAAAACCTACAAGGACAAGACCTGCAAGGGTCTTGTAGGTCTAACTTGATGTCTGATTGACCACTTCGCCTCCAGGTTCCGTTGAAACTCTCCAAGACCTTTGCAAAGCCCGTTGTATGGTAATAGAATGCTCACAGAGATGGGTACAGGTTCAGGATGAAACTCTGCAGGATGCAGAGATGACTGTGAGTTTCATTACTGTCCTTTCCAAAGGCAGTAATGAAGCCTTGACCTAAACGATTCTCAAAACATACATTCATAAAAGTGTTCTAGAGTCTTTACTCCCAAATTAGGGAAAGGGCACTCCATCTTGGGCT
>VWZK01000817.1:35685-55240 GCA_013396935.1 Baryphthengus martii | reverse complement strand
TTTTTTTTTCCTTTTTGCCCTGAAGAAGGTGAGACGAAACAAGGTGACAAGTGACAGCTGCACTTTTTGTTATGTTAATAGATAATGGCATTGCCACTAGAAGCAGTTCACTGAGGTAGTAAGCTGAACCTGATAAGCCAGGGGAATTCCCTTTACGGTTTTACCATTGACTTCAAGAAAGCAGAGTCACGTCAACACTGAGCACAGAGGAAAACTCATCCTTAAGCTATTTACATGGCAGGGATGTCTTGTATGCGCTGCGAAGAGGTGACTGCTGTAACTGCATAGGGTTTGTTTTTTTTCTAATTATATTGATCAATTTTAATGCCAGATTATTATAATTGTTAACCAAAGACATTTTCTCCCCTGCTGCCCCCCGCCATTTCTCAGAAGTTTTCAAATAAACTAGAGGCCGAAAATAACTTCAAGGAGTCAGAAGGAGTGATGGTTTTATGGATATAGGGTATAGCCGTGGTATAGCCGTGTTATACTGACATGCAGAGAAGTTAATTTATTCTGTTTGGATGAAGAGAAACAGATGCATATTAGGAAGACACAGTCCCACATCATGGTTTAGTATAGGATAAATTATTCTTCAGTGCCTTCACAGAAACCTGAGCCTCTGAGCCAGATGTCATTTTTAAGATGGGGCTAAGAAGCCAAGATGGCTTTGTCTACATAACAAAGTAGTTTCTGTGAGAACAAAGGTTAATTTCAAATGCAGAGCTTATTTGGAGCTGCCTGGCATCAATAAGATTATACTTTCAGACCACTCATCCACAGAAAATTAACAGAAAAGTCAATGGAAGTCATTGGAAATCAAACATAGCAGTGAACTAGATTCTATGTTTGCTATGTTGTTGCATGATCATACACTGGTAGAAGACTTACTGTTCAACATTTGAGGTTATGCTCAATTTCTGATTGCACCGTCTGCCAAAAGCTGATTCTGAAGGTATGACCTTTCTTTTGTGATGAGTGCTCTCAACACTTCTTTAATAACAGAGGACATTCACGGTACTTAGTATACTGCAGAATTGTGTTTTAACGTGATTTTTTTCCATGGGAATTTGAAAGTTCATATCTGCATAGCGCATTCTGATTCAATGCCAAATCTGTTAGAAATAGGTCCTTATTTGGAGAGCCTGTGTCAGTGGGATGACTATTCATGAAATAAGATGGTGCTTGATTAACGATATCAAAATCTGAGCCATAATGAGAATATCATCATGGAAGTCATTGAACAGTACTAGTCTGTTGGCTGCTAATTGCGTGTTACCCCCGAAGGCCATAAATGGTGGTAGGAATTCTTGCAATACATTTGAAATGTGTGTTGAATTTACAGTACTAATTTGGGTATTTGCACTGAGGATTTGTAAGAGCAACACCATTTCGGTTTTCTTCCTTTCTGGCCATATGAAATCACAGCTAGACAGAGACATGGATTTCTCCTTGAAACACAAACTATTTGCTTAAATTAAAACCAGTTGTCTGTGCTAGCTCCTACCATTTTCTTGTTCTGAGGAAAACCAGAGAGATTAAAGACTGAAGAAGTATAAGTTAAATATTTTGAGTTCTGCTAAAACACACAGAAGAATAATTATGGAAAGGATTTAAAATTTTTTAACTCCTAGTAATGAAAATAAGAATCTGGAGTCAAAATATCATTAAATAGGTACTGAGCATGGTCTCTTATTACAAACTGATCTACATTCCTCATATTTCATCACATATTTCAGTGTAGGATACCTTGAACTGCAAGAGATAATTTACTAATAAAGAGTTTAATCTGAAGTGATTGAGCTGCTAAGGTTTGAATATAACTCTGAGGTTCTCTTAACACCTCCAGCTGAAGCGATGTCTCCACCATGGAGTAATCCCTTGAATGGAAATGAATATGGGGAAGAAGGGTTTTCCATTCTGTCTTCTTCAGGTAACCGTGTGTGTGGTGGATTTGGTAGTGCTGTGGTGTCAGAAATGGAGACAAATTCAGATCTGCTCTCCCAAGCCCACTGATGAAGCGAGGGGCTGTGAGTGTGTGGTGCAGAGCCAAAGCACAAACTACTCCGTGAAGCATTGTCTTCTGGCCAAAGCCAGTTAGAAGCCATATACGTCTAACAGGCATATGTTCCATGCAGGGACTCCTGCTAGGAAAGTTATTTTGGGGCAGCTGTGGGGGAGATTATGCAGTCTCCCTTCCACGCACCGTTTCCACCCCACAGTGAGTGCAAGGAAGAAAAAACAAAACCAGATGTCCTTTACATATTTTCCACCTAGTCTCATGCAGTTTTGCTATTGTCATGGAAATTTCTGTGAGAATAACAATAATTGAAGAAGTTATAGTCTAAAATATGGCTTCAGGTGAGAAGTTTCTTCTGAGTTTTGGGCAGCTAAAGATCTCCTATGAAGTCCATTGTGATTCTGGAGCAACAGGAAGGATGGAGCAGGACTCTTTTCAGTGGTGCCCAGTGACAGGACAAAGGGCAATGGGCACAAACTGGAACACTGGAGGCTCCATCTAAATATGAGGAAGAACCTCTACCCTGTGAGGGTGACGGGGCTTGGAACAGCTGCGCAGGGAGGCTGTGAAGTCTTGTTCTCTGGAGAGATTCAAAACCTGCTTGAATGCGATCGTGTGTAATGTGCTCAAGGGAAACCTGTTTTGGTGGTGAGATTGGACCGGATGGTCTCTAGAGGTCCCTTCCAACTCCAGTGATTCTGTGATTCTGTGTAGTTAGATTTTGAAACGGACACAGAGAAAAGGGTCTTTTCTTCTTAGTTCAGGGCCTCTGGTAGAGTCACAGCCTTTCCGTTGGCCTGTATTGGACAATTCTCCAGCCTCAAATTCTGTGACCTAGTACAGGGCCATGGAACCAAAAGCTGTCAGGAGGGTAGAGAGCCTAAATAGAGTAAACCAAAAAAGAAATAATGCCAAGGTGGTTTTATGCATGACATTGTATTCAAGCTTATAACATGATAGAGCTCATGTTTGGGGAGATACAAAAATCCTGATGTTTAGGTGATTTTTATAAAAGTAAGGCACACAAAAAAAGAATCATATAGAATATAAAGTTCATTTTCCCTCTCGGTGTAAGTAACAGGCAGTGACACTTTACAACTACAGCGTAGCTCTCTAAGGGTACAGCCGTTGTCGTGCTACTCTTTGTGCTTGAAGGCAAGCTTATGGGAAAAATTATACCCTTCCAGTCCTGTTAAATGCAGTGGATTCCTGTTCAGCCTATGGTTTTGCATAGAATAGATCTTAGACATTCGGGCAAGTTTAATTAAATCATTACTGATGTGTATCAAAAGGAATCAACGGACTTGTTCTAACTTGTAAGAGAAAATGAGTTCTTCAGCTCATCTGGCCTTCTGCTTTAAAGTTGAACCTGGTTGCTTAGGTCGTTGTGGTTTTCCAGTCCTAGAGAGTGATTCGCAGGAATTTGTGGCTTTGTTAAGGATGCCTCTTTAATTAACCTGCTGTATCTGAGAAGAACTAGCCCTTAAGACCGGCAGGATAGAGGAGGAGAACTGCAGCTGAGACAAGGCGCTTTGTCTGTGCAGTTTTGGAAACGAGGAAGGCTAGAGCATGAGTTCAATTAGTAAACAGGCTCACTATATGTAGCCTTCAAGATGCCTGGTATGGTGAAGACAGATGAACCTTTTCTTGGCCCAGATGTGTCTGTATGTTTTGTACAGTGTTTGAGAAAAGGGTGGTGGTCTCCATTATCTTCATGCATGTGTGGAGAGGAGGGATGGACGTGGGCAGTATCTCTCCCCTCCTTGGTGTACAAGAAGTTTAGTAGTCCTGTTGGTGGCTGCTGCCTTTTTGCTTGGACTTTTGGCCAAAGAGAGACAGAAATGAGGAGGAAATGGAGATTTCTGGGATGTGTGATCCTCAAGGTACAAGGTAAATGCTTTAGTCCCCAAAGTGGCCACAGTATTCTTACTTCTTTGCACACTTGATTGCATTCTAGAAACAAAGGTTTGGACAGATTGCACATTTCTGAGGAAAAGAAAGCTGTGATAGCAGTGTCTCATGACTGCTTGAGCTTTGAACTGCCAACCATGTGGCAGTTTATGAGAAGCAGTAACAGCAGATTACAAGTCGGAAAGTGTCCTTAGGATGTTCCATATAACATCAGAAAAAGATAATAGCTTGTGACAGCCATCTTTCATACCTGACCCAGGGCACCCTGACCTGCAACTGTAGTCACAAAACCCTGGAGCTCTAACGTCCCCATAAGGCCATCTTTGCTTGGCAGGTTCCACCATTTCTCTAATAAACAGATCTAGGGTTCACCACAGACCCATTATGCTCAAAAAAGGAGAGCTGCCAGATTCTCAGTGGGGGTAATGTTTCGTCTTTTCAGAAAAGAACACCACCAAGAAGCTAAGATGGAAAGGTACTGGAACGTTTTGTCTTGTTTTTATTTAGAATTGTTAGAGTTAAGGTTTTCCATCTATGGGAATGATTAACTTTTTGTGTCGCTTTGGATATTCTTATGTCTTTCTTTAGTTGACACTAAAGATAGTGAAGGTTGTACAATCTGAACACCTAACCACAGGGTAAAGCTTGTGAGCACCAAATTCCAGATGGGACAGTAGTAATGAGGGCTCCTGTTGCTCTGTGAGAGCATAACGAGGGAAAAGACTAAAAGGATTACAAACAAATAAATACAAGCATCTCCTTAGTATTTGTCATTCCCTCTCATGGACTGAGTAATAGCGAGGACATTTCATAGGTGATTGACCAGCCACTGTGCCCAGCAGCTGGTGTGTTACCAGATGTGTCAAAAGCATTCAGCAGGAGACTCACAGGTTACCTCCTAAACTTCTCTGTGCTCTGGAACAATCCTTCAGACATCTGTAGAACTTTTGTCATGGACCTGCACGTGATGCCTTCATCTGTCAGGTGCAGGTGACTTGTAGCTCATTTTGTTGTGCGTAGCACAGTGGGTGGTGGTGTGTGAAGTTGAGGAGATGATGCGCTGCTCTGGGAGGAGAACGCCACACAGGCACGCTCAGAGACATCCTCTAGGAAGCAGCAGCCCACCAATCTCTTAGCTAGGGTTTTATCTACAGAAAAATAAATTACTGGTGAGGTCTGTGCTGGAGGGCTTACGGCTAGGTTTGTTACTTCTACCCCAGTCAATACATGTTGTGTATTGACCCCTGGCTATGGTTCTATCCTGCCCTTATTTCTGTGAGTCATGTGATTCATGAAATTCACATCTACAAACCTGCCCAGCTCAGTGAGATGTCTCCTGATGAGAGAGAATAAGTGAGTTAACCTTCAAAGAAGTGAAACTTGCCATAAAACCAGCTGATAAGTCTGTAGATGTTAAGCTTTTTCCTTGAGGGTTATAATGAATCAGCTTTGTCTTCAAAAGAAAAACCTGGTTTCGTCATCTGGCTTGATGTATTTGAAAGAGAGGGGAAAAGCATGACTTTCATCAGGTATCTGTTTTAACCAAACAAAACAAACACATGTAACAGGAAAATCCTAGGGGATTCTTCAAGTGCTCTGACCGCTGAGGCTGAGTGTTCAACCTGCAGCTTGGTTTTAAACAGGAGCCAGCAATAATATACTTTACATTATTGTCTCCAGTCTAAACATTGTCACGGTCTCCATTTCACCCCCTGGTACTGTAGAAATAGTTTCTCTTCATTTGCTGGTCTAAGCCCTGGGGTTTGCCTGCATAATATTGCTAAGTTACTCAGAGCATACTCCAGCTATAAAAACATTGCACATGACTTACAGACACACATACGCACAAAAAAAAAAAAAAAAAGAATGTGCCCTGCTTTGGTGTTGGTGGCTATGTCATTTGTTTATTGTCCAGACCAGTTTTCTCTCTCAATTTCCTTATTTTCAGTGTTTTGTCTGGGAAACTGATGTACTTTCAAACATCATAATAAAGACACTATTAAAGTGTGCCAGAATGAATGCTGTTTTAAATTAGAGAAGAATAGATTTAAATTGGATGTTAGGAATAACTTCTTTACCGTGAGGGTAATGAAACACTGGAACAGGTTGCCCAGGGAGGTAGTTGAGGCCGCATCTGTGGCGATATTCAAGGTGAGGCTTGCAAAGCTCTGAGCCACCTGATCTAGTTGAGGATGTCTCTGCTCACTGCAGGGGGGTTGGACTAGACCTTCCAACCTAAACCATTCTATGATTCTGCTAAATATGGAACCCACTGTGCTTCCAAAAATAGTAGTTTATTTTAGAGACTGTATGGATTAAATACATTTTATTAACTTCACTTTTTTTTTTTTTGTTTGTTTTTGTTTTTTGATTTGCTTTTTAGAGGAAGTTTCTGTGCAGGAGTCAGAAAATCCTTTTCTTTGAAATTGAAAGAGTGAGGTTTCAGCTACATTTACAAGCTAGAAGTCAGGATGGAGCACAAGTCCTTTTTCCATGGCCTCTTGAAAGCCTCTGTCAGTTTTGAGGTTGAGTCTATGAAATAGCTCCGCAGAACCTGAGCTCCATTTTAGAATTTTTCCCTAAGAGTGCCAGAGGAAGTTCCTAGAACTTCTTACTGTTCTTCCTTCAGTGATGGGCACCTTTCTTCATGTGCCTTATTCTGTGTTTCCTGGTCTATTGTCCGGCTTCTGGGTAGGCTGACTGAGGAACAATGTGGTTTCCAACTTGAGTTCTCACTATGAGAGAAAAAGCCACATTGACAGTGCAGTAAGACCAGTGCCCTTTTCACCTACTATAAACTGACATTCCACATTGCTGTGAAGATAAAGAAGTAGGGGAGTAATAAGTAGCGCTTCTAGAACATGCCCCCAGAATATCAGCAGTTTGGTAGCCACCTCTTTCTGACCAAGGAGGCTGGTGGTAAACGAGTGTCTCAGCAATAATGATGTGAGAGAGGTGACAAAGACAGTAAAATGTCATTCTTGCACATTCCAAGTGATTGCACTTACTGCACGCAAACAGTAGGTACTGATCAGTTGTCTCTGTGCCATGTGGGTCACCATACCCCTGAAGTTTGCTGTGCATGAAGTTAACGTGCCCACAGTCTGCTCCACATGAGGAGTATAGGAAGCACTGTGCAGACTTTCTCATCATGTAATTCAGAACTGCTGTAAATCAAACCAATGCCATTCAGCTGAAGAGGTGTTTTGAGCCTTATTTTCTTTCCAACTGCTCTATTTTAAAATATTTTTTATTTTTCTGTAGAGTGATTTTGGAATCTTGCAAGACAACTGTTAAACATTTCTGGATTTATATAGCAACAAGCCTTCATTAAACTCCTGCTTTGTTTTTTTTACATTTTGTTCCTACAATTATTGTGCACATACATAATTTTAATTTATTATAAAACTGTACAGACAAACTCTGGAGTCATATCTCCTAGAGTAAATGACTACTGTTTGGAATCTGACTATTGCACTTTACTGGATGTTTTTGAAATAAGAATTTTGGAATCACAGAAAACCACTCTTTAACTAGAGCAACTGCAAGCTGCTGTGTTGTAACATCTTTATACTTTTTATCTTATTGCTAGCATTTGTTAAATAAACGAGTATTTACTTGATATATGATGAAATGACAGCAAGGGCATTTTGCTGTGTGCCCTGGTGCCTTTTTGCCTTTTTGTGTGAATTTCTCATCACAAAGTCTTTAATATGTAGCTAAAATGAGTAGCAAAGAATGTGACTTTAGACTTGACTTAATGGACTGTTCTGGTTAGGATGCATTTTTCCTTAAACACACAAGGATTTTTATCATTTAGTATTTCTGGTAAAGCACCCTTTGACAAAGATGATATCTGTATGACAGCAGCTGATTTTAAGACATGAACCAAATCAACCATAGTGGGGTCAGTAGAGTTGAGTCAATACAAAGAAAGATAATGCCACTCATCTTTAAGAGTGTGTGTTATCAATACTGCATATGCAAAAATACTTCAAGGCCAATTTAAGGCAGATTTCCGTGTAGAAATGCTCTTGAGCAACTTGGAAAAATAAGCTCTCTGTAGAGTGACCTCTCTTACACAAGTACTGAGTGAACCCTGCATTTTGAAGTCTTACAGCAAGACATAACTGTTCACTAAGTTTCTTTGCTTGAACAGAGTGCAAGTGACAGCTCAGAGGAGGAAATACCCCCGACTTTAAAAATATTATGCGCAAACTCCATTTGGAGGCAGTGATCCAGAGCAGTTGATGGAAAAATGTCTTTGCTATTAATCTTGCACCATTTATCCATTTTCCTGTGTATTCAATAAGTTTCTCCCAGAAGAAATGCTGTGGGATTGTTTGACATTATTTAGTTTTTGCTCCATCGTATTTGTTTCTAGAGACCATTAAAAAGCGGTTTTTCTTATGTGTCTTGCTTTCTTGTCTAACTTGGCCGATACCTGCTATTTAATTGCAATAATTTTAACTACTAATTTTTGTATGAATCATGGTTGTTGCGTGAGAGGATAGGTGAATAGTCCTCAGAACAGAGGGGGCTGCTCTGGAGAGGTCTTCCTTTGCTTCATTGTTCCATGATACTGCTGTTCGGAGAGTATGGTACGATAACTGTGTTCATCATTCTGTGTTGGCTAGGATATCAGATCCACCCCTTGATGCGGAAAAAGCTGGTTTTTGCAAAAGCGTTTAATGAAAAAGTGCATTAAACGTGTGATCTGAAGAGCTGAATGAAGCACTCTGGTACTTCTGAGGATGAATGATTCTTCGCTTTCCCCATCTGTCCCTCTCCAATAGACATGCTGTGTCCCCTTTAGCTTAGAAACTCCCTACAACATGCGTAAAGAAACCTACACTATGGAATTGATATTGTGGCTGATACAGCTGTAATAACAAATCAGAGTTTCTACCTTGGAGGAAAAAGAAAATTGGCACATTGCCTCCCTTCACACTTGCATTCCTTTCAAGCCTGAAACAAGCGTAATATTGATGTGAAAGAAAGTGCTTGGGGTGATGTAGTTTCTGTCTGCCTTTTGCTAGGTTGCCTTGAGACAACTGCAGAGGTAAGACAGACTGCGAGTTCAGTACGAATAAACACTGCTTTCCTGCAACAGTGACTGTTGTCTTCTGGCCTACTGTAGTTGAGGACAAGAATTACTGTCTTGTAACAAATATTTTGAATTTGCACTGTTTTCTACTGCTGAACATGTTGATTTATAGTCTCATCAGTTCCGTCTGAAGTTTGAGCAAAAACTAGAAAGGAGACAGTTTTATTCCCAGGATGTGAACATTAAAGCCTTGATTTTGTTTGTACTGTTTCAGTGAATGAGGCAACTAAGCCAACTACATAATGGTGATTTAGCTTGGAAGTAAAATATTATATGGCCTTTTTTTTGTTTGTTTATTTCATTTTCCAACTGGATAGCTATTATTTACAAATTTATTATTCCATGGAAGCTAAACTATACTACCAGCATTCTAGACTAACACAACGTTTTCACAGAAGAAATACTTTGTACATACAAGTCTAGTGCATTCCCTCACCTTTGTTTCCCCATGGGGTAAGATGGAGACTGATGGAAATATGACATTAGAAGCTGTTCTGGAGCAGCCAGTGAAGGACACTTTCTTTTGTCGTGAATCTCAAGTGAGATTCTAGTGACGACTAAAAAGGTCAGGTAAGAGGCTTTCAGATGTAAGAGATTTGTTTTACTCAGAAAGTAAATTCTGTTGGACTGGATTTAATTAGTGCTACTCCAACAGAGGTCACAGAGGAGTTTAAAGGCTGCTATTACCTCTGCCTGGAAGCTGAGGGAGGGACTCAATCTCTAACCACAGTGTACTTCGTACCATAAAGTTTGCGTATAAATGCTAGTGCTTTGCGATAGATAAATCTGGGACATTTGATTTTCCAACTATCTGATTTTTTTAAGCGAAAAAATATACAAATGAATTTTGATACAAAACCCCAACCTTCCAGGACACTGATTGGAAGAAGGTAACTAAGCTGACTTGATGGTGGAATGTGTTACTCACTGTTTTTTATCTTTGTTTTCTTCCTCCAGATGAAGTGGTTCATGTCTCGGTCCCCGAGAAGCTCACCTTTGAGGAAGCTAAAGAGCTGTGTCGGCAAAGAGACGGTGTTCTTGCTTCTGTTGGGAACATGTATGTCGCCTGGAGGAATGGCTTTGACCAGTGTGACTATGGCTGGCTGGCGGATGGCAGCGTTCGTTACCCAGCCTCGGTGGCCAGGCCCCAGTGTGGTGGAGGTTTACTTGGGGTGAGAACCCTGTATCGCTATGAGAACCAAACAGGCTTTCCTTACCCAGATAGCAAGTTTGATGCCTACTGCTATGAACGTAAGCCTTTTTTTTTGTTTTTCCTTATTTAGTTATAATTTTCAGTATGCTCATCATGCTAACCCTGAAAAGTGTTTTCTTTATTATGTATTTTGTTTCAGTTCTTGCGACGCACGTGAGTTTTAAAAAACATTGTTTTATCACTATGGCTTTACAAAAAAAAAGAGAAAAAACCCAAACTAAACCAAATGTTTTAAAGTAATATTGGCAGATAATGATAGGCAAAGTTTTCAGGTAAGATTTCAGCCTGAGTAGTGTTGTTACACAGAGTGACACGCTGTACCCACATTCGCCCTGACGCTGTGGGTGCTGCATATTTTGATGCTTGAGTGCACCCTGGTATCTTTGTGCCATGTCAATGAACAGCAGAAGAAATGTCCTACTTGACCATGTGAATGATTGTCATCTAACTTGTCATTCTGTCTCCCACGATGACAATAAGAGAGGCCATTTACAGATTGCATGCAAGCCTGGACATTTTCAGGTCTTTGAGATGCTTGCGATTTGCCCGTTATCTCAAGATTTCAGGCATTTTGTCCTATCATATTGTTTGGGCTTCTAAAGCAGCTGTAACTTCTTCCACTTCCTCGATGTTACGTGTACCGGTCAGCTGGTACTGAGAATGATCTAAGTTGTCTTTCTTACTGCTACTTGTTTTCCTCCTGGTATTTTCAGAGGCCCATCAAGTATTTGATACATTCCTTTTGGAGACTGCATCAATATAAACCAGATATCCTCCACACCTGTCAGCTTTCCTTTGGCTTTGGGGTTCAAGATTCCTCTCTGACCTCTTCTATTTCAGTCACAGCAGCCTGGCTCTGCTGTTGTTATGGTGCAGCCTATCCTGGCATAGTTCCTTTTGTCCCAAAATATCCACCCTTTTCGAGTGTATCTGAGTTTCTCTTCCTCACATCATTTCACCTGTGCATCAATTCCAGATCCCTGCCTGTCTTCCAGACCTTCCTGTAATTGATAGTGCTTCATAGACCACCACCATGAAGGTCCTGATGTCATCTGCCTAGTTCCCTCCAGAATATCCCTCCTACATTTCTCTGTCATTAGTGATGACTATTCCCTCTTTCCCTGCACCTGCAGAAACCCATCGATGCATCTCATGACGGGCAACATGTAAGTTTCTGTGTAGCGCTTTCAAATATCACAGACAGCTACCTGTGTCTGTTAAGAGAGGATCCCATCACCTTTTTTTTTTATCATCTTTTAAGATCCTCTCCATCACAGGAGTCTTCTTTTTGCAAAAGGACACCGATATGGTTGGAAGGCGCATCACATCTAAGCGATCAGAGAGCTTCTTCCCAGCTGAATATCCTGCTTCCCTGAGACTTGCAGCCTCCTCAAGCAGCATAAGGAGGTTGGAGTGCTCAACAGTTTTCCTGTAGGCCTCTTTGTTCCAGGAAGTTCCTGTGGTTGCAAAATAACACAACTGACATTAATGTGTAAAGGCTACTTGTGTTGAGTTAAAGGTTCAGAACTTGGTCTTTAACTACAAATATCTAGTTTTTTTGGATTCAATCCTGTGACTGTCAGAACTGCTGGAAGTGTGCTGCCTGTACTGTCCCCATTTTTGTGGATGATGAACAAACTGCAGCTGCAGACCTTTCTAACTCAGGCATTGAAGGCTCATTTATGAACAAACCTTACTGCTTAAGAACAAATCCCAACATCTGGTGTAATGTTACAGTCTGGATATTCTCAGACACTCTTCTCTGCAATATTTTAAAATAGGACTTTTATTTTTTTTGTGCATTATTTCTTGTGGATAAGATGTTTCGAAACTTTGCATGTGGGAGTAGTCCTAATGGACTTCAAACGAACTACATACAGAAAAAAGGACTAGTTAAATTCAGGAGTGTGTGCTCTTATCTGCAGAGCACAGTTTTGTGATATCACTTCCGCCTGTTCTCCCCACAAATTGATTCAAGTGCCATGGGTAAAATTTACTTTAAGGGGGGTGAAATTCATCACTCCCTCTAAAAGACAGAAGTAGGGACTGGACATTTTGCCTGTAATCTAATCTTTAGTTATGACAAATTCCATCTTTCTGTTCGCTTTTATGAATTTCACTCCTGTCAAACAATATGTGCCTTTCAAATATTCTTTCTGGAAGTTTTGGTTAACGAATCCTAGTGATACACCATTTGTTCTAAAAACATTCTTGCTAAGTATTGAGTTGTTGCATTTTATATAACTGCTTTTTTTTTGCAAACTCTTGTCCTTGATACACGAAGAACAAGTATTTCATCAGTTTGCAATCTGGGAAGTAGACAGTGTATACTATCAACCCTTTTACAAGAAAAAGCACAACTAAACAGAATTTGGTAGACAGTGGGCTGCTCTCTAGAAATTTTAATTGCAATCAACATTACATCAGAATTAATTAAATGCTCCTAGCTAAATGACTCAGGTTTTGCCAAGTACACCTGGGTCTTTTTAGGGAAGTGCAGGAGTGTAACGCTGAACCATGTACCCTTTTTCAGGGTGCCTGTCAGCCACGTATTTCAGAAGTTACTGAAAGCTCTCTCTCCCTCTCAGAAGGTGCTTGGGATCTCACAGGAACCAGCTGTAACTATTCACTGCTTTTGCTAAAAGATTTATGCAAGTGGTGAGTAATGAGACTCACTGCTTAGCATCTTGGTCTTTCATATTTCAAGCAGCTGCCTGAAACTGTGGCTGTAGAGTGAGTCACTCTCTCCTGTTGGAGCCTTGGAGCCAGTCCCTTTTGGGGCAGAAAAAGGGAGAGAAAGAAAAAAAATGGCTCACCAGTATTGCAGGAGGCTTGAATTTAAGTCCTTGTTTCAAATCATCTTTTGTCTGAAATTTCCTTCCCAAACTTCCCATTATCTGTATTTCAAAGTTTCAGTGCAGCAGTCCGTCATAAAGTCCACCATCCCCAGGCTCTGACTGCTTTTAGCTCAATAGGAAGCTCTTACGCCACAACTCCCACCGTGCCAGACAGCAAAACTGTCATCCCCAAGACCGTGACTCTTTCCATGTAACTCCAGTCCAGTGCTTATACCTCTTACTGTGCTCTTTATGTGTTTCACATTGCATTGTTATGTTTCCCTCCTTGACTGATTACACAGTCTCATCAACCAGAAACTTCTGTTGCTGAAAAAAGACAAAAAAAAAGAGATGTCGTTGTATACATTTATGAGATCTTGGTCAGATAAAAGGGAAAAAACACAGAGTGCCTCTGTGCACAGGGCAGGATCAAGCCAGCTACCCTGGTAGCACCAGTGCCGAAGGTCTGCAGCACAGATGTTCATGCAGTGAGCTCAGACTTTTTACAACATCCCTGTAAAGTTTCCCCTGCCTCCTGTGTGAAAACTAGCGAAGTTCCCATTGACTCAGCTCTGAGGGTGATGGCCACATGTTGCACATTTAGTTGGAAGTGAAATGGCAATGGTGAAAGACCTGCCTCTGCCGCTTTTACTTATGCTGAGTAATAATACGCTCCCGGAGAAGGGACACCGAAGAAAACGCCACAGAAAGGATGAGTCCAGTGCTTGAGTTTACACATGCTCTGAAGCAATGGATTTGTGTCAAAGCAGGCAGCTCTTTTAGTCACTACAAAGACAATTCGTGTATTTAAGAAAGGGGATATCTCTTTCTTCGGCCCTGCTTAGAGTCTTTGCTCTTATCCTGTGATTAAAGGTCTCTGGTGAAAAATCTCAAAATATTTATTTTGAGAAAATAAAAAAGAAACCTCAATCCATGTTTTGAATATTTTACTTACCTTTAAGAAGAAATCATGTTTATTAAAATATTTGGAAAAACAGTAACCCAAGCAGTAAATTCAACTTTAAAATGATAGGTTTTAGTTTGAATAAAACAGCCAACCTGGACAACTTTTAGCAGTAAAGTTCAGGATTTTAACCAGCATTGTTCTGGTTATAAAATTACATTGTGCAGAGTCTCTTGACTTTATGAAAATAAAAGTGGCCCAGACTAATAATACATGATTTAAAATCTGAAAATCTTGTTATAAAAATAAAAAACCTTCGCTTTGATCACAAGTGGTTTTCACTTTACAGAAACCACATGGCTCTGAGTTTCTGAAACATTATCCGTGTTTCATCTCATCCTTCCAAGACTTCAAGACTTTTGCCAGACTTTTTAGTTGTTTCTTTTTTTTTTTTTTTTTTTTGAGATGTACCTCATCATGTATCTGATGGGTCTTCAAAAAGTTTCAGGTTAGACTCATGATTTAGTGCTTGAAGCTCCTTGGAGGCCAACATCAGAGGAAAAGTTTTTTGAGCGTTAACGTATGGGACTGAAAACACATTAACATATACAGTTAAAAAATAGCACAGAACAATGGTTGCTGAACATTAACATTTATTTGTGAGAGAATAAAACATATCGGCAAAACAAAATGATTCATTTTTATTGGGTACCTGTTTAATTAGTTCCTGCACAGAGCTGTAGGTTATTTATTCAGTTCCCTCCCTGAGCCCCTCAATCTTGCCAGCTTTAGCTCACTGAAGTTGATGAGAATCTTGCCACAGCCTTCAACTGACTTTGGAGAGGGCATTTTATGCTATGGCATCTGAAAAATAAACTGCACTGCACTCCAGAAATGTACTAATCAAAACACTTACCTTTTTTGTCTTCACACCTGCAACAAAACAGAACTTGATGAACTTCATATGCAGAGTGGATGAATTTTTGAAACTTAAATCTGTGTTTTGCTGATAAATACTGATTTATTAAAGCCAATTTTTTTTCATAGGCCTGTATTGATTTTGGCAGATCTTTCAGCAAAACATTTTTTGCTTGACTCAAAACATGTGTTGACCGTTTTGCTTCAGATTTGACCGTTTTGTTTCAGATTTGCTCTTTCATTTTGAATTTGTTTCATGCACCTTTGTTGTTTCCTTTTGGTTATGCCACTTTGGTTTGGCATTATGATTGCGTTTTAGATGGAGACTGAAAAATTCCAGTTCTAAGACAGTGTTGATGTATGTGTTTATCGTGAATGGAGTCCATATTGTTTTGATTGTTTCACTGCAACACCATCAAGAATGTATCCAAGTCAGCCACAACTTGTGACTGAGGGCCTCTTTCTTTGATGCTTCATTGTCTAAAACTCAAAATCGGACCACACTTTTATAGAACAAATATAGGAAGCAGCAACCTTCGTGGTATGTAGCAGGTCAGACCTATGTAAGGTAGAAGTAGAGAATAACTCTCCTTCTGCAAACCTTTCCCCTGCCCACCCCAGAACCTCTCCAACCAAACCCTCTGTTTCTTGTCAGTTCAAGAGTGTTTCACTAGGTGGGGAGGGTTTGGTAGTGCAAAGTGATCTTGCAAGGAGTGTCCTGCTGTGGAGGACTTCAGAGCAGGGAAAGAGAAAAATGCCCCTTCTTTGAAAGGTCCTACAGCATGAGCCACCATGAATGCAGGCCAAGGCTCATAAAATGTCAGCTGTGCTCCACTTGTCCAGCAGCAGAAAGGATAAGACTTTTAGGCATAGCTCAAGAGCTGGCAGAAGAAATGTCTTCCCTTTTGCTGCATGCGACTTAGTTTGGAAAGCTTTGAATAACTAGGCAGTTCCGTCCTTCTCCACAGCAACCGTCGGCTGCTACATGTCCCAGCTATTTCCTGGATGAGGGAATTATTTCCAGCCTGATGTCAGGGACTGTATTACGGGAGATCAGTAGATTTTCGATCAGTTTGGGAATGACCGCAGAATACTGAAGACATAGGGTGTGGTGACACCCGGGGAACAAAACTGTCAGTCTGAAGAAAGAGTACAAGGAAAAAAATAGTTTATCTTAGATGAAACACAATAGAACGCTGAACATAATAAAACCATTTTCCTCCACCATTTCACAGTCCAGTATCAGAATGGGCAAAATGCTTTTGAGCAGGCAAGCATCCCAAGGTCATGGCACAGACCACAGTGTATACAGGGCTGTTGTCTTTGCTTGTGCTTCCTTTCCCCTCTGTGAAGGTGAAGCTATGCAAAGGGCTTAAGCCGCCTTACTGAGGCAGCTGCCATCAGATAACAGTTCTCTCGCTTTTATTATTTTGCTAAGAAGGTGGATCTCCGTGCTTTTGTCAGATATACAGTATAGCAAGACTTGCATAGCTGCAGAGATCTCCAGTAATATCTTGGATCAGGTATGGGAGGAATAAATCCCTGAAGCTCTCTGCTGGGTTTTTAGCCACATGCAAACATCACAGAGGCTGTGCACTCTCACAGCTTGCAGCATGCTGCTTGCCCCACTCTGCTTTGGGAAGGAATTTTTGAGAAGTCAGTCAGACCACGCTGCAAACATCAAGATGACCTCAGTCCCTTTCAGACAATCCTGTGCTGTAGACCTCACTTGGTACCTCACCCTGAGAAGGAGGAGGAGGAGGTGGTGGTGGCTGGTTGAGTGCAGCTTGACCTTTTGAATTCTATGTAAAGTATGAACAGAGAGAACGTGATTTATCTAACTGATATGTATGGAACAACTGTTTGCAGCTTTAGGAGGTGGAGCTTCAGGAGGAGATGCTTCTTTTGCCAGAGCAAGGGAACTTGCTTTTATCTGAGTGATTCAAAACTAGATTCCCTAAGAATAGTCCCTAAGCACAAACATTGTGGACAGAGGGAAAGAAGAAAGAAGACATAGTTGAAGGCATTTTCCTGTCATTCCCTCAGATCACTGAATGGGTCAGATAATAAAGACGGAATTGGGAGCAGCAAGGTGAAGAAGTAAAAGATCCATCCCTTTAGGTGTTTAGGAAAGATGAATTAATTTTCCTCTTTACTAGCTTTATTCACTACTGTGGGAACTGGGTACTACTCTTGGGACACATGAGTAATTTATCTCATTTCACACCAAGAGGGGAGAGCAAAGCAGCAAGAATTTTGCTGTCTGTTCCTGACCTGAGCGACAGTCATAACTCTCTGTTCTTCAATTGGCTTTGTGGTCCGGAAACAAAGCTTGTTGCTTTTATTTGGTGCTGGGATGCAGATTTCATGAGGAAGAATTGACTACAGAGCTTGTTGATTTTTTTGTCCTCTTTGGTAGTTTTTTTATTAATAATGTGGAAAGATAAATGCTTTTTGCTATTTTCTTTTGTGGATAGGTTGACAGGGTGTAATTTGTTGACAGAACTATACCTGCACATGGGGAAACCAGGAGATAATGTATCCTTTCTCCTCTAATCATCTGACTTCAGAATGCTCTAAATGGGCTGGAATATGTCAAACCATTAACTTGGACTGTCTCAACATTACTGATATTTTGGAATAATTTATTTTGACTGTTATTCACAGAAAAAAAATCATTATTTCCTAGTTTCGTTCTGACTTAATTTTTTGTTGTTTTGGCTGTTGGCAAGGATTCAAAAAATTTTTTTCTCTATCTGTAGGGTCTATGTTCTTCCACGGTCTTAAGTACGTACCTAAATGTAAACAGACAATATTAGTGCAGAGAAACTGCTCAAGTGGTTCAAGTTAGACATATGGTTAAATTTTTTTGTGGAACTGTTATGCTGAAAATGCATGTATCTAAATTATGATATATATATATAATCTTTGAAATAAGCATTTTCTCCTCCAGAAAGCCCACACAGATACCCTGAAATTATTATTAAACAGCACAGAACATATTAAAATCCTTATTTGGTAATCACAAAGTTAAACCATGTCTAAAGTTGTGTGGTGTGATTTCCTTGAAAAAATATTAAGTTTTAATATTGCGCCATTATTTTGAATCCTATTTAAACAATGGTGGGAGAGAAGTGGAGGAAAATGCTGTACAGTTAAAGAATAAAACAAATAATCACAGAGTGAAAAAATATATTATCTCTGCAAAGTCATACACTCCATCCAAAATCAACTTCATGCAGGTTGCTCAATATGAAAGGAATCGATTAAAACCTGACAAGATAGTTTTTGATATGAGCAGCTGTTGGTGACATAATTTGCTTTCTTGCTGCTAATATGTTCATGAATTTTATTAGGAAAATCTGCCTCATGTCTTGAATCAGAAGAAGGACAAAGGAGATAGCATATTGCATGCATGATACAAGGAGTACAGTAATGCAAAACATCTGGGTGGAGTGGACAGCAGTTCAAACTGATATTCAGTCTATTAAAAGGGGAATTTTTTTTTTTTCTTCTTTTTCCCCTCAGAAAAAGAAAGGTAACATTGACAGATTTCTCCTTGAAGAAGGATCTTTTTTGACCCGCTGAAATAAGTTTGCAAATCTGAATGATCTGTATGAAAAATCTTATATGTCATACATAAAAAATAAATATCTCATATACTATATTTATGAAAAAGCAGTTTTAGAGGACTTGCAATTGATTTTAACCAGAACTGCTCTTTGTATACCCATGTCAGTTTCCACAGGAGAAAATCTATTTATTGTTAAACTCCTAAGAAATATATGCTTTTGTTACATCAACACATCCATTTAATGTTTATTGATTCACTTACTAAGTGAATCAAATAAACTTGGAGGTTTTTTAGGTTTACTTCATAAATGTGTGCCTATTTTATAAAGTCATTAGCAGATAATGAGTCATGAACAACAAATAACTGCATCTCACGCATAAATATGTGAACTTTGGGGACTTCCAGACATTCCTTGGAAATTGGGAAGCTACATAAATGGTTGTGAGATTTCCCAGCAGTCATGAAAAAAAAGTGTTGTTTTTTTTCCACAGACTTTAAAATGCATTCTTGTGACTTCATTTTTGTCCGAATTTGTTAGAGGGTGTTACGTTTTAGTATTCTTTGAAACGTTGATCTTATAGTCACTTTAATAACTAGGGTCTGAATGAGTACTTGATGTTGGCTGCAAAACAAATTTAATCTGCATTAAGGAAACTCATCCTATGGTTAGAAGGGAGCATATATTCTCCTCTCCATTTTGCCATAAAAAAAGAGCTGTTAAGGCAAATTGGTGGATTCTTTGGCAGAAATTTAACAATTACCAGCCACCGTTCAGGAGGACAGTATCAACTTAACTTGTGCACACTGTTCACTCCCTAGTTGTGAAGTAAAACCGTGGTTTAAACCATCCTTATGAAAGCAGAGACGGGAGAAAAATGTAAGAATGTGTTGATTTTTGATTGTGTGAAATCCATCTCATGCTTGAATCACATAGCAATTGAAAAGAGCGATAAACCACCACCTAAAAACACAAGAATCACTGGTGTGAAGGGTGTGCTTTGCTTAGTGGGATTTCAAGAACTTTACTCCTTCTTGCTCAACTGGATGTTTTACCCTAAAAAAAAAAAAAAA
>VWZK01000817.1:10470-34210 GCA_013396935.1 Baryphthengus martii | reverse complement strand
AGTGTCATGGTTGTCGGCACACATTTTCTTCTCAGATGAGATGGAATCTAGCGCAGGTGGAGTGGACAAGGCATAAGACCAATTCTTGAAAACATCGCAATTTGGTTCACTGGGAAGACTGTTCTTTTTATCTCTTGTGAATCTAGGATGGCTGCCTCCTTACTCTTGCCATCATTCAGAGGTTCAGCACCCTGCCTTTTCATGTTCAGTGCTCCCATAGAAGCACTTCTCTCTGTGAAGGAGTTTCAGATGTGTATCTTTGAAGTGTTTTCCAAAGATCAACATCATTACACTATTAAGTTTATGATCTTAGGGTTTACTGTTCTCACCTTTCCCCATAATAAATTTTTCTCAGTATAATTTAAATGCAGGGCAGCAGCTCTTGTGGGATTATAAAACAGTGCTTTTTGATGGCAAGTTTGTTCCTGTTGCTTAAGTATCTTCTCACTCCAGTGAGGTTTCCTTTTCGCAGTTTGCAATTATGGGCTGAAAATAAACTAAAGTGGTATTTCACTCCCTTTATATATTTGAGTTGTATTCTACAGTAAGCTTTGAAGAAAACCCACAGATTTGCAGTACCACTCATTCATGACATCATGAAATAAACCTTCATGTTCTCTGATCGGTACTCAACTGTCTTATGGGTACTCCTATAACATGAGGACTTCTAGAGGTAGTTACATAAAGAATGAATATGAAGAATACTGCTACTCTTCTCACTTCACCTCAGTTAGGTGTTCTGCAGCTTTATAATGTGCTATTTTATGTCATTCAAAGCTCTGTTATATGCTAAGCAACTATCTAAGGCCTTTGCCTTTTATACTTTTCTATCAGTGTAGTGTTTAATTTTTGTTGGGAACATTCAAAACTAATTAAAGTAACATTTGCTTGTGTTCTAACTGAATGATTCCTTAACATTTTTTTTTCCTCTTTTAAGGTAAAAAAGTCATAACAGAACCTACAACTGTTAAGCTGATTACAACTCTGAAAACTGACAGTGTGAAATCGTCATCTGCTAAAGTTACTCTTAAACCTCCTGTTTTTGAGACTTCGGTTACTGAAGTGGCTGTCACCCAAACAGAGGTCCCTGCTTTGGAGGAAACAACCCTAGAGACTAAAGAAGATACGGAAATGACTACTGATGTGGCTGAGGAAAAAAGGGAAATGGAAGTGCTCATGGAGAACATTAAGTTAACCACCCTTCTACCTCAGACTGTCACAGATGGCGAAATAAGCACTTACGATACACTGGGAAGGACTGAATATGATGTTTCACCTAGGTTAACAGAGAGCACATCCGCATCTTTGGAACTGGACCACACTTACTCTGAAGCAGAATTGCCCGAGGAACAAGGTAGGTCTGAAAGCATTGAGGACGCTTTCTTGACCTCTGTAATTTTTCAGGATAGCACAGCTGTAGCTAAGAGTTCCACTGGTTTGTGGGAAGATACTGAAACAGGAGACACGCAAAAACATGATGCTGATAATCAGACTGAACAAATAGAAGTGGGTCCTATGATGACATCTACAGATAGCTTGTTGCCAGCTTCTCGGAGAGAGTTTCCCAGGACAGGGACTTCAGTTTCACTAACAAAAGAGAATACGTATCTTGGTTCCCACTCAACAAAAGAACCCACAAAAAATTCAATGGAGGCAAAATCTGACAAGAAACTTACAACTGTTGTAATCCCTAAAGCTTTATTCACTGATCAGTATGATCTTACTACAGAGGGGGAGGGCAGAGAGAGCATGTACACCGTTATGCCTGGTAGAGGTTCTAGCATGGCTACTGATAGCGTCCCAGAACCAGATGTGCCTGCTGCATCAGAGACACTCATAGGTGAACATGCAGTTACCACTGGACAATTTTCTACAGTAGATGAGTCAATTCCGTTCGTTAAATTTAGTTCTGCGACCGTATTTGATAATGAGGCGTCAGCTGAAGGAAGCAGAGAAGACCTGAGAGATGTGCAGCCTACTGTGTCATCTGGAAGTGCTGTATCCTTTTCTGTATCAGCTGTTAATCAAGAAGGATCCAAGGCCATTACTCTTTCAGGAAGCACTGTTTCGCTGCAAAACTTTGGAGAAGGCACCACATCTGTTATACACTCATCTCAGCAAATCGAAGGATCAGCTGTTTTAGAGGAGCAAGAAAAAACAAAGGAGCCAGAAACAAGCACAATGGATGTCAAGATCCGTCATGCCACAGCCATCATTCCTACTAGTGTTATAGCAGAATCTGAGGGACCTTTGGCAAGTGAGAAGTTTACACAGGCTCCTCCAGCTTCTGGCATTTGGCTGATGACAGCTAAAGATCAGGGGTATACAACAGAAGAGTCATCTCATACTAAGAGATTACATGAGTTAGATACAGAAGATGATATCTCTGGAATGGAGCCTACATCATCTCCAGGGCAAATTACAGAATATACAAAGCATCCAGGAGCTCTGACTTCAGTAGTTACAGATGAAAATAAGATAAGCATGGAGCCAGCAGAAACAAAAAGTGATGAAGAAGCTGTATCAGCTGATTTTGATCAGAATAAAGATACTACAGGTGTCTCCCTTGCAAGCAGCTCTTTGGATTTAGAAATGATCACGATATCCAAAATACCAGTGGGTGAAAGTAGTTCCTCAAGTGTTACGGTATTACCAACTACTACGCCTACAGTCATAGGGGTAACTGAATATGAAGGAGATGAAACATCAGGGCATGTTTTGGAAGCATCCATTCCTACCTCAGAAGTTGAACAAAGAGAGGCTACTGAGACATCGGTAGCAACACCTGCTGAAGAAGTCTCTACTGAAATGAAGGTCTCAGAATACACAGTGACAGAGGAGGGCCAGATAAGCATTGAGACATTAACTGCAGAGGAATCAGCGGCAACACTTCAAGACAGGAAAGGAACTCCATCCACTGGCTTTGGAGGGACAAAGGAATCTATTACATTTACAAATGCAACAAAGGTAGATACTACAGTTCCACAGAAGGAACATGATGCTTCCCTATTTCCTGTTACAGTAGAGAGTGAGGTTACTGGAGATATGCCAGTTACTGATCAGACTCCTTTTGGTGATATCTTTCACACAGAAGTAGCAGAAACAACCGCAAAAGATAGCAAGGTGTTCCCAGAGGAACTCTCCACAAAAGGTCAAGATAAGGAACTGGATACTTCCACAGAATCTACCTTATCTGTGACATCTGTCCACATACATGAACAAAAGACAACATCGGGATCCGAACTGTCTCAAACAGCTATTCAGGAAAAGCAGGATGAGACAGGTTCAGCTTTTGATGAGACATACCCAGCAACAGAAGTATCAGGGCCTGCAGTGAAGCTCACAGATTATGGAAGAGTTCTGGGACCTGATGAAACTAGCACCAAGACCTTCTATCTCACAGTGACTCCGACAGCTGAAACTGCTACTGATCGAGAAGAGAAGGTCACTGAAGAGGTGCCTGTAACAGCGGGTACGGAAACAAAAACACATGAGAGCAGAGGAACCTCCACCAGGGAAGGAGACAGACATGCAGTGAGCTGGGAATCTGTGTTGCCCCCCCATAAAATGCCAACAGGTCATTCTACAGTGGAAAGCATTACTCATCTGACTCTAGAAGCTTCTCCAAGCCAAACTCTGGAAGGTTCAGGTATATCAGAAGAACCTGAAGAAGTCAAGCCAGCTATATTTTCAGCTAATGCAACAGATAAGGCAACGATTCTCAGTGATGTGACAACACCTTCCATTAGTGCTGTAGACAAAATTCAGCCTACTTCAGCATCTAAACCTTTTATTACTCAAAAGTCACCACATATCATTCCTGATGAAGAAGAGGAGGTCACAAGCAATGACATCATCATAATTGATGAATCTGTTTCTCCCAGTAAAAGCACTGCTGATGACGATCTGACAGGAAAAATGTTAGAACCAGAAATCGATAAGGAATATTTCACAGCATCAACTGCTACTGCAGTTGCACGACCTACTGCGCCACCCAAAGTGAAGGAGGCCACAGAGGCTTTGCAAGCTAAAGAGGTGTCTCCTTCTACTTCACACCCTGATAGTGGAAATGACATAAGATTGTATGTTATTCAAATCACAGGCAATGATACAGGTAAGATTTTGCCTTTTAGATCTGCAGTCCATCAGAATGGACGATTATCATAACAAAGTGGTGTAATTTAGAATATACTGGAGGTGTTTCTTTGGTCACTGAAGGATGCAAAGTACAAGTTTTATCTAGACAGCAACTTACTAAACATTGGTAGGTCTATTTTTCTGTCTGTTAAAAGAACCTCAGAGTTGTGTTATATATGTGGTTTGGGGTAAGGTTAATTTATATATGGGAATGAATATGAAAATGTATTTCCTCTTTAAAGTCATGATGGCTATAGTGTGTTTTTCTTATTTAATATTATCAAGTCACTGATTTAACTTAAGCTATCTGTGAAACAAGCATTTTAATTTCACAGCTTCCATTCCATGCATTACTAGTCCTAAACGAAGCACTAGTTTATTTTAACATTCCATAAGTCTGTAGCAATTAACAATGCCATGTACAGTGTAGTCAGCTAAAAAACGTTTCAAGGCACTCTGCTATGTCCACAAGAGGACTTCTTGTGATTTAGGGGAAGGGTTTTTGCACGCTTTTGTTGTATGCTATTGTATTATTTTTAATCCATTTTTGTAGAATCTGTGATGCAAATTGACATAATTTTTAGTTTTGCTACATTTTTTTTTTAGCTGATGGCATTGTACATGTGTATATGTAGCTTCAATTCCATGGGTATCCAGAACAGAAACTTCCAAAGTAGCAATGAACTGTTTAGTTTTATGATGACTACCTCTCCATAATGCAATAGCTGAAGGCTATGCAATTTTACATTAAAGAAGCCTGTCAACTGTTATTTAAGGTGTCTTGGTAAAACTTTGGTTTTTAGAGTGAAATATAAAAGAACTATCAAAAAGGGATAAAGCTCAAGATATATATTGGGTTCAATGTTGCATTCTCTTTAATTATTTTATAGTTATATTATATTTTATTATTTGAAGGAACACAGTAAAAATTCGTTTTCTGTCTTATGTACCTTAACTATATGCAATCTTTTCAATGGTTATATAAGAAACTTTTTTCCTCATTGTTTCTCAGCAGTAACATCCATGTCTTTGAGGAACTTATCCAACAGAATTCATAAATTATGAAAGTCTTTTGATTGGTTTTGTCAGGTGTGTGCTTGGTAGAGTTACATTCAGAAATGAAAAGACAGAATTTGTTTCCTTGAGATGTGCTCTATCATTACTGTATCTTTATTCACTTCATGCTTATTATACTACTTCATATTTACAAGATGTAAAATATCACAAGTTATATCAGGGGTAGCTTAACTTTCCATTTCAGAAAATAATAGTTCTGTTATTTTAGCATTTAAACACTACTTCTGTTTCTGTGGTATATTATCTTTATTTTGTCTGAAGCTTTAGATGTTGCCAGTGTCTTGGAAGCGTCAACTAAATGAGGCAAGCCTGGTAAGTCAGAACAGAAGGGTAATTTCTGAAGACTAGAGTAAGGCGCGTATTAAATACTTTTGTACCTGTGGAAATTTGGTTAATTTGACTTAATAATAGCTGGACTGTGTAGGAGTGAACTAGTTTTCCCTGTTACCTTGTTGAATTATGCTACAGTTTATTGCATATTGGAGAGTGAGTTGTGCTGCTGGGCAGCTCTATGCTACCTGTGGACAGAAAGAAGTAGGATAGTTTGGGAGGATGTGGAAACTTGATTTTTTTTCAGATAGTGCATAAGGCATATCACAGAATCACAGAATCACAGAATCACAGAATCACAGAATGTTAGGGATTGGAAGGGACCTCAAAGGATCATCAAGTCCAATCCCCCTGCCAGAGCAGGAACCTAAATGACATCACACAGGAAGGTGTCCAGGCGGGTCTTGAATGTCTCCAGAGAAGGAGACAATTGGAGACAGAGAAGAATTTCTCTGCATATAGAATCATGGAATCACAGAATGAATGGCTTGAGTTGGAAGGGACCTTAAAGCTTATCTAGTTCCAACGCCCCTGCCGTGGGCAGGACACCTCCCTCTAGAGCAGGTTGCTCAGAGCCTCATCCAGCCTGGGCTTAACATCGAGGAGAGCTTTATTTTATACCTTTTTTTTTTTCAGAATGGCTTCAGGACTGTGATTCCTTAAATTAGGAATTAGTTCAAGCTGGATTATCTAAAGGACAGTGGATCAATGCATAGCTGCTCTTCATAGCTATTCTTGCTTTCACTTGGATGATTAGGGCCTTAGGACAGACTTTCTTCAGGAATTGCCTTCTGCATCTTTACAAACTTTCTACAACTGTGCATGCATTTTCCAGGTATATAGGTGCATATGTGTGTGGGTGTTTATAAGCACAGTTAAGGCTATACATCCTTAGAATTCGGCTTTAGCCTGTCAGCATAGAAAAAAAAAATCTGTTTCTTGATCTGTTATAGAATTCTCTATATGGCAGTATCTGTATTCTCTTCAGACATAAAGGGTTTATCATGTATCTAGTGCAAGGCCAAAAAGGATTTTTCTTTATTCTTTTGTTTTTAGAATCTGACAGTGGAAATTCCTCTTCTAGCTACCCATGAGGAAGAGGCACCCTGTACCTACTTTCTACAAGTTAAGCTAGAGCTGACAGAGATTTATTCTGTACAAGGACTGGGACTAGTGTTTTCTTTTGTTTCTCCAGAATTGAAAGACTCCATCTGAAAAATCCTGTCAAGTCCAGTTTTGCTTCATTGTTCCTCAGTCTGTAAAATTTTCTCTGTGCTGAGGGAAATGCACATTGGAGGTGCTGAGGTGGAATAAGTTTAACAAATATTACTAACATATGCCTTTCACTGGGATGTAGTTCAACTTCTTATTCTATCACTCCTTGTTTGAAAATTGATCTGCAGTCATACAGGAACTACATAAAATGTAACTTTGGCTTTTTGCTCTCAGCTAAATGGGAACAAGAAATAGAGTTTTCATCATTACATCTCTGATAAAGTTTTTTCCTACTTTGCTTTGACATATTTTCAAGATAATGTAGCTTAACATTCTTAAATAAAATAATCAGCGAGGGTTGTAAGCAAAAACCTTCGTGATTTTTAAGAGTCCAAAAGTGCCTCCTAAGAAATGACAACGTTCTTGTCAAAGGTCTTCAAGTAATAGCTGTTTCAAATAAGAACAATGAGAGGTTTGCTGTATAAATGGTATTGTTTACAATTGAATATGTTTTCCTTTCTGTGTATGCACGATTGTTGGAAATATTTATGATTCTTTTTTTCATCTTTCTTCACCTCCTTGTTATTCGGCTCTTGCCAGAAGCAACAGTTTAATAGTGAAGCACGGCCCAGCAGAAACACGGTACCATGTTTTGTTTTCTATCATCAGCCATGTCACTTAATTACGGTAAAAACTTGCTATTATATTAACACAGCTGACTATTACTCTCTGCAGCTCCATTTGCCATCTGTAGTATAGGCATAATAATATTTAAGTGCTCCATGGAGGTGCTATTAGGCTTTGTTAGTTGTGAGCAATATATTGTACTCCATGTGGAAGAGATGGATGGAGTTTTGAGAGATGCAGAAATTTTCAGCAGTTCCCAGCAAGCAGAGCAGAGCATATCCCTTGCAGCACAGGATCAGTGGGTGTGCAACCTCCCAGTGAAGTGTTGTGAGAGCAGCCCAGTGCTTCTCTGGGTCTGGTGAGTTCGCCTGCGGCCATGCATTGGTAGAGGCAGAAGTGTAGAAGGATTTCTAGCACCTTTCTTCTCAATCTCAAACCCTTGCTAAACTGGCACCAACTTTGTTGAAGTGCTTTGAAGTCTTTGGCTGGAATGTGCTGTCGATGTATGGAATGTGTTATGGATGTATGGAATGTAGGGGATATTATTTTTCATTATTATTGTGGACGCAAGCTGCACTTGAAAGACGTTGGATGTTGACTGGGTTAAATTCAATTAAATATTGTGGCAAGGATCTTATGCTGTCTTATACAAACACACTCCTTAATATTGAAGTAGTAGAACAGATAAGTGAAAGCTGATATTAACTATTTCCAATTTTTTAATACAATAGGCCCTTAAATATCTTAGACTAGAAAAAGTTTTCTCTAGAAGACTTCTCTTATGCCATCGAAGAGGTAAATAGTTAGAGCTTTTAAAATGCATGTTTTCAATCAATTACAACTTGCATGAAGGAAGTTTCAGTTACTTTTAGATAAAAAAAATTACCCATGGAAACAGAAGTAATTTATGGGCCTGGTAGAAGGTCAAGTTCATTAGCTTAACTCTGGAAAATGCGCTTTAGTGCTGGTAAGAAAGAGCACACTGCTGAATGGATTAAGCTGCTTATTTGTATAAAAATACGGCAGTTTTCATTGAGAAAATGTATTGTACAAACAATCTATATACTTCCATATGAGCAAGTGTGAGGCAGGTGCACAAACTAATGAGGGATATAAGGTGTGTTTTTTCCTGACAGCCGATGGCACATGGGCAGATCTAGGGCAGGTGTTCCACTTAATGAGGAAAATATATTTGTGCATGGGGAAACATCCCTTTTTATGCTACACAACCCATCACGCACATGTTTCATAATGGAAGGAGCTGGGACTTCACTTGAGTGAAACAACAGGCTGTTCCTTTGGGATTGTGACCATGTTGTGAAAGCGAGAAAGCAAAACAGCCCTGTAGCGTAATGTGTTATCAAATTACCAGCTTTCCATTGCATCAAGTAGGACAGAAGAATTTGTCTTTCACTGCAGAGATACAAAACTTGCCACCTCGTGTCCTTTTATGTTCTCATGGCTCGTGTGTATTGTAGTGGTGAGGGTTGATGCTGTTTCTGGAATGTAATGGATTAGCAGATGAAAAAAAAACCAAACCAAAAAAAACAAACCCCAAAAAATCTACAAACCTGAAGGAACTTTTCAGCTCATAAAGCTTTTATGAGCTGAAAAATGCTTGTGGGGGTGTTGTTTAACAGTGGTTGAGGGGATGCTGGAAACATAACTCTTGTCTGTATCAGGAGTAATTTGCACACCTGCATTTTTTGGAGACATTTAAAAGTCTTTACTAAATGCATGTGTTTCAAAGTGCTTATTGGACCCCGGGACTCACACCAGCTCTGTCTGATTTCTTGTCTCCTCCAGCTTTGAACAGAATGAAACTGCAGGAACTTGTGCTTTGTAGATGTGGAATTTTATGGGAAGAGGTTACAAACCTTTGTGTTTCAACATGTAATTCTCTGACATGCATATTTCTGTCTTAGCAGCGTAAGAGGGCATGCGAAATTTGAATGAAATGCAGAATGGTAATGAGTCGTAGTCATAAACCTTTACAAAGAAGGCAGAATAGAGTCTTTTCAGGTCCGTTTAAAGCTTTGTCTTAAAATTCATTTAATCTTGTCTTTACAGCTCCTTCTGGAGGGCTGTCCCAGATCATCATGGCTCTCTTTAAGTCTGATTCTAATATCTAGTCTGAATTGCCTCTTGGCCAGTTTATACCCATGTTTTTTCTTGCCAGCATTGTCTTTAGCTTGAATAGGTCTTTTTTCTTCCTGACACTTATCCCTTGATACTTTTATTTCTCTGTTCAGTTGTAGAGAATAACCATGTCCTCTGTCAGCCTTCATTTTGCTGACTTGTGAGGGGAATGTGTGCATGGGAGTGTGGAAATGCTTTGGGAGCATGCTGAGAGGAAAGACACTGGATCTGTTTTGGAGGCTGTGGGTGTCAGGATGATGCTGTAACCAGAGCGGATGGTGGTGTGGAGGAATAGGAGCGGTATGCCCTTCAAGGTCACTTTGAGGTAGCACCTCACTTGCAATAGAGCCAGCTTAAAAGCATGTAGCATGCAGGCAGCCTTGTATCTGTCTATACCTGTATCCACATTGTTCCCTTTTAAGTTATTTTACTTATGCCCACTGGCAATATCTATCTGGACACTGTTCTTTGTAGTACACACGCGTTGGCTACGTGCAATTTTTGGTGTACCTTTCAAATATTACATGTATTAATTATGGTGTTAGTGAGACTTTTGCTGACGGTGAGGAGACATTGTCTTTCATGTGCTAAAATCACTATTTGTTTTTCCTCAAATGAAAAGTATATGCTGCTGAAACTTTTTGTTTGTTCATAGGACCTATTTAAAATCATAGTTTATTGTAAAGGAAAGATTCATAGGACTTATTTCAAATCAAAGTTTATTGTACAGGAAAGGTGCTGTCTTGCATTCACTGCTGCTCCATACAGTGACTGATGTGTATGGCAAGGAGATGTGCACGAATAGGACTTTCCTGCCTTTGCAAGCTGTTCAGATTTCTTAATGAATGCTTAATTCTTGGTATCACCATCATGCATGTAAGAGAAGAAGAGTTCCAAATTTACTAAACATTGCGAAGCACAAATCACCATTTCATTTGCAAATACATTTCAACTTGTATGCATTTGGACCTGATGTTCTGTGGCCACGGTTTATTGATATTGTGCAACTAGACTGACCTGAATTAATTTCTGGAGGGTTGCTGAAGGAACAGTGAAAAGTGCCTCACGTGGCCTGAGCCAACTTTCCTTCTTATTAAATGCAAAATCCCTGATTTATTTGACAGAGGGTTGGTTTTGTCTCCTTATTAACTGTAATGTACTAACTGACACTAAGACTATGGCAGCTGCTGCTCCTCATCAACCCTGAAGAAAGACCATATTCCCTGCTGCCCTAAGCATGCTGCAGTCAATGGACATGGTCTTATTTCAGTGTTTGAATTAGTAACCTGGTCCTTCCTGGTAGTGTTTTGTTTTGAGCCCTGGGCTTGTATATTCAGCTAAGACGGAAAACCACCTGGTGGTTTTGAAACACATTTCCAAATGAAACAGGTTTGTCAATGTCCAATAGGTACTCAAGAAATTTTCATGCCCTGAATGACCTAACTCTCTGTGTTATTCGTAAAACCTGGCACAGAGACAGCCAAGTTCTCACTTTGTCTGGGGTAACTGAAGCATTAAATGCTAAGTAACATGGCCAGATTCTGATATCATCTTCCTCATTACACCACACTGATTCCAGTGAGGTGATTGAGAGCAGAATCGGTATGGGGATGTGAGGATAGTAGATATCAGAGTATCTTCATAGTGTTTATAGCTTCTGGTTCGTTCTATAATTAGTGATTTTTTTTCTTCAGAACAAATTTGTGTCACATATTTAACCCGAACTGATAGATCTGTTGCTTAATTAAACCAGTTGGAATTTTTCTGTATCAGAATACTTGTGTTGTGCTGGTGCTGTGAAGGGTTTTTAAAATAGGTTGGACACAATCACATGTAAATCATATTTAAAATGCGATGTATGCAAGCAAGCCCTAATAAACAAGTAATTGTAATAAATTCAAAATTTTTACACTACTTCTTTTCCAAAAACAAAGGAAAATTAAAAACCAATGCCATATCCAACAGAGCTGAAACATGATACTCAGAAAGTTTCAGAAGAATCTAAGACTGTGAATTAGTAAGTGGTGTTTAGGGCACTTTTGCTGGCTCTTCCTGAAGACTTATTATAGAACAATAATTTCTTCTTTTTCACATTCCTTTGTAGACTTCCATAGATACAAGGACCAATGCCCTCACATTAAATACTGTTCAGAGGATGCCTACACATTCCCTGCTGCTTTTCTGTTGTTTCCAAGGAAACGTCTCAGATCTAGACATAGGGATTACAGATTTCTAGCTTTCTTATAGCTCTTTGTTTATTCATGAAAGAAATGAAGGAATTTTTTTCATAGGTACAATGTAGTTTTTCATACTTCTTTTGTGGAGGAGAGGAATCCTTTTAGACGTTCTATTTATATGTGGAGAAAGTCTTAAGAATTCCTACTGCAGAAAAGATGAGCTGCCTTTTACATGGAAACACAGTATGAACTAATTTTTATGAGGAAGGATTGTCTGTATGAAAGTTTTCTGAATGTATCCGGATTGTAACAAATCTTAGTACTTATGATGACGATGTCATCTTTTTTGACTCCTTCAGAAAATATTATCTATTTAATTTTACTTTACATTAAATGATTTATTGAATACAGTGAAGCTCTGACTGAATATAGAATGTGATCCTGGAAGTGTAAATAAAGATATTTTTACCAGTGGCAAAGGCTAAAGATGTTAATAGAAAATCATTCCCTTAAGAAAGATCACTTTATAATCAGTCTGCTAATAACACTATAGAAATGCTTGTTGGCTCTTCTTTCGAGTATTTAGTTTTCATAGGTCTGTTTTTTTGCAGTTTTTCTTTGCACATTTTAAATTTAATGACTGAATTAATCTTTGATAGTCCAGCTAGATTTTTTCTGTCTCCTGCTTTTTGGAAGTGATTAGATGATAAATTTGTTCGATAATATTCATAATACTCACTGGTGTCTTTCAAGATACTTGTGAATTATTTCCTGGCACAATTCAAGTTGTGTTTAGAATGTCACCTTTGGGAGCATGGAGCTGAAGTTACCTGTCTTTATATATAGAGTAATTCACATTTATTTTTAAAACTGCTCAGCGAATTGTAATAGCACTTACATGACCAGTCCTGTATTAGTCTGTTTGCTTAAATTAAGAGAACTCAGTATAAAAAAAATTGTATACAAATTTCTCTTCACTAGAGATTAGATAATAATTAGAACTGAAATTCCTGTGGAGAAATGCATTTGGAATTTTCTTCCTGGTCAGAAGCAATCTTATCTTCCAGCAGTCTGTGCATGCTTTGTTATAACCTGAACTTCACTACTTTTTTGTTGCACAGCATTAGATTAAAGAGTGCATAAGAAACATTAATCTTTAACTTTTAACCATAATCTTGGATTTTTCATGTAGTATGTCGTCAAGCAAGTTTTCCATAGTTTCAGTGGGAAGATTTTGGTGTTAGGAAAAGTATTTCTATATGCTTGTTGTAACTTTTTTGCCAAAATAACAGTCAAGAGTATACCTATAAGTGAACAGAGTAGCACTTGGATTTTTATATAAGATTTTATTGTGGGATTTTGTCTAAAGTATTTTTTTCCTTTCTTGGAGCTGGTGAGTGAAATGGTTCTTGGGTTATTCATTTGTTTACTTCTCAGGTTTGTAGCGAGCTTCCAGTGACATGTTTAGTTAAATATTAAATAATACAAGGAACATTCTTGAGTCCTTTGAAAATGTTGTGTACACTTGGTCTAACTGGCGGGCAAGGATAAAGACCACAGGATAAATATATCCTCTGGTGAAGCCAGATAGTGATAATGGTGCATGAACCTCGGAAAAAGCTTTTCAGTGGTTGTGGTGTCTTTTACCTTAGTGCAGGTACTCCATCTCATGCTTGAAGAAACCTAAGTTAGAACTTCTTGGACTAAAAATCTTGTACAACAGCTAAATTTAGTTAATTTCATACCATCAGGGAAAAGGACACTAATGTCAAACTCATCACAGCCTGGAAATTACTAAATTGCAGTAGGTAACAAAGACACTGATGTTTGTTTTTGCTGTTTGTGGGTGTTGAATGAAGGAGTCCAGCATTGCTAAGTGAGAAACACTGCTGAGAATTGTAGTGCATGTAATGGAGACTAGTTTAGCACAGAATTGAGTTGCCAGGATTACCGGATGACATAAGAGGGCATAAGCTACTTGTATACTCTACATGAAGTAGTAACACTGTGAAAACCAAAGAAACTGAAGTATTTTGATGTCTCCAGAATGTTACTCAAGAATTTACTTGTTCTTACCTTAATTGAATGCTTTGGCTTCCTGAGTTATATGTTTTGTTTTGGTTTTTTTTTAGTTTATTCTGCCCACATTAATGTGAACTAATTCTGAGTCAATAGCCATATAATCATTTTAGTATAGGATGGAGTTTGTGCTAAAAGGTTTATAGTAAAAAATTCTGTCCCCCTCTGTCGTTTTTTTAGTGCTGCACCAAGCTTACCGCAGCTAGGCATCTATTTGTAGCTATAGTTGGTTGAAAACTTTTGTTCTCAAGTATTGTCTGACAAAAACATCTTTTTTAAAAAAAAAAGTCTTTTCAAAAACAAATTAATGTTTTTCCAAAACAAAAGTTCTATTTTTTTTTTTTTACCAAGAAAAAAAAAAACCTAGATGGAAAAAGTTCTGCTTTTAGGAGAAAAATGAAACCATTTCTCAATTTTATAAAGGCATAGGATTACATTGTTAAAGAGAAGCTTATGTTCTGTATGCATTACTTGTTCTTTTCCCAGCTCCAAGCAGTGAAATAGTTAAATATTTACAGGTATACTGCAGCTTGCTCTCAGCTAAGTCTTCCCCAGTTATCAGCATGTAGAATATTTGCTGCATCAGGCTTCCTTTTCTGCTCTGCTCTTCTTTCTATTTCATCTACTGTTCACATGTCTCTGCAGAGACATGTCTCCCTCCCTTCTTTGATCCCTTTTTGCCTCCCCCTCTCCCTCTCTCTCTCCCTCTCTTTTCTTCACTCCCTCCCTCCCTTTATAATTCTCTCCTTCCTCCTTTTATTTTCTCTGTGTTCTCTCTTTAATATCTTTTTTCCTCTCTCTTTCTCTTTTCTCTCTTTTTGAACTTTATTTGCCACATAAAATTCCTCCTTTGAGACAAATTACTTTGCTCAAGAAAGTAAAATTTTGCACATGCCTATTAAGTAGACCAACTGTATCAGTTCTACACCAACACAATATCAACCTTTTTTTTTTTTTTTCTAGAATTACCACGTTAATGAGTATCCACTGTAGGTTTGCTCCTAAAGCCAGATATTGTGCACATTACTGGAGAAAGGGACAGGGTAGGGAATATTCATCACAGGTCATTTCACAGGAGCAGTTAGTTGATGGACATCTGCTTCAACATTTTAACTAGCATTTTGACTTTTACCCCAGATTTTTCTTGTGATAGATCATTTGTGATTCTTCTGGAAAGGCCACTCTCTTCCAGGCTTAGTAGGGCCAGAACTGATTCCTCCTTATTCCATCTGTGTGATGGCTGAAGCATTTGAGGTTGCGCTGGTGTAACGTGGTGTAAGTGTAACCAAGTGATGGTGGTGAAGTGGGCTAGGAAAGGCCAAGACCCATTGACATCTCCCTGTTTCCACCTCAGTCATAGAATACCACATAGGAGATCAAGGCTGAAGTTGTTTTGGTGAGCGGTTGCTTTCCTTCATAGCCATGTCTTCTGTTTACCACCTGACCTTGTGACTTGTCTTGTGAAGTTGGACTTTTTTATTTCCAGACAGACCAGCTAATCCAGATATCATGTGACTGCACAGTGTGACTTTTTGCTTTGTTTAGGATTTCAGCTGGAGAAAGTTAATTATTATGTGCCAGTTGTTTGTTTGGGGGTTGTTTAGCCCTGCGGAGTTTTAGAATTGTCTTCTCCGTAGGCAGCAAGGAAAATGTTGTCATTGGAAGGATGCTTGTGTCAGGGACCGCTCGGGAGGAGACACCGCTGGCTGGAGTGCCATTTGGTTAATGACATATTGGAGTAGAAAGACAGTGGGAATACTTGTCCTCAGAATATTGTATGACAAGCATTCACTCATTATCCAGGGAACTGTATCCTGCACTTGCTGAGGCTTAGACTTGACACTGCCAGGCTGCCATTTTTAACAACTTGACATTTTACTCAATCTGTTTTTTCTTAGCAAGTTTACCACTACTTCAGGGGAGGAACACAGAAAGCAATGAGCCTGAAGGAAACAACAGAGATTGCCAGAAGGCTTCGTGATATGCTTTTATAATAAAAGGGTTTCACACAGTTTTTGCATCATTGTGTCTATTACTGTAGAATTTGGCAGGGATATTTAAGCAGAGCCATGCAGGACAGAGCCCTATCCAAAATAGATGTCCACATAAGTGACAAGTGACATCCATGTTCCACAGGTGTTTTGGGTCACAGCCAACAACTCTGTCAAGGTGAAGCTTGGGGGAATGATATGGCTGTAAGAAGGCTGCAGTTTAGGAACACGACAGCAATTGATACTCAGGTTTTCAACAG
The DNA here is from genome assembly GCA_013396935.1 of Baryphthengus martii. NCBI lineage: Eukaryota > Metazoa > Chordata > Aves > Coraciiformes > Momotidae > Baryphthengus > Baryphthengus martii. The sequence continues at coordinate 18,178 of VWZK01000817.1, read as the reverse complement.
GGCTGTGTCTTGCGTGGAAACAGAGACACCCAAATAAGGTAAAGCAGACTTGGATAAATGAATTTGAGTAGGCAAGACTGACCACCCACCTTGAATTACTTTCAACTCTTACCCTGCCAGCTGTGCAAGAATTATTCTGTTCAAATACTTTCTTCCAGAAATTTACTTAAGTAGTTGGGATTTTTATGCATGGTCAATATATATATTATTTTTAATTTTTTTTTTTAACTGCTGATGAGATTTTAAAAATGCAAACTTCCTTTAGACTGTCAGGAGAACAAAACAGAAATTTTAATAAAATTTAGAAAGTTTTAAAAACCACTATTGAACCATGCCCTCCATCCTTAAGCATTTCTAAAGGGAGCCAAAGTTAACAAAGCTTTTAGAAATATATATCCAGCTGGGGAAAGCTTTTAAGTGAACTAAATAAAACCTTTTGTTTATTTAGACTGAACAGTAATCAAGAACTAGGTTTTACGAGACCTCATCATGCTAATGACGTTAATGTGAAGTAAAGGATTAAAATAATCAAAAAGTGAATTATTTCTGGACCTTTCTTTGTTTTCTTTTACTTAGGTGTGTATAATAGTAGCCATGTTTCTTTAACACCTTAGACCAGCTCCTTGGCAGTATTCCCACCTTTTTCTGATGAGAGGAGGGAAAGGGGATATGCCTGAAGCACTGTTGCACTTTGACCATGCTTAGGTAGGCTAATGATAGTACAAGATGGCACAAGTTAGAAGAGTTGCATGTACTAAAGACTGACACTTGGAATTTTCTTTCAGCAGGAAACGTCTGTATTTCAAAATCTTACTTTTTTTGAAATGAGATGAAAAGAAGAACTAAAAAAAAATCCCTTTTCTACGAAACAAAATGGCCTAAAAGATTTTATCAGGATGTTTTATTTCTGTGAAATTGAAGCTTTCTATCCTAAATTAAATGTAATATTTTAAGAGAGGGGAAAAAAAGCCCTATAAATACAAAGGTTTTGAAACAAACAAGAAATTATATAGGTTTTTTGTATGGACGCCATCTTGTCAGATTGCCTCTTTACTTCTTCAGTATGCTTTTAAACCAGAATATATTCAACGAGACTGACACATTCCTGTGGAATTGGTTGAGCTTTGTTTCTCTGGAAGATTTTCAGCAAGCTGTAGTCATAAAACTGCTTCAATCCACCCAGACTGCAAATCTGGTCCCAGGCAGAGCTGAGGTTCAGGAGAGTCAATATATGACATAAAGCTGTTTAAGTCTTTCCTCATGCTAGATCCTCTCCCAAGCCCAGATATGAGGCTTCACTGGACTTTGGGAGGGTTTTAAATAAATCATTTTGAACTTTGAGGGCTCTTAAATATTTTCCAGATGAAGTGGAGACACCTGTTGGTTGAATTAAGTGTGCTGACTGAAGGCTCACTCTTGGTAGCTCACCTTTGCAAACCCCTCCCATAAATGTGCAAGGATCTTGAGATAACACATGAAAGCCGCTTGTTCAGGTTATTCAGTGAGTCTTAATTAAACACAATGTGCATTTTTACTGCATTATTCTGTGGATTTTCTGTTTGGATCTGCTTTTCATAGCTTCAGTCTGCAGCAAGTCCTATGAATGTGTGAATATGAGGAAGCTAACGATTCATGCATCTGACTTTGGCATTCATTGCCATCAGTGTGCTTTTTTATATTTATTTATTTTATATTTTTATAATCTGTTCCTGCAGTGAGTTTCTCAGAATAATATTATTTAAATGAGTAGAGGTCAGATCAATAGATGTTCCGAAGCTTGATACATCTGACTTATCACTTAACAGCCTGCCTAATTTGATGGTTTGTTCTTCGATGATGAGCTGAACCATTGTGCTAACTGCTAGGTATTAGCTATTTCGTTTGTCCCGTGGTCCTATCCCCAGATACTTCTGTCCTTGATCTCAGAGCGTCTGATCAGTTGGAGGTGATGATTAAGTCTGTTGCCAGGGAGTGCAAGCTGATCATCTTGTGTGTGATGGGAATCTTCTGCAGGAGGTGAGGACTGTGGTACTGTCAGACCAACTGTAGTAATGAATAGGAGGCATACAAAAATAAATGTGGAGTACATATCTGTAGGGAAGAAACAAGATGAATTAACATGGAAAACAGTAATTAACAAGTTAACAGATGGGAAAAAAATCCAGTTTTTTTCAATTTTTCTCTTCAATTGTTTGTTGCTTTTCTCTCTGAGCCAATCATTTGAGGTTTTTTTTTGCTGCATTGCATTTCTCACAGTCACTAGAGACAAAAACATATATGTAGTAATTTAACGACCTTTTAGTCATACTATGGCCTAGTTCACCCTGATGTAATTCTGTTGCAGCCAAAATCAAATTCTCTGGTTATCGAATGCAGGAAGAAATTTATCTAATGCAAACTATTTTGTTCTTTTTCATGCTAACCTGTCTTGTGGTTATGGGTTCTTAGTCATGAACCTTATGGAGTTTGTGATAGTGTCACGTTATGCAATGAAATGTGCACGTTAGAAACAGTCTGAAATGTTATTTGTCGTCTTTTTCAATTATTTGTTTCTTTTTAGCTCAATTATAGTCCAAATATAGGTCCTGATTTAGAGTCCACAGGACATTTTATGAATCTCTCCATGAATTTCATGGGTTTGTCAGGTCTCTAGTCCTCCTACAAAAGATTGAACTGTTATTACTGCTCACAAACAACTCAGCATGTTGCTCTAAAGCAATAAATGGACAAATTGGAGGAACCTATATGTGCTTTATGAAGATAGGCTGAGAAATCCGGGCTTGTTCAGCTTTAAGAAGAGAAGAGTCAGGGGAGACCTTTTACCATATCCCAGTACTTGAAGGGTGGCTACCAAGAGGAGGGAGACTCCCTTTTTACAAGGAGTCACATGGAGAAAACAAGGAGGAATGGCTGTAAGTTGCTTCAGGGGAAATTCCAGTTGGAGTCCGGAAGAAAATTCTTTACAATGAGAACGTTAAACATTGGAATAGTCTTCCCAAGGGAAGTGGTGAACTCCCTTTTACTGGGCAGTTTCAAGACTCAGTTAGACTGGGTGCTGGCCCATCTCAAACCATTTTTAAAAAAAAAAAAAATTATACTTAAAAGGTTTGACCAGATGATGCTTGAGGTCCCTTCCAACCTGGCATTCTGTGATTCTATGAAATTCTATTATGTGCAGGATGCTAGATTAGATGTTAACAGTTCTATTTTGAATGAGACTTCACAAAAATCTTCCAAATCCATTAAGTCTTCTGAAAGAATTATTGTATGGTTTGAATCTCTTCTATTTAATTCTTCATTAATTCTTCTTCAGCAGCTTATCTGAAGGTTTTTGAGAGAGAAAATGCTTTTTACTGCCTATCCCCTCAAAAATTATCTTAGAAAAGCCCTCTAGGGTTCCTTGTAGAATATTAAAAGGCTTCTGAAGAAAAAAAATGTTATTACTCATTGCACATTTTTTGGATGTGAAGAAGTTAGCTTGCCCATTACTAACTTCAGATGACTTTTATATTTGATCTAGTGAAAAATTAATGTGGATTTAGAACCAACTGTCATTAGAAGTGTTGCAATGGAAATTAGTGTCACCTCAGACAGTCGCTCTGTGGTTGTATGTGTAGTAGCAGTCAAGTCCTCCTGCAGTTAAAAACAACACATAGCCAGAGGGATTTTCTTTTCTTACACATAGGTGTCTGTTACTGAGAGAGATGATAGATATGGGTAATTTAAAAGATCTAGACATAGTGAATGGATTAAGAAACACTCTAGGCTGCATATACACCTATCTATTCCATCTCTATTTCATTGCATACATCCTCATTTTCCTCAGTATGAGGATTTACTGATAAACCTCCTTTAGGACTGTCTGAAATGACAACCCATATTTTTACTACTTTTTTAGCTACTTGGTTTTGCTTTCTTTTTCTTTGAGTCTTAGTAATAAAGCACCTCTTTGAACAAGTGATCCTTTTGGCTTGTTTGCCATGATAATGTGTAAACTATTGATAAACATATCTGGGAGCCAAACACCCTTCCTTTAAAATCCTCATTTCATCTCTTATTAATAGTATTAGGTCTATATCTCTTAGCTTGCTGGAATGGACTTGAACATAAATAAGGGTAACATATGGCAGCTGCATCTAGCCAGGTTAAAACTATTGCAAGTGTTTGTGTGTATGCTCTAAGGGTCTAACAAACCAGTTCAACAGATAAGGCTTTTCACTCCTGTATTCATGTTCTATGGGAACACTTAGGGTTTTCATCCTAGTGTCTTGCTTATTCTTAGAGGACAAGGTTGTATGTTCTGTGAGCTATATTGTTACGTAGATCACTGGCCACCTCTGGAGTTCAAGAGAATCTTCCATAGCTGTTAACCCTGAGCGCCCAGCAACTTGATTGCTAACATTGAGTAATCAAAGCTGTAGAATGGAGAAGAAATTCCAATTTAAAAAGAAAAAAAAAAATCATTTGGTTTCTTTACTGTTTTCTTAAGGGGTAGTTATTTTTTCCTTGGAAAAAACTCCAAAACAAAAACGCTTAGTATTTAATGAAAAAGCCTCCTGAACGTTTATTATTGGAATATCATACCTTTAGCTAAATCTCTTTTATGTGGATCTTTGTGGCATGTGAGATCTTGAAAAAGCTAACAAAGTAAAAGTAAGGTCTGATAGAGATCTTTGCGTATGTAAGAATTTGTATATGTCTTCTAGGTGAATTTGGAGCAGATGTTGTTCATTAAATTTATTACCTACCATAAATGATTTAGTGTGAGCTGGTAATTTGAGGGACTCCCAGGTGTGCACTGCTACAAAAGTAATACACTGGTCAGAACTTGTTAGTCATTGGTACCCTCGTACAAATTACAGCCGATCCAGTCCCATCCAGGTTTTATAACTGTTTTTTAATGTATAGTTCTGTGCAAAAGCATGCTACGTGCTTTGTGCTCAGAATCCTAACAGCCACGTACGAAATCAAAATTAATCCTTATGCCCCATTAGTCTATATACCAGATTATTCATGCATATTCATTATTGAGCTGTGCACACAGTACAGTCCATCTTTCTTGCTCCTGCACATTTATACATGTAGTTCTCTGGTTCTGTGTGTTGGTGCAAATATTTTATAGTGAATTTACTGAGAATCAGAAACTCTCAAAGCTCCCTAGCAACTTTGACTTGCCATTCCCCTTTCAGTTACTTAATTTTCTTGTGTTTTTTGCAATCACAGTTTTGAAAAGATGATACATAATTCTGTGTCAATTAGAGCTTCTACTTTTATGAAAATATGATTTCTCAGTATGAGAATAAACTGAATTCTGAAAGAAAATGTTATTAGAAATGCTTCTCCGTGTCATATTGCAAATCTTGGAAGAATAACTAAATTCTTGCATTTTCACTTGAACAAAATTTGAAAGGGAGGTGTGGGAAGACTCAAAGCTAGCTCAGACTGAAGAATAGCTGCAGAAGCTCTATTTTTCTGTGCATCATGCAGCCTCTGTAAATATTTCTTGTCTACTGGAGGAAGGAACAGGGAGAAATTCTCTCTTTGCAAGTGTTGCATACAACAGCTACCAAGAAGCGTATGTGAAGGAGGGAGGATTTTCAATTCTGTAGTCATCTAATAGAGCTGTCATAGCACAAAGTAAACACCAGACTTTATCGGGGCAGGGTAGAATAGCCAGGCAGAAATGAAGTTGAAAACAACCTTTATTTTTTTCTTGCTCTGGGAACACTGAGGTTAGTGCTGTACAAATCGAATATTTTAGTGGAAATGCACAATGCTGAAGGTATTTTATTCTCTTAAGACTGGCGTGGATCTTATTTTTTTCCCAAGCTGTTTAACAATTAGATCAAAGTTGTTTAACAATTAGATCAGGGCACCTTATTATGTGTTCTTTATAAAGCAGACCTGAAGTTGCCATTTACTTTTCAGCTGGAAGTTTAGCAAAATGAACCAGTAATATTTTGTGAGTTTGGCTGTAAATACAGCATGAGATATTAGAACATTAAATTCCAGTAGAGTTGTTATGACCTTTTCAAGACCCACATTGCAGTGAATTTGCACACGCAAAATGCCCCAAGCCAAAGAGTCACAAGCCTTTCACAGTGCTCTGAGTCCGTTTAATGTGATTTAATATATTATTTACCAGAGTGATCACCTGATTATCTCTGAGGCCTCAGTAGTCACAGAGGCTAGATGATGTTCAGATGTAGGGGAATTGCTTCCAACTAATGAAGTACTTTACCTGTCAGGTTCTCATTTTTTTTACATCTTATAGATAGTTTTGGTAAGGAAGATTTACAGAAAAATTGCACTCTGACATACACGGGGTATGCCAGAATACCTGCAAATATTCTTTGGGGAGCAATCCATTGCTGACAGCACTGAGAGACAAGAGTCCTGTATGCTTATTCAGATCCTCCACTGGCAGATACAGACAAAGCTACAATGGCTACACTAGTTTACACTAGCAAACAGTAATTTTGCTTTGGATGAAATAGTTATAAACATAGGCTCAGAAGAAAGGTGGAATAAGATTTTTCAGCTTCAAATCAATCAGCCAAGCCTGAAATTTGGCACTTTTTTTCCGACTCTGCTGTATAATTTTATTTATTTATTTATTTTAAACGAGGGTATCATCTATTACCTGGAAAGGAAGGTTTGAAGGAATGTCTGTGTTGAGGGCACATTTAAAAGGTGTCATGGAATTTGGGATCATAAATGTTAGAGGAATTAATGAGGGTTTGTACAGATAAAATCTTGTCTGCTTAGAACCTCCTTCCTCCTCTTTACCTGCTTGGCCTCCTAGAAAAAAATACAGAGATGTTTGTGAACTGTAGGAGTGTTTAAATAATTCAAAATGAGTGTTAAGCAGAAGGAAATAGCTAGACTTTTCTATTTTTTACAGTATGAACGAGTGATTTTTGAATGTGGGATATTTTTTATTATTTGCTTCATAGTGTCAAATAGCAACAACACTGTGAAGTGAGATCTGGAACCCAAGAGGAAACAATAGAGCAATTGATGTAGTTCTTACGGTGTTCTTAGTGGTTAGAATTACCCTGTACTGGGAATAAATTAAGTTGCAGGGGCATATTCTTTAGATCATATTTTATTTTAGACTTGGCCTTGCTTAGCTTTGTCTAAATTTCTTTTATTTGGTGAAGGTTTGTTAGTGGCTAAAATCCACGGAAGCAGTTGCTGGAGGATGGGACCAGAGTCTTTTGGTCTAAAAGTAGTTTTCATCTTGTCTGTTTGTTATCTCTGCTGAATAGTGTAGGATGTTATCTCAGGTGTGAGTTTGGGACTAAACATGCATGGGAATCAACAGTACTATATAATCAGTGTCTTCAAAACAGGCAAAGACTTCAACTAGAAATGCCAAACACTGTGGCAACATTTAACTTTGTGACTTTGTGCCAGTAGAGGAACACACTGAATTTACTGTGTTTCATTTTGATTTTTTTTTCACCAATGGATTGCTTATACTTCATATGTCTACTAAAATGCGCAACTCTTGCTATCACTTAGGTATTATGAAAAGCTCTCTTTTTTTTTCAGATCATCCAGTGAATGAATTTTTGGATCTGTTCAGTCGCCACATACTTCCTCATGCAATACATGAACCTCACATTGATGCAGAATCAGCTCAGACTGAACCCTGTACTTCAGAATCTGAGCAGGATTTGTCTGAATATATAATATTGGATCC
>VWZK01000814.1:71881-116169 GCA_013396935.1 Baryphthengus martii | reverse complement strand
ATGACAGGTAATGGGCTGAGACCTGACAACTTGTCACAGGTAATGGGCTGAGAACGGACAGCTCGTGACGTGTAATTGGCTGAGACCCAACAATTTGTGGTCACGAGCTGTCCGTTCTCAGCCCGTTACCTGTGACGAGTTGTCGGGTCTCAGCCAATTCAATGTCATGAGTTGTCCGTTCTCAGCCCATTACCTGTCACGAGTTCTCGGGTCTCAGCCCCGTTACCTGCCATGAATTGTCTGTTCTCAGCCCGTTAAATGTCACGAATTGTCAGGTCTCAGCTCATTACCTGTGACGAGCTGTCGGGTCTCAGCTCATTATGTCATGAGCTGTCCGTTCTCAGCCTATTACCTGTCATGAGTTGTCGGGTCTCAGCCCGTTACATGTCACAAATTGTCAGGTTTCAGCCCGTTACCTGTGACGAGTTGTCAGGTCTCAGCCCGTTACATGTCACGTGTTGTCAGGTCTCAGCTCATTATGTCACAAGCTGTCCATTCTCAGCCCATTACCTGTCACGAATTGTTGAGTCTCAGCCCGTTACCTGTCACAAATTGTCAGGTCTCAGCCCCCATATGTCATGAGCTGTCCGTTCTCAGCTTGTTACCTGTCATGAGCTGTCCTTTCTTAGCGCGTTATTGTCACAAATTGTCGGTTCTCAGCTGTTACCTGTCATGAGTTGTCCGTTCTCAGCCCATTAGCTGTCTCAAATTGCCGGGCCTCAGCCCCATTATGTCATGAGCTGTCTGTTCTCAGCCCGTTACCTGTGACGAGTTGTTGGGTCCCAGTCCATTACATGTCATGAGTTGTCCGGTCTCAGCCCCTTACCTGTCACAAATTGTTGGGTCTCAGCCCATTACCTTTGACAAGTTGTCAGGTCTCAGCCCGTTATCTGTCACGAGTTGTCCATTCTCAACCCATTACCTGTCATGAATTGTCAGGTCTGAGCACATTATGTCACGCACTGTCCGTTCTCAGCCCATTGCCTGTCATGAATTGTCGGGTCTCAGCCCATTACCTGTCACAAGTTGTCTGTTCTCAGCCTGGTCCGTGTCACAAGTTGTGAGACCTGACAATTCGTGACATATAATGGGCTGAGACCCAACAACTCGTCACATGTAATGGGCTGAGAACAGACAGATCATCACCAGTAACAGGGTGAGACCCAAGAATTTGTGACACATAATGAGCTGAGAACGAACCGCTCGTGGCAATTTGTGGGCTGAGACCTGAGACTCCATTACATGTCATGAATTGTTGGTTCTCAGCCCATTACCTGTCACGATTTGTCAGTTCTTAGCCCGTTATTTGCCACGAGTTGTCTGTTTTCAGCTCATTTTTTATGTCATTTGTCTGTTGTCAGCCTGTTGCACGTCAGAATTTGTCTGTTCTCAGCCTGATTTGTCACGAGTTGTCCGTTCTCAGCACATTCTATGTCATGAGTTGTCTGTTTTCAGCCCGTTACATGTTCCAAGTTGTCCATTCTCAGCCTGTTACCTGTCACAATCTGTCAGTTCTCAGCTCGTAACATGTTACAAGTTGTCGGTTCTCAGCCCATTAGGTGTCACAATCTGTCAGCTGTCACGAGGTGTCAGGTCTCAGCCCCGCCCACACATCACCCCATTAAATACGAAGCCTGGACACTGGTTGTAGGTGTTTGGTTTTTTTTAACAGAAGAGCATTTATTGACCGTAGGGTGTGCACTTCCACTGTGACCCACCCTGTGCTGGGCCCCGTTTCCTTTCCATGTCCTCCTGAAACTCATCCTCTGCCGGACTCGCCCCCCAGCCCCGATGCTGTAACGACGCCGGGCGAGGGATTCTCTTGACTTTACTGTGCAAGGCTGCCACGGGCCTAGAACAAACCCAAGTCCAAAATGCAGCGCCCCCCTCCCCTGCCCAGGCAGCGGGAGCTCGTGGAGCGGCCCCTCGGCCCCTGTAGAACCAAGGACTGCTGGTGCAACGGCTCGTCCGGCCTTTTCCCTTCCCTCTTCCCATCCACCGTTGAGTTTCCCACCAGCTAAAAAATGACTGAAGCAAAAGCCAGGTGCCCAGCAGGCCCGGGGCTGCGGCACCGCTCCCCTCAGCCCCTTTGGCCACACGACCTTCAGTCGGTGCCTCCGACGCCTTCAGCCGGCTGGAGAACTCCCGGTACGGATGGACCGGCAGCGGCTCCAACACGGTACCGCCTCACTTGGTGGCCCCGTCGCTGGCCTGGATGGGATTTGAGGACACCATGGTGTGGCACTGGTAGGGCTGTGGCCACAGCTTCAGGAGGCTGGCACTGCCGGGGGACGTGGTCAGCTGTCAAAAAGCTGACAGCGCTTCCAGAAAACCACCGGGAAGTTCAGGTGGTTAAGTGTCACTGTGTATTTCAAAGGCATAAGAAAAAAAAGGTTAACATGGAATAATTTGTTCTTCTGACCTTCAGGAAGATGAATGGTCATTGAGCTCAGAGCTTCCCCCCCGACACCGCTCAGGGCTCTGAATGCTTCAGGGGTTCAGAGGGACAGTCTTTTCACCCCTAGGTCACCAGCACAGGCCTCTGGTGCCTCTCTGGTGGCCAAGAGATGATTGCTCACCGATTTATGGCAAGAGTTGGTGGTACTCGCTGCCCTTCTCCGGCCTCTCAATGTCCTTCTGGGAGTGAGGGGCCCAAAACTGATCCCAGAATTCGAGGGGTGGCCTTGAATAAGCATTTCCCCAAACACGGAAGATGCAGAATCTAAAACCATGGAGTAACTATGGAGAACGTGCCATGTCTTTTTCCTGTTCCCTGCTGGTTTTCTCCCTCCCAGGCTCAGCTCCGTGCAGTCCTGTCCTTGCGGTGGATGGAGCGTCCGACCGGATTACAGCTAGAATCAAATTCACAAAGACAAGCGTTTCAGTGTCAAGGCCAACGGGACAGAGGAAAAGGACAAGTCGAGATCATCAGTTCTGTGAAAATTGAAGATCTCAGAGCTACAGGACTTGAAAAGGACTGACCTCTACGTGGCTTATGAGCTTGAAAATCCTCTCCTATGTATTTGCAGCATTAATTCCTCTTGTTATCTGAGGAGATCTACTTTAATCAGATTCCTACAAACAAGTCAGGCACTTAAAGCAGAAGATCTTTGACACTCCTGCTTGTGGCATCAGGAGAGAGGCCAAAAACGTAACCAGAAGGGAGAGGAGATAAGCCGGTTCATCTCTCCAAAAACCTCTGCAGGATAAATGGCGCCGGAGGGAGTCCCTGGTTTCCCCCTCTATGGTCACTTAACGTACCTGTTGCACAAAAGCTGCCTCAAAAGGCTCACGTCTCAAAGACCCAGCGATTCTTTACTGGTGCTCTCACCCCTTCAGCGGTGGATTTTGCTCCGTACGGTGTGAGGCCCAGCGTGCACTTGCAGCAAGAGGGCTCCTGCTGCACAGATCCAGGAGCTGCAGGATAGGGTTTAACAAATGTGCTTGTTTGTCCCCAAAAGGAGATGCTCGTTATCAGGAGCCAACAGCCAAAATAGTCTTAAAATGTTTTAAAGGAAAAAAATCTGAGGATGAAAAAGCCCCACCCAAAGATTACTCTGTAGGGACTTTATCAGGGGAATAAAACCCTCACTGATCCATCAGCTTAAGACATTAATAAAAAAGGACAAATGTAATTAATAAGAAGCTCTCGTTGTCAGAGCCCAGTCTGGACATACCGCTCTCTTGGGGACATTTTTACTGCTTTCTGTGGATTCCCCGACCAGGCCCGGTGCAGGAGAGCTCCTTAGGGCTCCACGTGCTCAGCCCAGCCCCAGCTCTAATCCTGCCTTGGTGCAATCCCTGCTGCTGGCAAGAGCTCGGCGGGACCCGAGCCTGGCAGGGCTGGGCACCGTTTTCCTCGCTCATCAGTGCAGGGACTTAACTCAAGTGTGTTTTATAAGCTCACAGCAAATTTGGGAATTCCCAATTACCTATATGTAACTTTTTGAAGAGGACCCTATCAGGCTTGTGGGTTTTTAATCAGGATTCTGCAGCACCTTTCTGGAACTACTCGGGGGACACTTCCCGCCTGGCTTCCAGGTCTGGCTGGAATTTCCTTTTCTGATGAGCAAAGTCTGTCACCAGCCCTCACAAGCTGCACAACACTTGCATCCCTTTCTCCTGGTTCCCTGGAAGAAAGTTAAAGTTCAGAATGGTTATTAAATGCCCTCAATCTTATTCCCACTCGGGTAAAATCTGCTCCAGCAGGTTCCTGTCAGATGCAAATTAAACTGTTGTAAAATTCATCACTTATTCACAGACCTTTCAGCCGTGCGGTGCCACTTCCATTTCAAACTAGTTTTGCAGACTCCTGTAAGAGGTGAAGTTGTGGATAACGTGTCAGTCTCCTTCTGTCATTTAGAGAAAAATAACAGGTTATGTACGAGAAGCTCACTTTATAGTCTGCTTTTTTCCCTTGGTTCACCTTTCTGGCCATTGGCAGTTGCAATTCTGCGGCCCTAAAACCAAACCAAGCGATTTTCCTTCTGTGAAAAGTGCCGCGTGCGTTGCATCACCCACGGGTGGTTGACAGTAAATGTCCCCAGCATGCGGCTGCATTTTTATCCCCTCTTATTTTTAAATGGTGGTGCACACACCTCTGCTTCCCAATCCCCTTCCCAAAATACCTGGGGTTTATCCTCAGCGTATCACCCAGCTAAGGGTAAGAAATAGGCTCGAGTGGCTCAGTAGGGATTAGATTCGCCTCTTACGCAAGAGGGGGCAGGAGGCAGGGAGAAGCCGGAGAGCTGCCTCAGGAAGAGCTCCGTCCCCTGCGGGCCGGGGAATCCCTCGGTAACCTCCCTTGTGGATGCTGAGAGGACTGGGATGCTTCCCACTGACTGGGAGAACCCCCCACCGGAAAGGGAGTTGTTTGCTTACCAAGGCCAGGAAAAATGAGGTCTACAGATTTCTGATACTTACCTCGAGTCACTCCAACTTTTAATTACAGTTTTTGCAACCATAATTATTTTTTTTTATTTAATTCCTTTTAAGCTGACCAGCTCTGGCAGACTTGGTAAACAAGACAAGTGTCTACGCTCCTCATCTTCCCAGTGTGGCTGAACAGACCCAGCCCACGAGAAAAGCACCTTTGCCACCTCCCCAGAGGGACGTTTCACCAGCTTACGGGATTTTCTGCCATGTTGACAAGGTTGGCTGAGCCTCCTGCTGCTTTCACTTGTTTTTCTCTCAGCCTCAGCGTACATCTCTTCCCCTTCTCCACCCTTCCCTCCTTTCTGTCCACATTCCCCAAAATCAAACACCTTCCCTGTCCCAACCTGCAGATCAGGTTAGATGGATGTCCTGTTCTCGTGTCCCAAGCTCTCCTCCTCCTCCGCTGTCCCCGTTCACCTTTGGTCGCCAAGTTCTTGCACCAGGAAATGTTTTGATCCTTTGCTGACAACACGTGGAGCTCAGACTTGAGTCTGAAATTCTTGCCTGTTGTTCTTCAGCAGGTTCCATGCCGTTGAGCTTTGGAGGACACCTCCTTGGTGGGTATTATCACGTCTATTTTGGAGCTAGATAAACCAAGACTTTTGTCAAAAATAACTCGCAGCGAGCTAGAAAGATGTATCTCAACACATGCAGTCCTTCTCTCGAAGCCTCATCCTGGGCCTCCTGCTCTGGGTGACCCTGCTAGAGCAGGGGGATTGGACAAGATGATCTCCAGAGGTCCCTTCCAACCCCCACCATGCCAGGATCCTGCGTGATTCTTTTATTCTGTGATTTTAAAATATCTTTCGTACCTTTAGGTCACACCTCTAATTAGGCAAACACCAACTCGGATCCAAAAGTGCCTCTTCTCACAGGCCTTTGACTATCTAAAGGTGAAATAAAGGGTGGGTTAGACCTGTTATTCAGTGTTGCTCTTCATTACTTTTTTTTTTTATCCTTTTGCAAGCTCTAAAGCCTCCCTCCATAACCGCCTCCGCCGCCTTCCCCGCTGAACGGACGGTGCGCCGATCTTTTTCTCGGCGGGTAATGGATTTGGTTTGATTGCCTGACACGGGAACAATAAGGGGACAGACAATGGCCCGGGCGCCTGCGCTGCCGCCCATCTGTTGAGTGCGTGGCCTTCCGAGGGAGCCGGGCAGGGCCAGATGAAGAGGCCAGCCCCGCCTGATGTTAACGACGTCGCTTGTATGAGCGGAACATGTGGCGCAATAAATCACAAACTAATTGAACTCGGCCTTGATTATATTGCCGTCCCAGCGCCCGCTTCAGACACGGCGCGGCTGCCTGGGACAATGCCCCCAGCCCCCGGACAGCAGGAGGCTGCCCTGGGAGGTGACAAGTGATACCAGCTTCTCTCTTCACTCCTGAAACGGTGACACCTTCCGCTCAACCAAAAGGCTTCCAGGCTCGGGATCCGTATTTGACCAGTGACGATTATTTCAAATACGAAGCGTTACCACGAAGATGACAGCGACGGCCCATGTTTGCCGGCACTTTCCATCTGGGACTGTTGGTGGCAGACGTCTGTAGGAGAAGGCAGCACTGGGTTTTCTGTTAATTATACACACGTGCTAGTAAGGAAGGCTATTCATTAGACTGATATCATTTAATATCATTATTCACACTTGAAAGTGTCTCTGCCACAGAAGTTGCTGGAGCCTGAAAGCCAAAATTTTCTGTCTTAGGTGTCCTCGGCAGCAGTAAGTCACTAGAAATTGAGGGGACTGATTTTCATAGACGTGGATAGGAATAATTTCTGATGGGAGCATTAAGAAATTAAAAGCTTTGGCAAGAAGACCCTTTGGTCTTCTTGAATGACCACAGAATTAGGATAAATACGGAATTGGGCACCAGAACCATCAAGTGGTGTAGGAAGCCATCTATGACTGAGCCACCTGCCCTCCCTCTGCAGCCACTGAGGTGCAGGGGGCACCTAGACCCATATGTGCACATCTGCCTGACACGCACGTTTTTAATCACTTGCATTTGAAATTTTACACTGAAGTGCCCAGGATTCAGGGACATTCAGTAAACATTCAGTTTATGAACTTAAAAGGTAAAGCACAAAATGCTTCTCTTAATACACCTAGAGCCAGCTCCTTAATATGCAGAAAGAGCAAATTTTTACAATTAATCTGTTTAAGTACACAAAGTATTAACTCAAGTTATTTTTTAAATCCTTACAGTACTTCTGTAAGAATTTATCTGCCTATTTACTGGCTGCACAGAACAGACTTTAATTGTTAGTCATTTATCGCAGAGGATTCTCCAAACTGGTAAAAGGAGATGCAAAATAAAACGCTCCTATCTGAGCAGAGGCTTAAGTAGCAGCTAAATTAAGTCTTTGCATTAATAGCATTCATAGAAAGGCAGATGGGAGCAGAAAATGTTGCAATGAAGAATATGGAATGAGATGAGATCACAGCATCAGTCTGTCCTTTGTAGATCTGGACAATGATCACAGAGCCAGATTGGATTAGTGAAACCTATTTACCACAAGTTCAGAGCGGTTGCATGAGGCTGAAAGGCAGGCAGGAGGGAGAGGTGGAAAATGCACCAGATTTACAGCTGCAGCGACGAGAATTTAGAAGTTTTCACCACGGTGATTTCATCCAAATGTGAGTACATCAAATACTGTAACAACCTCTGTGGTGCTGTCTGTTAGAGGGACGGGGAGTTTTGCATCAGGGAGATCTCTGAAGCGAGCGGCTCATCCGCTCTGCCGTGCGTGCTCCGCTCGCAGCCCGGCGCTCGCTGCTCGTCTCTGGAGCTAATCCCTGCAGGTGCTTCGACACCGGGGCCATGTAAAATCTTTGTGCTGGCAAAACTGGGAGATGTGGAACCGGTGTGGATATACCTCTGAGGTAACGGCTAAAGGGACAGCTCGCGGCTGTGCGGCTATTCGGTGTCGCAGAAAACAAAATGCAGCTCTGCGAGCGGTTAGCAGCTCAGATGAACTGGGTGAACTGCACGAATGGTGAATTTCAGGCTGCTGGCTCACTAGTGGAACATTTCCAAAGCCATGCCCTGGAAATGAATGCATGATTAACATTAATTGCTTGTAATGAAGAGTAAGAACCGGACAAAGCCCAGCCTGCATTTGATTGAACAAATTAGTTTAAACTCAATAGCTGCATATTTCAGCAACAAGAAAGCAGGTAAAAGCAGGGAAAACAAATTGTGGGGCCAGATCGGATCTTCGCTTCCAAGCTGCGAGCAGCAGCTCTCAGCTGCTTCAAGTCAGAATACAAGAGGAAATGACAAAGTGAACCATCGCTACAAGCGCTTTCGCTGCCCGAAAGCTGGGCTCTGCTAACAGCCTTTTGCGGGCAAATCCAGAAACATCATCTGAAAAGATTCCTTCTTCCCTTCCTGCTCCCACTCCCTGGGGAAAATCCCGTTTGCCGGGAGAGTGTCGGTGTGTGCAGTGCTGCCACTGTAGCCGGGTGCAGGCTCCGGCTGCCTTCCCCATTCACTCTTCTTTCAAGGGCTATTCAAGTAACCCCTTGTTTGCCGGTGCTGTGACTTCCCTTTCATGCCTGGCCTTTCCTCAGCCCCTCTAAGCCATTTGCCGCTGGCTCTGGGAGGCGACTGTGCCTCATATGTACTCTGAAAATATGCAAATACCTACCATTAGGTATATTTATCTGTTGTTCCTCATGCACCAGCCTGGGTACCAACAACAGCACAACAGTACTTGCTTCTGGTAGAAATCTGCATGAACTGTGCTCCTCACACTGTCCAGTAAAAGACATAAAATACCAGAGAGACAAGAAGATAATTCTTTGCATCACTAAACTTTTCTGACTTGAGTGTTTTGCTTGTGAGCAATTAGTTTAGTCCTCACACGATGAAATTCCAGATGTAAAAGGGATTGCAGCAGCTTCAGAAACAAGCTACATCATAGCCCTAGGAAAAAACCCGACCTTTGTTTGTCTGGTTTTCATCCCACGCTTACCCTGGTTTAAAACATAAGAGGTGTCCTGTAGGAGAAGGCAGCAGGGAACCCCGAGGATGTGGTGCCACACAAGCCAGGGGGTAACGGAGCCGGCAGCTCAGCGCGCTCTCCGGCTCTCTCCAGGCAGGTAACAGACCCGGCACGAGCAATGGGTGGAAGCGTCTGGCGCTGCCACGGCTCACGGGCAGGGACCCTGCACGAGGGTGATCCTGCTCCATCCCATGTAACTGCCCAGTTTCATGAGGGGTGGCTCAGAGACAAACACAAGCTGTCTAGGAAAAGGGACTTTGGCCGCACTGCCAGCTCCGCTCATACCGGAGCCCTGGCAAGCCCAGTCACTTGGTATTCCTGCCATCAGAGAGGAGTTTGGCTGCAGTAATGAGCAGCCTTGGATGACCTCCAGCTGCTTCCACAGCGTCTAAACCCTTTGCAAACATTAACAGACGGCAGCGATAAGCACTGCAGCTCCTGGAGCTGAATGTATGCCAAAAGCATACAGGAAAGCTCACCTGGGGAGTAAGAGTCGCCCGTCAGCCCGTAACAAGCCTTCCTGGCTCTCTGGGTTAGAGTGGAGCATGAATCGGAAACCCACGTTTGCTGCCTTGCCCTCAGGGTCAGCCTTCAGAACTGGAGTTAATTCTCCCAATTTGGCAGGATTTTGCAGGCCTTTTTCTGTCTCTGGCTGCTGAATCCCGTAGCTCCCGTAGCCCGAACACAGAGGAGGGGAAGAATTTCAAAAAGCAGAGGGTAAGATACGATGAGAGGAATTGCTGGGAATGTCACAGTCTTTCCAACTAGTTTGAACTCAAACTGAAATGAGTGTTTAAACAATCTTTGTCCAAAAAAACCCACTCACCCAAAACCAATCACTTCAGCCAAGCTAAAAGTAGTAGCTTGTAGTCCTGGCATCTTGTGTGTGTAGTGATTCTGTTCTGCCTGGAATTTTGGTGTCTTCGTGGGTCTAAGAAATATAGAGAAACAGACTTGAAGCAAAATGCCCCAAGTTAAAGAACGGAACGCGTCGCTTGGAGGATTTAAAGGCTAGGCTTAGTGCAAACGTTGTGCTTTGGGCACCACGCAGCAGAAATGAAATGACAGCACAAAGGAATTAGAGCTTACGGAAGAAGTCCCTGCCCGGACAGAACGACAGGCCTCTCCAAAGTTCACGTGTGCACCAGCTGTGTTGGGAGGTGACGGGATAGGAGGAGAAGCTCATTCCTTTCCGGAGCATCGGCAGGTGGGAGGCCAGAACAAAATACAAGAAGGAGAAGCACGGTTCCTCCCAGAAGCCTATGAGAGAGGAGGAAAAATTAGAGGAAGACTCTTGCTCTGTGCCCACAGGCGTCTGTATCGTACAGCTAGAGCATGGGCTCTGACTTTCTTTTGGGTTCTTTCAGCTGGAATCCTCCTTAAACTCCTTCTTGCTCCTGTCCCCATCACACCCTAACGTATACTCACAGAGGACTTTGAGAGGCTTATGTAACCTTACCTTGCCCACCCTGCTGCACCCTGACCCTGTTCCTGTTCTTCTTTCCGCAGCGTGTAGCCCTGCCCGGAGACGAGCCAAATGCACGCAGCACATCCTAACAAAGAGTGTAAGGAAAACCTCCCTTTCTCTCTCAATTTTTGTGGTTTGTTTTTTTTTTTATTATAAGTGGCTACACTTAAAAATGCTGTGGGTAAATGGGAAGCAAAGTGCATCTGTGTCTGATGCTGGGTGTGGGGCAGGAAGCAGGAAAGGGAGATTCTGTAAAGCTCCAGTTTAGTTATACAAGTGCATTGAAACTTCTCTAGCACTTTGATGGAATAATTTTCTCCATAGCCTTTCCTTTTCCCATGCCCTAGCCCACTCCCCAGCCCTGTTCTCATCTGTAAATAGCCTCCTCTTTGTATCCCTGTTTCCCTGACCTCCATGCAGCATTTTTTTATCTGTTATGCCTTTGGTATATTTTGTTTTCCCTATATAAATATATACATATAAATCTATATATAAATACATAATCTAAAAATAGCAGAAAAGTCCAAACCAAAAGCGAACTATTCTGACAATAAAACAGAATGCTCAGATAATTTCTTTTTTTTTTTTTGACAAAATAAATAATTATCAACAACATGCCCAGATTTCTAACCAGAACTGTCTCCTAAGACTATTCAGCTAGAAAATTTTAAGCTATCTCTCATCAAAATCCAGAGCAACTGTATGTCTGTTACCATGTTCCCAATCTCAGCAGATTGTTGTTGTTTCTGCTAACTGGGAGTCTTAATAGTTCATTCGGATTGGAGCAGCTGCTGTAGCAGCACTGTGCTCATAAAGGTCTAGGAAAACAAGATAAAGTCCTTGTTTTGTTGCTGTATCTTTAGAGGATTTTTTTTTTTTTCCTTTGGGGCTCTCCTGACCCCAATTAAAGACATCCTTTGATTGGCCCTTAGTCCTGATGCAGGCAGCATCCCGTTAGTCGTGGGAGCGCTGAGCCCGAGGAAGAGTCCGCAGCTCCGGCTGCGGCCACGAGCAAGGCTCTCGAAGCAAGGCCACGGGCAGCTCCTGGGCTCGCCCGTTCCCCTTCCTCGTTGCGCTCCAGCCGCTCACAGCTCAGGAGCTAGCGCTCCAATAGCTTGTGCCCGCTGGGACGGATGTGCCCGGGAGGAAGCCGTGGCTGCCAATTTCTAGACCTGCACCAAAGCGGCAGAACGATTACTGAATTTTCACTCTGACCTCCGCACCTGTAGCCAGTGCCGGAGAAATGCCTCAGCTAACACGAAATCTCCTGCTCTGGTGATTGCAGTGGATGCACAACTTAACCCTTGGCAAGGGCAAAAATAGCAAGCAAGGTGGACATCTGCCAAACCTCTCTTTTACACGGCAGAAATGCTCAAGCAGTGAGTGTAGCATTAAGTGATTTAACATTCAAAGGACCGACCTTGGGGGCGTAACTTTCTAGCATTCAAGAACCCATCCCAAAACCACAATGATGACTGTGGGAAGGTGAGAGAAAGGGGGAAACACCTGTTTTTAAATGCAGTGTTTCAACAATATGCTTCTTTGCAGCTTCTATTGCCCAATCAAGAGTTATTTCCAGGGGCAGCAGATCCTTCCCTTCTCTTCCCTTGCTCTCCCGACCCCTAAATCCTTCAGTTAGAACTCTAAAACCAGTCTGGACACCAGCACCTGGCTATTTCACAGAGAAATGGCAAACGCCTCTGTGGGTGCTAGCACTGCCACGTTAAAAATTAGGCTGTTGCTAGATCACAGCATCAGACCATCCAAAAGAGCTTAACTCTACAAACAGGACATCTCCTCCACTAAAAAGCACTTGGTTGTTCAACCTCTACACTGCAAAGCATTATCCAAAGCCAGAGGTGTAATTGCCACCTTTTCTGGTCGGTTACCAGTTTGGCGGTGGGATTTTGGGTGCAGGATCAGGGCTGTTGGCATGTCCATGGTAAAGTCTGCAAACAAGAGACTGCTGAGCTCTGAATTGAGTCGGCGTCCTGCAAACAGATCGAGCCCGCCAAGGCTCTAAAATCAGGAGGTTTTTAGAGAGCAGTTTCCTAATCCTTCATAGTTTGGTTGACACTGCCATTCACACAGATTTACATTTCCTGGTACATCTAGAAAACAAAAGTGATTTCCAGCTGATCCTCCTGCCTCACCCTGGGTACCCTAGGGAAATGTCAGCTCCAGTTTAGATCAAAACTGTGCTGTGGCAGGTTTAGTTTCTTGACCTAGATAAGTCTTTCCATATTACAGTAACGAGTGAGGTAGCCAAAGTCACGGAGAAGTCTTAGGAGATAACAAACTCCAAAAGTGTTCTACAGCCACCTGCTGCAAACCGAGATGTTCACTGGAGCTGTGCTGTAGAGATTGTGCTGTTGTCTCCAGCTGTAATGGGAAAGGGAATTGCAATTTATTTATACAGATCGCTCCGCTTGGCAGCACTGATAGGACATGTAATGAGGAAACACAGACAACGCACCGAAATAATTCCTGCTGTCGGTGGAGTTAAAAACCCTGCTTCCTTTCCCCAGAGTTTCACCCTTTGCAACACATGGGCAGATTGTGAAGTCTCAAGGCTGTGGTGGTTTACACTGATCAAATAAGCCACTTTCAGGATTAGACACAACTGCAGATAGAATCCTACTTACCAAAAACGCTCTTTCCACGACCCTGCACAAGAAGCGACCTCGGATGTCTCAGTAGCAGAGGGCTGATGACATTTTCTGTCACACACCAGAGGAGACCGAGCGTGACCAAGAGCACTGCGCGTCTCTGCAGAGCCGGTAGGGAAGGTGAGCTCTGTGGCGCTCCCTGAAAGCCAGAAGAGCTTGGCTGACACGAGGCAGGCTCCGAGGGCTGTCGTGAGAGGCCCCCGCCGGCCACAGCCTCATCGCGTTGGGCACGCAGCCGGGTATCCCCGCTGCTGTCACTGCGGCGATGGGGCAGCGCCTCGGGGAGCAGCGAGCGAGGCTGGGGCGGGCAGGGCGTGCGTGGGCACGGGAGCTGCAGCCTGCCAGGAGCCCCTGCAGAGGGATGGGGGAGTCCTGGAACTGCTCCAGGAGCCGCTGTCGGAGCCAACGCCAACTGGTTAAGCAGCAACAGGAGGCCTCTCACCACCAGCACCAGCCTCGTTCCCGAATTCCCGGAGCGATGCTGAGGCCGGGCTCCATCCGGCCCTGCCAGATCCGTGGTCAGCAGATCTGGGCCCCAGCTGCAGCCTCCCTTGGCACGTGCTTGCCTTCAAGGACACCCGCAGGCCCTGTGACTTTAACTTAACACAGGGCACCTCCTTAAGTAGCTTAGGGAGCCAGGCCTGCGTTAGGCTGTGTGCCAAAGTCTTCAGAACTTAGAGAAAACCCCTCTTAGGGCTTGGATTAGGCTTCGGTCGCCTCAGCAGCCCTTTCCAGCAGGGTTTTTGCCTGCTGTTGGGCAGTTTCTGCTCCTCCTCCTGCTGGGCAGTAAGAACTAGGTCAAGCAGCCTGCTCCAGAGTACACGGAATCAAAAAAAGTGCTCAGGTTGGGCTTTTTCTGGTTTTTTCCTCTTTTGGAAAACATCAGTTTGCATGTGTTTTTCTATCTGTGTAAAAATTTACATATGCAGAATATTGCAGATTAATGGCAAACTGAATTAAAACTTAAAGAAAAAGAACAATTTTGCACAAGGGGACGTGCTTGAAGGTGGTCTTGTTTTTATCTCGAGCATGTGTTAGAAGGTAAAGCAAGAGATGGAATTAAGGCTTTTTCTCTGCCAGTAGCAGGTTGGTCAATTGCTGGTCTCACTCTTGAGAGAGAAAACCCCTGTATTTATATATAAAACACTCAGATGGCAACTATCAGTCATCAGTTAGATGCAAGTAACTTGTTGAAAGACCAGGAGAAAGAAAAAAATTCAACATAGGCAATTCTAATGGGAAACAGTTGGAATAGTTGCCGTATGTCCTGTTTCCTTCCTGGTTTGGATCCTCACTCTGTTTAACTGGTTCTCTGTATGACAGCAGCAAGTCTTCAGGGAAGAACAAAAACAAAACAAACAAACAAAACAACAACGAAACAAAGTATGAAACACTGTTTCTGTGCTGCTGGGACTCTCATCGTTTCCAGACCATCCTGGGTAACAGTCCTGATGGATCCACCCTGCCTAAATTTAACAGATTGCCCAAGGAACGATGAAGTAAGAAATTAAATCGGAGCCCCCTTGGGATGACAGTAAGCACCATGTTGCTGCCTAACAACCCTGGCAGATCACCTCGTCTCCACAGCCAGGTGTAATGGGATGGCTTTGCCTCCTCCCTGCAGGTCGTAGCCATAGCAGACCATCGGCCCCTCCGGACAGAGAAGCTGCAGCCCCACCAGGGCGACCTCCTCCACGTGCTGTACAGGGAAAACGAGGTGCGAGGCCTGGGCCGCCTGCAGAGCGGGCAGCGGGGACCCTGCCCCGCCAAGGGTAAGTCTGGAGAAGGAGATTTACTCCTCTGTGGGTTCAGAATATTTTTAGATACTGCAGTTCTTCCAGTTGCTGTGAAGCAGGCACTTTGTTATGGACCTGAAGACACTTCCACGCTTAAAATGTCCAGTGGAATGAATGAGATGATGACTGTGGTGCTGCAGAGCTCTCGCTTCAGTCAGAATCACAAACTCACTTCACTCGGAGTCCCAAAGGCTCCCTTCCCAAAAGCAGGCAACAGCTTTGAGATGACAGATTGCCAATGACTGAGTTTGCCTGAGTCATCTTATTCTGTAAGACCCCTGTTCAGTTGCTTAGCACTTGCCAGAACCTAATTATTTGGGATGAAATGTTAGATGGTGGATGTCAGCCACAGACCTGATTTTGTTTTGTCAATAAAGACCTGCTCAGCCTATTTGTGAGAACCCCTGAAGGAAAAATAGTTTGCCAACGCAAAATCAAGGAAATGAGTAAGTATCTATAGACTGATCACCCAGCTCCTTCAACGCTGGTGCATTGTGTTTGGAAGGAGAACAGGAGAAAAGACGTAGGTATCTGAAAAAAAAGTGGGACAAGGGGAAACAGCCAGAGAAAGGGAAGCAAATGGGCAAACAAACTGGGATGCTGAATGGGAAAGAGTGAGAAACTAAGTTTAAATTAGAACCAAAACAATGAAACAAAAAGGCCTGACTGAGGAGGGGAAGGAGGGAGGAGAACAGGACAGGACAAAGTCACCAGGAGCATCTGCAGATGCTGCTGCAAGAAAGGCTGTGCTTTGGCTGTGGACAGTGCTGCACAGCACCTTCCGCACATGGAATTTACACCACACCCCTGCCCTGAGGAGCACGTACGGACCTGAAGCCATGAGGACTGACTTTGGCTTAGATATTTTGGTAAAAGTTTGCCAGAACATTTTGTATATTTAATAGTGAGGGACAGGCTGAAGGGAACAATCAGACAATATAAGAGCAAAACAATACCAACAAAACAAGAAAAAAATATGGACATTAGGCTGAAGCACTGATGCCTGGAGCCACTTGCTGAATACTGTTAGTACCTAATATGCAAGATGAGAGGAGGGAATTGAATTAAAGTCTGATGTGAGGGATACAGTGAGGGACCTAATGCAATTACTGGCGGCGGGGAGGGGAGCGGGAAGAGAGGCTGGTTAAGAGATTCATCATGGTGAAATATTGCCCCCAGAAGGAGGAGGCAGTCCTGACTGCTAACTCATGCTGGAGACAGCACTATAGGCAGCACCGTGGCTCTTTCTGATGTTTGCTGTCATTACTTTTATTCCATTGGTCACAGCAGCTGAGAGTCATATTCCACCCTCTCTCTTGGTGACCCTCGGTGTTTCTGTAGACCCTTGCTCTTCATTTACCTGAGTATCCTTCTAAAAAAACCAGCAGACTACTGAAAATTGCCAGGAACAGAAAGAAACAAGAAATAAAGAGAGACCTCCACATGCCCTCAGTCAAATGGGAGGATTTGGGTCCATGAAAAAACTCTAGCATCCCTCACTCATTTATTTCCTTGGTACAACTAGCAGGGAAGTCAGTGAGCATTTAACCGTGGATCATTGACCAGCTGAGCGCTCACTTGTCACGGCAAGAGAACCCCCAGCTTTGGGGACAGCAGAGAAAGGTGCCGCTGAGCCACGGGCAGGTAGAAAGCTGGAAATCCCTCCCCATGATGGGGCGGGTGTAGCACATCTATAAGAACAATCCAGAAAGGAGAACGACCTCCATGGCAGGACAAACCTGGCAGTAGGGGCTCCAAGATGCACAAAAACAACTGCGTGACCCAAAAACTGCGTAACCCAAAAACTGCAGCAAGTGGGACCGCTCTTTGTATAGACACAGACATAAAGTAAGTGCTGGCAGGGTTAACTGCATGGAAGGCTTTTAATCCAAGCTGTGCAGTGGGATAACTATCGATAGCACCGTGTTTCTTGTGTCTTGCAGTGGGAACTACTGAACAAGAGTCATCCAAATCCTGCAATCACCTCTTGGATGGAAAACCTTTGGTAAGCAAATACAACGAGCCCAACTACCGCTGTCTGATGGGTCTGAACAGGGAGGCCCTGCCAGCATGTCTCACGCTAACAGCGTGTCAGTCCCAGCGGTGGCTTTTCCTAACGACGTGCTTTTC
This sequence comes from Baryphthengus martii, assembly GCA_013396935.1. Taxonomy (NCBI): domain Eukaryota; kingdom Metazoa; phylum Chordata; class Aves; order Coraciiformes; family Momotidae; genus Baryphthengus; species Baryphthengus martii. The sequence continues at coordinate 99,162 of VWZK01000814.1, read as the reverse complement.
CTCCCCCACAGTCCCCATCACTGCCAAGTGCTGGTATCGCAGCAAAAGCCGTGGCTGTCACGAGGTCACCCACAGGCAACGGCACTTCTATGGAAAAGTAAGTTCCTTCCTACCCGTCCAGCGAAGCCTGGTGGTGCTGCCGGGGAGGGAGGGGGACACAGGTCACCCTCTCACCACAGGCACGAAGAAGAACTTGACTGCAGACCCCTGGAACCATCCCCGAGGAGGTTGGATGGGGCTCTGAGCAACCTGCTCCAGTTGCAGATGTCCCTGCTCCCTGCAGGGGAGTTGCACCAGATGACCTTGAAAGGTCCCTTTCCACCCAAACCAGTCTGGGCTTCTCTGATCTGTGCTTTATTTGCCAGTCACAGGCAGCGCTGGAGGAACACATCGGAGTGCGACCTGACCCTGGCACCCGGAGCAGAAGCTTCCCTACCGCTGACAGGAGGCAGCCTCTACGGGACACCCAGCCTCCTGAGGAAGATGTGGATGAAGCACAAGAAGAAGTCAGAGTACCTGGGGGCAACAAACAGTGCCTTTGAGGCGGACTGAGAGGGCTCAGCATCGCTTGGAAGGACAGCAGGTCCTTCAGCCAGGCGAAGGTGCCCTAGGATCCTTTTTTATTACTTGATGCCATTGCCTCAGAGCGGTGGGAGAAAGGCTAACTAGGAGGAAATGGTAAATGCCATGCAACTCACTGGCCTTTCCTGATTGCAATACACTCAGACCCCAAGTAGCCCACTAGATTTATGTCTCTACTCAATGATGCTGAAACCACTGCTGGCCCGTTCACCATGTTACATGTTCTGTCTGAATCAGCTTGGAACGGCAGCAAGACAAGGCTGCCCGGAGCTCTGTGCACTTCTCCTCCAAGGCAAGGGGCTGGTTCCAGAGTGCCATTGAACCCAGGGGTCTGCTCGATACGCACCACCGCTTGCCCTCTTCCCCTTCCCAGATCACGAGATCAAAACCACACCTTATGATACGCTTGGTCGAACGACACGCGCTAAACCTCTTTTTTTCCTTCAGTTTTGATGTTTCAAGACAGGAGCAAAAGATGCGAAACTTTTAAAAGAACAGGTGAGTCAGAACCCAGCAAGCTTGCAAACACACATTTAAAAAAAATTGCTACATGACAAGTGATTGGTGTTTCCAAGTGCCCTGCCACATCAAACCGTGAGCAACTGGATACCCTCAAGAGATACTTCCTTCCACAGAACCTGTCTGTATGTTAACTGAGAGTCAGCAGCTTATGCTCTACCCGTGTGGTACAGGGTATCTCACGAAGTGCACAAAACAGGGATGAGAGAAAACATGTAAATGATGCAACTAGGTGACTAAATGTGAGAGATTTGAATATAGGAAGCCTGTGTTTATGAATAGAAAGATTCAATGGAATTTGCTCAAAAATCTTAAGATTTTTTTAATTTAGGAATTGCTGCTCATGGCCCCTTGGGTTTTCCTGTCAAAAGAAAAAAAAAAATTACCAAAAGTGTTTCACCAGCGTTACAGACAATTTTATATTAGTCATGAACAGTACTTGCCACACGTGAGTGCTCCCCTGGCTACTAGAAAAGACTTTGATTTGCCTAAACACAGAACTTTACATATAAAATCGGAGGAAGCATATCTCCTGTTGCTCATAGTGATGATCTTCTCCAACTGCCAGCACTCCGAAGCATAACCGACAAATAAAGCTCTTACTCTATGACAGAGGCAGAGTCTTCCCACAGGGGCCCATCCCACCTTAAAATGACACGTTGTCCTGCGTAGTGGTGTCTGGACTCTGACTCTGCCACCACTGGGTCCTCCCTGACTGAACCAAGCTGGAGCCACAGCCAAGGTTGCCCTGAAACATCTTTCACAAACATCACTGGCCACACTACGACCCCCTGGCCAGCCCACAGACATCCTGCCAGAAGCCCTGCCCTTGCACACGCTATTTTTACATGTACAAATAAATCTACTCAGTTCAGCTGGCCTCCTCTCCTGCACAGTGACACACACGCTCGAGGAGCAGGGAGAAGAGTAACCTCCCCTGTTCTCTTTTTTAGTCTCATTCCCTAAGTAAAGCAAAACTAAAGCGGATGGGCAGACATTGGGAGATGTCCATTTGCTACATCTGGGGTAATTAAGACAGTGAGCATTTGTGGTACCTGCCCTTGTCGCTGACGTGACCCAGAGAGCACCCACCACAGTCCAGGGCAGCGAGAGTTTTGTCTGTGGGGAAAGCTGTGTTGTAGCATTTCATTTGTTAATTAATAGCTTTAGCCTGTAGGAGGATGGAGGTGAAGAGGAGATGATTAATGTTTCTACCTAATAACTGATGTATCTTGAAATGTGTATTTAAGGTTTTCTTATTTATTTAATTTATAATTTGGAGAGATCTACAAGAAGCATATTTAATTTCTTTATATTCCAGGAACTGCTGTGGAAATTTCTTGTATTGTAGTAGATACTTATTTCATCGATTCAAATAAAATACGTCCTATTCATAAAAACCATAATAATAAAGGAAGCAGGTAGCATGTGGTAACATATGGCTCTCAGTGACTTAAAAGCTTTAGGGAGCTACACACAAATCAATGCTGGAGCGACTCTCAGGGCACTAGCAGAAAAATGTGAAATAGTGCTTAAAAAAAAAAAAGAGGGAACTGTACCATTTTTCCATGAAAGACAGCAAAGCTGTCAACGCTGCAGCTGAAAGCATCGCCTGCGGCACCGCCTGACCCACGCACGCCGTCACACTTTGTAACATCTCTGAGAAGACGCATTTCTCAGATGTGTTTTGTGTCACTGTGTAATTTTGGGTTCCCCGGAACTCGAGCCTCACTGAAGCACCAAGCTGACTGCAGCAGACCAGCACTCGGCACACCTATGGTCTTTTGAATTTCAGTTCCAAAAAAAGGCTTCCAATTTCTTCTCTGTTTCAAAACCAGCTTTGTAATAGAGCTACTCACTAAAATACCCTCCGTCACTTTGCATACCACTTCATTTAAATAAACTGTAGTGAATTTAAAGTTAGCCTACTATATTAAGTAACTCCTACTGATGCATGAAGAAAAATAAATCTCAGACACGCTTTACCCACCTTTCTTCCCCTTTTGCACTCAGTTTACAGATCCTGTAGCAAACAGGTTTGCCAGAGAAGCTGATCACAGACACATCACTGCCTGGGGGAACACCACATACCTTTTACAGAGAACATTTTAAACTCAAATATCAGCATCTGCAGAATAATTTCACATTTGAGAGTTACCCAGCCAGAAAAATTGCAATATCGGGACTTGCACACACAAAGAAAAGCTAAACAAGTCCGATTTCTCAGATGAACCCCTCTAAGTGAACTCTACAAACAATGCAGATGACAAATAGCCATAAATATTTTTTAAATGTCAGTGTTAACTCCTCAGATTATTCACGAGTGAGCAGCCTGACCCCAAGTGCCACTGCAAACCTTTTAAGTGGCAGAACTATGATTTAAACGAATGGGCGCACAGATCACTGAAATGAAACGCGAAGCATCTAGAAGGAAAAAAGAAGGTTGACTATTTAATAGTCAGAGGAAGGCCCAGAAAAAGCAAGCAGCTGAGCTCAAAGGGACAAGCCAGGATGAAGCAGAAGCACGTGTAAATGACGCTCCTTCTCTCAGCCATCAGGTTGGAGTCACTACCAAAAAAAGGCATCGTTTTTAACAGCCTCATTAATTACTCAGGGCTCTGAAGCAGCCAGGCCCCACGGCTGCCCCGCCGACAGGAGATGAGAGCAGCCACTGGCTGGTCCCAGGTGGGTCACCCTCTCACACCTCCCACCCTGCACATTCACCTGCTCTCACCGGTTATTTTAGACTCACATTTTCCTACTGCCCCGTTGCAGTTTGCATAGCAGTGAAATAGCAAGAGGCAACACACCTCCTATTCGCTCGATGCTCCCTTTTTCAGGGGAGGGGGGTGCACTGGACCATAAAGCAGAAGAGACATGCAAAGGTCCTTCCCCCCTGAGCACTGACGAGGCACTTTTTGGCGGCGCGAGCCCTCGGCACAGCTGGGCCAGGAGCTGACGGTGCGAAACCAACCACCCGGCCCAGGCATCGGCCGCTCCTGTGCTGAAATCGGTGCTGCTCGAAAATGCTCTGTCCATAATCACTGGGCAAGTGCTTTGGGGGTCTGTACATATAGATCCAGCTTCGAATCTCCTGACGTCTCCCCTGAACAGGCTGAGCCACAGCCCTGATGAAATCAGCGCTTGCTAACCACACGCTGGCACCTGAGGGTGCTGCTGGTTCCGATCGCTTAGCTCGAGAGATTTTAACTCAATTAATATTGGCTTTTTGTCCTATTCTGCCACTGCTGAACTTTCCATGCTCATGGTGAATTTTTCCATCATTTTTAATTATTTGTGTTTTTCACTGTTTAAGCAGGACTGGCTTCAAGCTGGGTTATAAACACAGACCCTGAGGAGCTCTGGGCAAATCTTTATCAGCAGCAAACATCAGATGTAAAACTATTCACAGTGTCTGTCATGAGCTGAACGGAGGCTCTGGACCTAAACACTCTTTTGAACATGACTTCTAGAGATGGATCCAAAGTCTGCCGCTATTCACAGACACGTTGCTGAGGGCCATTTGCTCTCTGCATGAGCTGGGAACACCTCAGGTATGGAGAAACTCCCCTCCCCGTGTGTTTATACCCGTCTGCTACACGGCCGGTGCTGAGGGAGGCGGCCGGATGCCACCTGCCATCCCCGAGCTCCTCAGGAGCTCTGCAAAGGACAGAAGCACCCGGTGCCAGCCAGCCCTACCCAGCAGCCAGCCTCGGCACTCCCGGCAAAGGTCAGCACCGAGGGCGCCCTGCGTCTGCTCGGGCCTTTGCCATCTCCAGCTGCGCCCCTCAAGTGTGACCTGGGGCGACCCAGGCCACGTTGGCCATTTTTCCGCAGTTGGCCGGACAAAGGCACCGGAGGGTGCGGGGCGGTTTACAACGTGCCCGGCGCAATTAGCAGGCGGCTCTGGGCCGCGGGGCTGCATTGTCACACGCAGCTGGAGCCAGCTACGCTCATTTGTCCTGCCCTTTCACAGGCCAGTGACTATGGGCAAAGGACAAACTGGTGAGGTCCCTTCTTGGCCTCAGCTGCCAAAAGGTCTGGCCCCTCCACCTGGCCCTACTGGGAGATGGGAAGTCTTGAAGAGCGCTGGGTTTCTTGCTCCCTTGGGGTGCATTCAGAAGAGTGTGGGCAGCAGGGTGAGGGGAGGGTCTCCTCCCCCTCTGCTCTGCCCTGGTGAGGCCACCTCTGGAGTGTTGTGTCCAGTTCTGGGCTCCTCAGTTCAAGAGAGACAAGGAGCCTGCGAAGATGCTGAGGGGCCTGGAGCATCTGTGTGCCCAGGAAACGCTGAGAGCCCTGGGGCTGTTCAGCTGGAGAAGAGCAGCCCCAGAGGGGACTTGGTCATTTGCCCAGGGGGCAAGAGGCTGGGACCAGACTCTGCTCAGCGGTGCCCAGCACCAGGACAAGGGGCACCGGGCACCAACTGGAACCCAGGAGGTTCCCTGGGAGCAGGAGGAGAAACTTCTTTGGTGGGAGGCAGTGGGAGCCTGGCCCAGGCTGCCCAGAGAGCTTGGGGAGTCTCCTTCTCTGAAGAGATTCCAAAGGCGCCTGGACACTGCGCTGATGGGCCCCCTGCTCTGGGTGACCCTGCTGGAGCAGAGGGGTGGTATCAGATGAGCTCCAGAGGGCCCTTCCAACCCTTACCTATTCTGTGTTTCTGTGACCAGGTCTGTGTTGGAGGAGTTTCCAGGTCCCCTCATTCTGTCCCAGGCTGGAGGTCTTCTGCTCCGGCCTGCCTTGCCAAGCTGCTCAAACACCCATGCCACCACTGCAGGTATTTACAAACTACACAGCGCCCAAACACAAGTGTAACGAGCGGAAGGGAAAACACTTGCACTCTGGTAAGCACCAGTGAGCCACAAAAGGAGCCCAAACTCCAAGCACAGGATGCTCCATTCCCGCTCTCCGCACGCTCTCTCAAGGGGAGGCTGTATTCACTACGATGAAAAAGAAGGGGAGGGGGGGATGGGGGGTGGTGGTTAGAAAAAAGAAAAAGCTCTCCTTTTCCCGCCAAAAATTATGCGGCAGCAGGTCCACAGAGTGTCTGCCAGATGACCTGCTTGTCACACTCATAATTGCTTCCCATCTGGTGTCTGGAGCACACAAAGCCTGGCCGTTTGCCAGTGCAGGCCGAGGCACAAACTGGCCTACTTCTGGTACCACAGGCCCTGCAGACAGCACTGCGGCTCCGCTCCCTTCCGTATGGCCGAGGAGAAGGTGGCATTCACTTGTAAATGACCGGCCGATGGATCCAGCTAGCCGGGCCCACCACCCAGCCCAGCCAGACTGCTGGAAGCACACTAAGCAGCTACTTCCTAAGCGATGGGATAGATCCTTTTAAAGCAGAGCACACGACACACTAAAGCTCTCTTGCTTGTGCAACCACCAAAGGTCACTTGTCAAGGAGTAACTAAGACCGAGCAACTGGCCAATGGCTGGCAAGGATGTAAATGTCGAGTAAGCTGAATTCTCCCTCCTCAAAAGGCAAAGGCACCCTTTCTCCTCAGACTAGAGAATAGAACAGAACTGTTTTGGTTGGAAGAGACCTCTAAGATTATCAGGTCCAACGGTTAACCCAGCACACTCAAGTCCACCACTAACCCACATCCCTTAGCACCACATCTCCACTGCCTGGAAATGCCTCCAGGGATGGAGACTCCACCCCTGTCCTGGGCCAGGCCTGGACAACCCTGGAGGGCAAGAAATTGTTCCCAATACTCAACCTAAACCAGGACGCAGGACAGTCACGGACAAACATCACTGCCAGGCGATACGCAGCCCCTTCCCATCTTGTTTCTAAGGCCATTAACATCCATCTTCTCTGTATCAGAGCATGTGACAACACAGGAAATCAGAAGTCAGGTAAATAATCCAGAGGATTTTCTACAAATAAACCCACAGAAGACCCCCAAATTTCTGTCAAAGGTAGCTGCAGGCAGACCCAATTCCCTTTGCAGTAGTGGCTGTACCAGTCAGGTGATGGGGTCCAACAGTAGGCACCCTCAGAGGACTCCTTACGAAACACACACACAGTAACAAAGCAGAAGAGAAAATGAAATTACAAAAGAAAACAAAACCACCAACGCAAGCTGACACTGAGGAATGCCACACTGCACATCTCTTACTCCAGGAGCCAACCGAAGCTGCACATCTGAGGTTTCTTCATCGTTTTTTACAGCAGAACACAGTGGGTATGAGCATTTGGATTTTTACTTTACACAAAAATGTAAGATTCTGTATAAATGTTCAAGGCTTACCTGTTCTTCCAACGCATCATGCTGGCAGAGCTACAAGGATCCAACTGTTCCTTTCAGCTGCAGGGCAGGAATCCAGCCCGCTCCAGGGGTAAGTTGGGTGGGGTGTCTCCAGGCCAAGCCACACAGACCGGTGTGTTGTGGCTTCAGGTGGGACCAATCTGCCTCAGCTGGCACACAAACAGGAATTCTCAGCTCCCTCGTCAAAGTTAAGTGTTTAAGCCTGTAAAGCTTCAGCTTATCCAAGGTCATGGAAACTTCTAAAAACAAACAAACAAAACCTAAATGAGGTCAAAAATTGAAAGACATGAATTTGTTTTTTTCCTAGGTACCGAACCTTTATCTGAACGTTGGTCACAAAACCAAACACAGGACTCAGTTCCAGTTTCAAAATGTTTGTTGTTTGTGTTGTGATGGGCCTCGGTCACAGTGCTCAACATTGCACCAGTTTTAGCTGGGGGCAACTCTAGTAAAAGTTATTCTCATGTAAAACCAGAATAATCATAGAAACAATCTGGTTTGGGTGGGAAGGGACCTTTGGAAGTCATCTAGTCCAACTGCCCTGTAATTAGCGGGGACATCTGCAACTAGAGCAGGTTGCTCAGAGCCCCAACCTGATCAGTAGTAGCAACTGGGCTCACTCTCACCAATCAATTCCTTAAATCAATTCCTTAAAGACCATTTATTCCAAGTAAAAGCCCATGAGTAGAGCTTCCAGAGTCTTCATATAACCAAACTTAGGGTTGTAGTTCCTCCCAAGTTTGCCCTCCTGACTGCTGTCTGTCTGCTCTACTTTCTTTCACTGAGCAAAGCCGACGGAAAAATGAACTAGTGACATCATTAGAGACTTCAATCTACCGACACTTTGCCGTAATTTCAGACCTCAGCAGCGAGCCACAACAACAAATGCTCTACAGTAAGCCTATCTCACTTGTCCCAAGCGATCGAAAACGTCACATGCGCGAGCACCAGCACATCTGCAGGGTATTAATGTATCATCTATATACAATCATATCTATACATCAGCCAGAACCCCAGCAAAGCCTCGGTAACAGGCAGTTTGCCTCCACAGATATATCTGGGTGATACGTATTACCTGGATGTACGGCTGAAGAACTGGCTTGTGTGCGCTAGTTCCTCTTGCCCTTTTCCTTCACCAGATTACGTTCGTTTGTTTGCCACTTGCATTTTGTCACAAAGCTGGGAAAGGCAGTAGATATTATCTGTTGAATGCCCATGTTTCTAGCAAAGTAAGAAAGTCAAAGTCTAATGCTAATTCAGATTAAAACATGTTTGTGAGCACTAGTTTGGGGAGGGGGAAATAAAACAAGAAAAAAAATCACACTGCACAGCTCACACTTTCACTCACCTCGCAAGACCCAAGCACACACACCACGTATCACTTCCACCTGACAAATTAAAGGAATGTTAAAATCTTTACACTAGCAACATTCTTCACACACACACACACACACACACACACTGCTTCAGCGAGCACTGGCTTCTCAAATAAAAGGCACTTACAGCAACCTGGTAGGTAGATGCTTTATTTCTGACATTAATATGGTCTGTATTGTATGTGAGAGTCTCTTACATAAAAGAAAAGTTTGTAGCACAACAAAAACTAAGATAAACAAGGCATTTGTTGCACATTATGTCAAACCTTAAAACAAAAGTACGGAGTAATATGTATTTAGGTGTCATGCAAGTTTGGCTGCTGCATGTACAATCTACTCAGAAACCGAAAGAAATGCAAATGCACACAACATTCAAAAAGTAATAAAAGATGCCTGACGTGAAAGATTAAAACCTTCCTGCTAAAGCAACAAAGAAGGAGTTAACTAAACGACCCAACCAATACCAACACAAATTAATACTACTTACCGTAAATCTATGCTTAAACTTGGTATAGGCAGTTTTGGCGATACCACTTCTACTGAAATATACCATCCATATTCTAGGTACTCATTCTCTTTTAACATCTTATTTCTTTTTTCTTTTTTATTATTTTTTTGTGTGTGAATTAAGTGCTGTCTCCAGTGTTAAATGCTGCCGTTAACTCCATTCTGGTAATGCTCACCTAAATCTAGTACTGCCGAGAATTCCGATTGCCGCCTCTCAGTTTTCAGAGGGGAGGCGTAATCCTGGCACGATGGGTGTCTTCTGATCCCCTGCTTATAGAGCATTCCCCCCCTTCCCTTAAAATTTTGATGTGAATTAAAAACTGCTAAAATTTCTTATGTCTACTACTATCACAGCCAGGTGAATATTTAATATTAAAAGCTCCTAAAAATAAGGATTGTAATAAGCTTTGAGATGTTTAAAAAAAAGGTTAATGACCCATTACTTTCCTTGTGCCACTCACCACGTTAAAATTCTCCATTAATAAATTATTCCCTACCATCTTTGATACCTTCAAGCGAAAGGATCCTTCCCGCACCCTGCATAGTACTGGTTGATCTCATAAAGTTAACTAGAGAACCCGACACCATTTGTGTTTTGCAGTTTTACATACAGTGCATACGATGCTCGCTCTTTCCATCTCTCCTAGCAGCAAGCCGATTCTGCCACCGTCCGCAGCAGCACACCCGGGAGTGGAGAGGAAGAGTGTCTGAATTATAAATAGCTAAAACTACAGTGTACAAGTCTATTTACCTGTCAGTATTTGTTGCTAGCACACCATTATAACTTGCTTGGAATTAACTACTTAAAAACCTCTACAACAAAAGCAAACCAGAAACATTCCTTCAAAAATGAACAAACAAACACACAAAAAAAGACGTAAAATAAGTGCAAATACCTAAAATAGGCAACTGAAGCAACTGTTGTGACCTGTGTACCTTTTAAATAAGGACAAAGACTTTTCATAAATAAAAGAATGTTCTCTTTGCTCTTTAAACATTTAGTAAGTATATAACAGTCAAACTTAAGTGCAGATAAAATTGTTTTGAGATCCAAGGTGCCAAGTTTCTTTTTTTTTTTTTAAATAAAATAAATATTTAAAATGCATTTGTTTTTAGTTCCTATGCAGGACAAAGTACTCCTGGGTCACGTGCAGGACCCCACCATGCCTTTCTAAATATACTGAAACAAGGTACAGGAGCAGTTGCTGTATAATACGGGTGTACCTTGTCATTATTCTGTAGACCAACATGATTTAAGGGTTATAGTGCAATCTTTACGTAGATGTAACACACAGTACAGATTTGTACACTTCACCACTGTAATTCTTTTCCTATTCCATACTTTAAACTTGTCCTTTTTCCATTTTAGCTGTTTTAACAGGAAACAACATTGGCTTCTAGACAACCTGTATACATATAAATATCTACATTTAAGCTTTAAAATGAAAATAAATTATAAAAACGGACTCCTTTCCAATTTACAAATTTTTCCCTGTTCCTACATACTGTACAATACATTCAACAATCATCTCACTTTGAGATTTATGAAGAAAATACTGATGCTTTACACTAAAATCTAATTCACCCCCTCTGCCTACTTCTAGTACCATTTGCAAATAAATATATTTAACACTGTAGTTAATTTCATTGTTTTGCAGCATACCAAAAAAATTAGTAGTGCAACTTACTATCCTTCCTTTATACTCCTTTCCATCGTGTTTCTTTATATACTAGAAAAATGCTACATAAGCAAAAGCACATTCAGTCATGTATGTTGCTCATGTGGAAACCAGTAACAACCTATAAACCTACTCTATATTGAAAATGCACTAACAGAAAAAAAGCAATGCAAGTCAAAGGAATAAATATGAAAAAATAGACCTAAAAACTGTGTGTTGTCAGCACTGCAACGTATTTTACCACTCTTTATCGTGTTTTAAAGCAATGCATTGCAGAACTGGTTGTACTATCCCTTGGTCAAGAACACGAGAGCTTCCTGTCTGCCCTTTGTCGGTCAAAAGAAGAAAGGAAGCTGTAAGGTAGCTTTAAGGTTTCCCTTGGCAAACTGTCCCTAAGCAAAGACTTAATTCCCAAGTATTGTGTTGGAATTGCCTTCAACACCGTGTCAGTTCCAGTGGAAAGAGATGGTCGGCAGCTGCAGTGACCGTCACAGTATCAGAGCCCGTGACGTGCTGGTGGTGGCCGTGTACGTGCTCAGGTATCTTCTCGCCTGTTCAGTCATGATCAGCTGATCTTCCGTTTTTCCGTAAACAACCGCTTCCCATTCGCAATTTGACTGCATGAAATAAAATTCGGTTTAAAAGACACTTTAACTAAAATACCTGAGCAATTCTGGTACAGCCTCTCAGCACAGCAATAAAGGATCAAAGTCTAGCCACGCTGCATTTTGCTGAGAAGGATTCAGTTCTACAACACAATACCAGAAACCTGGGACAAAGCTCCCTCTCCAGCCTTTAATCCAGCTCCCCAGCAGCGCGTCTGTGTTACACTTTCAGTTCTAACACACAAAACGAACAACGCTCTTAAAAAGGGACTAGTTCAACAGCTGATACATAAAAAGAAAGTTAATTAAGTCATCTTCTCTTTGGATATCTTCCCCTTGAAACAGGCTAACTTCAGCAGGCAGAAAAATGCATTATTGACAGCGCTCTGCAGGCACTGAGGAAGGCAAAACAGTTTGGCAGCTGAAAAAAGAATACTGTGAAGGACGGAAGCAGAGCGGCAGCTGTGGAAGAACGGTCAGATGTTTTGGGAATATATTAGAAATGGCAAAGGAATTAGGAATAAAAATAACAAATGGAGGAGTAATGGAGCCATTAGTCCTGCTTTGTCCATGAAGCAAACCCTGCACATTTAAGTGATTTATTGAATCTTGGGCTGATTTGCAGCAGCAATAAATTGGACCTGATTGTAGCATAATGAAGAATGCAAGATTCTCTGCCTGCCGCACTGAGCTAGAAACTGACCCAAAGGATCAGTTCCAGAGAGATGCACAGAGGGAATTAGCCATTTGAGTTTCTCTATAAATTTAGCAGGACTTGATTCATGGAAGGGACTCACGGTTAGAGAGAGCACCAAACTGAGAGGGAATTCCTTCGAGGACAGAGCAACAAGAAAAAGATGGTTCAGTGAGAATATCTGTGTGTATAGTACGACTAAGTTTCCCTTTTAAGTATTCTTAGGAACATAGTTCTGGGCCAGACAGATGTATTCACCTTTGCTGGAATTCACAACAGTTAATTCTTTTTTTTTGGAATGAGGCTTATTCTTTCTTCTCGTTAGAAAGGACGAGAAAGCAATACTGTTGTATCTGTTCTCGAAAACACATCATTAAAGCAATTAAGTGGAACGTGAAAGATCAGGTTCTAGGTGCTCTGTCTTTTTTTTTTTAAAAAAAATTAATACAGAGCTGTACATATTCTGAGGAGACAGGAAAACTTTACAGATAAACTCCCTATGGGGCAAACTGAAGCAGGTACAAAGTCAGGTCAAAGAGAATCTCTCCCTAAATCTGGTGATCAGGATACACAGAGAGGAGAAATGAGGTTCCAGTTCAACAGCATGGAAAATATGCAGATAGACAAGAACAGGCATCTTACAAGAACAACTACTACACAGAACCTGTGGATGAACTCTGCCTAACAAATCACCGTGGCCTTATTATGAAGCAAGCACCTGCCAAATTTGAGACGCTTCAGTGCTATAGATGTTTAGTTTGCACCAAATCAAGGGGTTTTTCACTGCTAGACTTGGGTATCCAAACCTGTTCTGCAGGTTTACTCTGTCCTGATTTTTTTATCCCCACATTTAAATCTTAGAGGCCACTCAGTGAAACATCAGGGTCGTATTTAAAGAACTAAACAATGAATAAACACTTTGTGAACAACCAACCAGCTTACAAGAAATAAGGATCATGGAAACCTTGCCTGAGACTAGATCACCGAATGGAATAATTCTAGACATTAGTACAAGACAGAAACAAATAAATCCCAACAAAATAACCTGTGTTAACCTGCTAAAAAAACTAACGAGAATTCTTTGAATCCAGACCTGAGGAGCTTTCTCCGTTTTGGCATTTTTTGAAGCACACACATTCAGTTTCTTCTTAATTACTGCATTTGCTTTGCTTGCTGGATTCATATCCGCGTTTTCTGATGTCAGGTTACATCTGTTGTCTTGTATTTCCAACAATGGTTTCATTAGTAAAGATGTGGTGTAGGCATTTTCGGACTATTGACAAAAAAGAAGGTAGGGAACAGGAATAACAATTAGTATTTAATATAAAGGAAGGATTAGTACATTTTTCATTTTTAAACCAGATACTACCACCACCTTTCTTGCCAAGAGCGAACGTTCCTGTTGCACCTCATCCAAATGGAAGAAAAGCTACTTTTCTCCCAGTCCACTGCCTTTAATACACCACAACTCCTATCGTGTATCTTGGTTTTCACTGAAGAACCTGACCATCAGTGATGTCCTACATACCACCTCCTAACAAGACATTACCACAGGAAGACCAAGCATTGTGGTTGGAAACAAGCATTCCTGGTTGAAACAGCTGCAGCAACTGCAGCAAACTGTGATTCACTTTCTAGATGTATGACTCTAGTCTCAGCCCAAATAGTTGATGGAATGAAAGATACTCGGTTCTCTACTAATCTTGCTGTCATTGATGCTCTTCAGTCATTTAATACTTACCTGTACATCTAAACTACTATCTTCTGTGAACAGCTGGGCACCAACCTCTTCTTTTTCCCATGGATCTAGGACCAGTGATTTTCTGACGTTTTTAGAAGAGTTGTGCTGCAATAAACATTTTGCAGAGAAAAATTACAAAACAGTGTTTAAAAGCAGTTGTTTCCTATTTGAAATTATTATTGTAATGTTACCTCCTGCTTGCAGCTTTTATACACAGCATCGTCCTCCTCCTTGAGAAATATATCTCTTCCAGTTTCCTCCTTCAAAACTTCCCTAATGTCTTCCTCCAAGAAGGCAAGTGGTTGTGACTAAGTTAATTAACATTGAGGGAGAAAATAGAGGAAGTTAGCTGCTAGCTTTTACCACATTCTCCTTTCAGCTAATAGAGGCCAGAAAAGAGATCTTGCAAAATATAGCAACAGATGAAAGGACTTAAGCTATTGTAGTTAACAACTGCAGATCAACACCGCAAGGCTATGCAGATGAATTCATTTAACTCCACATCATTTCTAGCCAGATAAAACACAGACCTGCACACCGTGCTTCAAAAGATGCAAGGTAGCATTGAAGATGATGTGCAAACCACTTATTTGCATTTACTGACAAGTTAGCAACTGACAAAAGGGATAAAAATACATATACTACACACATATGTATATATACATGCATACAAACCAACTAAAAAGCGTACTATAAAAGTATGACTGCTGCTGGGAAAGGGATTTACATCAGTCTTTACACAAATCTTTGAATAAGACATTGATAGTCCTAAGTACAGCGCCAAATCTCACAGAAGCCATACAGATGGCTCCTTTGTGTACCAACAGGAGAATTCCCTTAAGCCCCCAAAATGTGATTTTGAACAGGAGGTTAATAGTGGACAGCAAGAGGAATGCCAAGCCACTCCATTTGCATAGCGAGAGGCTGGGAATCTATAGGGTAACACAGATGGTGCCAAGCCCTGTGGCAAAGTCTGAGCTACCTTCTGTGTTTGTGGGAAAGAAGTAGTCAATATATATTGGCTGGAATTTTTTCAGAACTTGAAAAGCACATGTCTACTGAATTCCAAAAGTTATTATGCATTAACATACCTTAACTAGGCTAGGAAGAGAGCAAAAACTGAATTAGTTTGGAACGAACAAATGAACAAACAAGTAACATTATCCACAGTCAACAAAAAAAAAGCCTTCCGTGACAGCCAGAAGAATTGGAGGAATCATCATTTGCCATATTAAGATTTTAGTTTTTAGGATGAAGAAATTATAGTCATCATTCAAGTAAGCCCCTTGGAGGGAAAAAAACACTTCCAAACATCTTCCCATCAAAAAAATTCTCAGAATTTTTTGCCGTGGTAAACATCTAGTTTCAGTCCTAGCACTGTAGATGAACCAAACCCAAGAAACAACTCAGCTCTTACGTGGTCCAGAGGATTCAAAGACAATGCAGTTTTTCAAGTCAAATGTGAAAGTTGCTTAAAATAACAAAGCTGGTCACATTCCTCTGCACCAGTATGCTCTGGCTAGATTATCCACTCGGTGGATAACCTAGTCACTCTCTCACCTACAATTTTTCTTTTGAAAAAACAGAATGATAAAGTATTAAAATCAAAACCTCAGACAACGATGTTGCCACCTGGTTAAGAGGCACCGTGTTGGCAAGGCTACACAAACCTCAGCCAGCTGGCAAAGGCAGAAGCAACGTGCTTAAGATGACTATGGATCAAACAATTCTATGTACCCAGCATCAGACAGAAAGACGGTGCCTCCAGATTGCGCTGAAGGATACGAGTCTAACGTACAAGTCTGAAATATTTTTCATTCACTTTCCAGCTGTTCTCTAGGATATACTGAGTATCACTAAAACAACAGCAACAAAGAAGAAAATAAGCAGTATTATCACATACCGTCAGTTTGAGGGGACCATACTTTTTTTCCTGAGCAGCCAAAGCATTCTTAAAGGGAGTTGGTGTTCTTGGTGTTGAACCCATAAGAGATCTTCTAATGGTGGGAGTTCTAAAACTATTCAAGCATAGAAAAGTGTTCATATGTGCATTTTAACATTTCACTTTATCAACAGTAATGTAATAAAATGAACCTAAGAAACATTTTCAAATACCTTAATATACACAACAGGTATCGCCACCATAAATCTGAAAGTATTAAGATCGCCAACAGCATTACTTTACTCGGATTTTGTTCAGTATTTTAAAAAATGAGAAATTTTAACTGAGTATAAGTCACTTTTCGTTCAGTTAAAACCAGGAAGTCAATCTGTACACAAGTACGTAAGCATTAGGGGGTTTAAAACTCATTCTCAGGGTGCACACGGGCAGACTAATTTCTCAATGTTTAATGAAACGTGGTTTTATTTGAGCACCACCACCAGATGTTTAATGCCATAATCCTACCCGACATTTTCCTTTTGATCTTTTGGTGCCATTTCCTTGTGTAGAGGAGTTGTAATGAGAACTTTCTGCCCACAGATGGGAGTCGATGTAAATGCCGGATTTTCAAGGTTGAAGTGCTCATTTCCAGAGCAAGTGTTGAAAAACTAAGTGCAAGAGAGGGAAAATAAAAAAAAAAGCAATCTTAAAAGACAACACTTCACCACTATACTGAGCAATCAAAAAAAATGGTATGTATAGATCTGAAGATCTTTTACTGACAAACCCAGATAAACTCTTCTTGACTTCTTCTCCCAAGATACTTGCGATATTTATCACCGAAACCTTGATTTTCCTCCTTAAAACTCCTACTGCTTAATTAGGTTACAGAGACAATAGGTCTCTACCAACAATTATTAGCATGAGAAGGTGTGAGCTGAGACGTAAGTCTGTTCGTCTTCAAACCAGAGGAAATACGCTATTTAACAATTTCTTTTTAATGTATCTACCTTTATGTAGATGTTTTGAGAACCGTTTGGACACATTTGTCTAGGCTTCAACGTATGACTAGGGAAGAAAGTACTTGCAATTTCTAATCCACCCACTGCAGTCTTCATGCTTAGTCGTATGTAAAAGCACCCTGACCTGTGATGGAGAAAAGGGTAGTGTTTTGACGGGTGTGTGCTTCAGCGCGACGCCGACGGCATCATTACACAGGCCATCGTTCAGTTCGTTCCCTGGCGAATGCCCGACGCGCAGCCTCTTCTTCTTTCTCAGGATAGTAGGCGGAGTGCTGAATTTAATGATGTTGGGGGTTGCTGGGAAAACTGCTTCTTCCTCGCCGCCGATGCCACCGTGTTTTTTGCCATCGAGCACAATGCTGACATTATACTGGCACTCGGCAGCCCCCTCGTTGTGTTGGATCCGCATTACTTTCACCGGTGCGGGCTTGACGGGAGATGCAACGGCCTCCGAGAGCTCAAAACCAGTGACATCACTCCAGGCTACAGGATCCTGGGAGGCAAGATGGAAAACACTCAGACGCCCACAGGCTTATCCAAGATCACATCACAGCGTCCAAGCCCGTCTAACGGCTCTCGACCTCCAGAAGCCATACACTGCATTATGTGCCCTGTATCTTTCACGCGCTCGTAAAACACTGAGTATTTTGAAACGACAATTCTTTTAAAACAAACAATAAACCAAATCACTCAATACGGGCAAAACTACAGAGAAGCAGTGTATGGTGATTTCAAGACTATTTTATACATCTTGTGTAAACTGGCGTTCCTAAATAAACATTTTTCCAGAATAAGTACAGACTTACAGATTCAATGAGCTCTAGTGTCTCTGCAAAATCTGGAATGGTTTGTAGAGATGATAACATTGTATTTGCTTCCAGAGCCAAATATTTAGGTGGTGAATTCTGTGGAACAGATGTGCCGTGGGTCTCATCCATGCTGTAGAAATCACTCGTTTGCTCCCCAAAGCTATTTAGTGTATTTGACACACAATCTTCCACAACAAAACCTCCAGACCAACAAGGTAAGCTTCCAGCTTGCTAAAAAGTATGAAGAAATATGTTAATCTTACTCAATTTAAAAGTTGAAAAGTGTCAATTTTTTTTCCTCCCTACAGTCCCATAAAGTAGTATGTGGAAAGACTCAGCCTAACCACTAACTTTTGCTTTTTCGAACACTAATTATCTCTTTGCACTAATGTAATTAGTCTTCTCCCTACATTAACATACTCAACATTCTCAAATTGTGTTAAGATTTTTATCTTACCTCACATTCATATCTTATACATGCTTATAACTTAGGTAATTAGGGGTTGCATTGGAAGCCATCTCTGATGCGTGTTTCCCGTGTTCCTGAACATCAGTATATTATGAAGTCCTCTTCACTACAGAACACAGGTACATTTGAAGATTAGAAACTGTTTCTACAATGTGAAATACTTCACTTGATCTGATTTTTTTTTTCCAACACAGATTCTGCATTGGTAGCTTACTTAGCTCCTAAGTGGTAACCCCATTTTAGTACACTGCTTACACTCAAGAAACAGATTTTAATTTTCACTGGAGATCTACTAGCAAAGCAGATTCCACTAGATTAGGAGAACGTTGTTCAACTGTTCTCTGGAAACACTGTTTCAAGAGAAAGCCAGGAATACCTCCACCAGATAATACTGGAAGTTCACCTGCCATCTAAATTAGCTATCAGTAGGGTGGCTGAGGTGTCAGACGTGTTCAGAGCCCTCTGTTTCTGAGGAAGTGACTGTCAGCTGCAAGTTTCCCCCATTCCACGTCAATTTTGTAGAGTGCAAATGTATATACTGGTTGTCATGTCCAAACGTGGATATTAAGTTTTGGGAGCATTCTCACAGAAGTTTGATAAAAATTTAATCTACAGGAGGCTTTGATTGTATGTATTGTTCACCTTTCTCTGTTGGACAGATGGTTGGCCTTGCTGACCTATAAAACCAAATGGCAGTGGCATCAACAAACACGGTACCTCTTGAACAAGATTAAAATCCTGGATCTTCGGAACAACTGCCAAATTGCAGGTCACGTTTCTGTTGTTTGCACAGTTTAGAGAACGTCACTTAAAATAGTTTGCCTCAATTCTAATATGCAGGCTTTGTTTTAGTACCCAACAGGCACAGGTTTAATTTCAGAAGCTCAGGTGAAAACACACGACAAAAAACCCCAAAGGTTCGTTACTAAACTGCTGAGGATTAATCTCTGTAAAGCACATTCAAGTATTTACAGAAATTTACAGTCCTTACAGAAGACATTCGCTTTCTTCTGATTTCATTCTCTGCTGACATAAGTAGCAATTCAAGTTCCTTTATTTTCTTTTCTTTATCAGGATCATCATCAATAAATGACTGCTGAAAAATTGAAGAAAGATGACATTACTATTTTCAACCTCTGCCACCCCTCAACAGCAAAGATCCTACATTTTAACACAGCTACACTTTTAACACTTTTATAGATTTCTCCCATGGCCCGTAAATGCTCACTATGCTATAGCACTTTTTTAACCAAAAGTGACTCGGTTCTATCTTTAATAGAAGCAACAATGTTGGCACCTGGGTAGAGGTATTTGTGTTTTCATAGGCTTTCTAGAATTGTGAGTTACTTATCCTCATGAAGTGTGCAAGAGTGTTTAAAACCAGTATTTCCCAAGTGTCTACACAAACAATCCTGCCACTACTATCAGAAAATTGGGTTTGCTTGGCTTGTTTTTAACCTCCTTTAAAATGTTTTATCATTGCTATATATATAGGAAAAGTGAGGAAGTATGCCATGAGTTTCAAAACTAGTTATTCTCCCCAGTTTAGGGAGGACTTTAAGGAGCAGTATCTTATACTTTTCTGAAGAGGGCAATCCAGAGTATCAAAGGCCATAAGAGGCTTTGTTACGGTTTGTAATTCTATATTGAGATCAGGGAATAAAATGCAACATGGAACAGCTGATCTGCACAGAGGCACTGAAGGTGAGGTACAGAGTTCTGCAGAACACCTCTAACACATCTAGCGCAAAAAAGGTATCTATTACTCCCTATGTCAAAATTTATTTATTTTTTTTTTAGTAATTTCAAATTCACAAAAATTCTTCCAGGAAGTTGTATTACATAAGAAATGCCTAAAGATAAAGAATTAAGGGCATTTGGAAATTACAAGTTTTTAAATTCTTCATTTTACAGCATAATACACAGCACATTCTCTGCATGAGAAGGTACTGTGGAACACGTCCATTAGTTACCTGAACTAAGTTGGAAGAGGCTGCAGCATGCTCTAGACAGCTGCCTTCTGGTGAGGCATACTGGTATGCTGGAATCTAAAAAGACAGAAACCACTCTTACAAACTCTAAAGAAAGGGAGGCTGTAAAATCTTCTCTGGTTTATTGTACATAAACTAATACGGTTTGCAAATCCCAAATTACCATAATATCGCAAAAATACTCAATAGATCTTCGTTCTTTCAGATTTGTTTCTGGCACTGAACCCAATAAGTGACTTGAAATTGGGAAATATTAATTATTCCAGATTTTGAACTTACATGTGTCTGAACAGGTATGTAAAATTGATTCTGAGTGTGCAAGTCTTCCATAGTCAGACAAGGCTGGGGCTGAAGTGGGGCTGAACTAGCACTTTCAGACTTTACAGCATCTTGTAAATAGCCTTCCTGCTCCACCTTTCTTCGCATTGTTGAATTCCAGTGATTTTTAATCGAATTATCAGTCCTAAAATGAAAGTGTACAACAGTGACTGGTTTCCATAGCTCAAAGTTAAACCTGTGGCATAATTTACAGGTCTTATACAGTAGTTAATTGGAAGCCACGAATCTGGAAAGCTCCATCAGCTTGGACTGCAAGTTCTACTACCAGCAGAGTTTTGGCATAATTACTAGAAAGTTATGTTTTTCAAAACTGTCTTCTACTAAACTTTGAGTCTGCAGGAAATTAAAAGTAGCAAGAGAAAGCCTTGGTTCTGGCTATTATCCTGAGTGAGAACCTTGTAAGGACAGAATGTCTCTGTCCTCACAAACCCACCTTCCCTCTCTGAAATCTCTACGAAGATGCACTCCAATCTTTTTTGTTCCTCCAAAGGATTTCCTGTGATTAATGGATTATGTACTTCATCAAAATGTTGAATTTTTAAACACGCATTCCTAAGGATTCTCTTGTTGACATTCCTTAGGCACAGCTCGACAGTCACCTCCTGAACACCGCCCCCTCTGAATTTCTGTTCTCAAACCAAACAGAAAGCCACCCCTAAATGCCTATTGAAGAAGGCACCTTGATATCAAGTCACAGGATGCTAAGGCATTCTGCAGTTACTCTCTTCAGCTCTACTACAGTTTTTTTCTAAGTCATCAGGAGGATATTTGAAGGAATTTCCAGAGTGCTAGAGGTCTTTTTATTGATTGGTTTTATGGTTTTTTAAGAATACATAATGAAATGCAAAAGATCTTTAACAACTTCAGCAGCTATCAAGATACAGATGCTGTGACTTAGGTTTCAACAGATGCTTTCTGACTACCCAAACGACATTGGAGAGAGTAGTGTGATGAGCGCTTTCCACATTCCAATATTTAACACAAAGAGTTAAAAAGCACCTTCCAGGAAGAAGCTTTGCTATTTCAGCCCATCGGTTTCCTAAACGCTTGTGAGCTTCATAGATTATTCTGTCCTCCTCCTCTGTCCACGAAGACTTTTTCACCTCGGGATTGAGGTGGTTGTGCCACCTCTCTCGGCACTGCTTGCCTATTCTTCCCTTCAGGTGTTTTGCGATCAGAGACCAGCGCTTTGGACCGTACTTCTGAACTAATTCAATAACCTGGAACACAGATGAAAGCACGTTGTAATTCAAAAACCTAATTTGCCTAATCAAAGACTGAGAACACTGACAAACATGTTTTAGAATAAGATTATAACAGTCAACTCAATACGATACTAGGCCTAAGGAAGAAGGCAGTGACTTGGGATTTAAAATTTTTTTTCATTTCTTGAAAAATAAAAGCGTAGTAACTCCCAAATTCACTGTATTTAGAAAAGTAAACACTAATATGAAAAGATTCATTTGGGAGTTTCCTTTCTGTCATCCATTGTGCTCTCTGACATCAGGAAAGATTAAAAGAAGCTGGTAAAGATGCCTGGTTTGACTTTTCTAACAACATACGTATGAGAAATACGCCACATCTCTACTCCCAACCTCCATCCCACACATTTTTAAGCATTAGAAGTTTTTTCTTATGGCTGATGAGAAATGTAAAAAAAATATATTAGTAAGAGCATACTCATAAGTCGGTGAATACAAGTCTTAAACATCGTTAAAATGTTTTAACCAGTGGGAATAGGCAGTTGATTTGAAATGTGAAAGCTCTCTGTGCACCTCCCTACAGCACAGTCTGGGTTTTGCAGGCAGAAAGCTGGAGTGTGGGTTCAAAGGTGGAGAAAAGGAGTCTAACAGCCCAGAGATAGCTTCTTTAAGAGTAGAGGGTGGAATAATTTCCCTTGTTCCAAATCCCTTTAAGTCTAGTGGGTTTGAGGAACAAAAGATGTGAATGAGACCTGCAATCTTTGGTACTGTAAAGAGATCTCCTCTGCCTGGTAAGAGAGAGCAGTTCAGCTCCCAACCCGAGTAAAGGGAAATGAGATGCTTGAGCAGACCAGACATTCCAGCTACTTACAAGCTGCTGCATTTTATTTTTTGTCTTTCTCACACAGCATACTATAATTATCTATGTCAAAAGATGCATCAGGCATCCGACATCATCTGTGTGGGGATGAAACCCACGAAAAAGTATGCGTTCTTAGCAGTCATATGCCAATTTTATTACAGTAAAAGAACACAGGATCGACTTTTCTTACCCTCTGATCTTCTTCTTTAGTCCAGGGACCTTTAATCAATTCCGGGTTTAGTACCTTCTGCCATCGATGCTGGCACTGAAAATCTGAACGATTCTGAAAGAGTTTTAGAAAACCAGTGTAGCTGTTAAACTCTTGAATACATAAACCAGTAAATATTAGCTAGCCAAAATTATTAGCTTTTTTCACATTAAAAGACTTATTCAGACCTTTGTTCTGAGTACAACAGTTAAATCCTCCCTTATGGTTTCTTCTTCCATTTGCTTAAAAAAATTCTTCTCCAGAAAAAAACAGCCTTGGACAGAGCTCTAATCTAATTACTTCGATGTTCTTACTCAATAATCAAATTCAGAACTTGCTCTTCTTTAAAGACAAAGGCAGGATTATTTTTGCCCCCGTTACTCCACACCTTCCCTGGACTTTATGTGATTGACATGCTTTTGACACTAGCTATAACCTATACAAGGAAAGAAATTTTTGAAGGAAATATTTTTTCTTTCAAATAAAATAATTAACTTTTTTCTATGTCTCAAATTAATATCTTCTCATCTCTTCATTAGAGCATTAAGGAAAACAGATTTATATCAACTTTAGCTAACACATACTAATTAAACAACATTGCTTTCTCTGCTCAGGACAGATGGTGCTTTTTTGTAGCTTCACTAAGGATCTTTTGAAATACTGTTCCCAGTTATGAAAGAGAAGTGAGCTTTCACTGAGCCTCCTAAGAACTGTCTCTGAGAAAGTCTGGGACTCTCAGGGTAGTTGGTCCAATCCTCAGCAATATGCCTGAGCTGATAAGGTTCTCCAAGGTCTGAGCTACATCTCAAGTCCAATTTAGAAGCATTCTTTAAAATAATTTTTATTATTGTTTCTGATTTCTATCTCACCTCTTTTCCAAACTAGACACGTGACCAAAGTAAGTATTAAAAGGATTCAACTTACTTGCAGATGACTAGCAATGAAAGCCCAATCATCTGTACCATTTTGTTCCACCAGCTTCTTTAGCCTTTCATCCTGTTAAGACACAACCTCAGTCAATAAATGCTATCCCAGTACAATACTAAAAAATAGCATCTTTCATGTGCTACTAATATCATATAAGAATGAAACAAAAGCCCAAGAAATGGTTACCTCGTCACGTGTCCATTTCACCCTGTTACAGATCTTCTTAAGACCTTTTTGCTGTGGTACTTCATAGTCGTGATCCATATATTGAAAGTCATCATCTTCCTCACTGCAGAGGACAACAGAAGAGTGAAGAAGATAGAAACAAAGTTTAAGATAACTCTGAATAACGTACTTTTTCTAACTACTTGCAGCTTTTTTCCAATCTGTACATATTGTTCTAAAATGACATGGAATTTGCATGAACGTCAGATCTGTCTCTAACAGTGCCCCACATTCACCATGGCAAAGGAAGAAAATGAATTTACTTTCCAGGCCACGTACTGGCACATGGACAGGTAATTCACTGCAAGGCAAGACCTGGATTTGAAGCAAAAACTACTACTTAAGATTATGTTTTTTTAACACAGTTACGAATCTTTACTTGACACAAATGAGCTTATAAGACAAAGTGGTTTGCTAGTCTGTAAATACACTCGTGTTCCACCTCCACAACCCAACCACCATAACAAGGGTGTCACATAATTTAGAGTCAACTTGGGATTTTAAGTGGGCTCCTGCCTTGAGTAAATGTGTCGCCCCAGTGTTACAGGAATTAGATGCAAATCTTTGAAGACAGAAATATTCCAGCAAGAAGTAACTACCGTGTGGGCACTGACCCTCTCAGCTGAGCGCCAGGTAACCTCTGAGACTCGATGTAGAACCCACTCCATCTACTGGAGAAACACACACTTGGCAGCCTGAAGAAACAAAGCCCTGCCAACAGACAGCACTGGGAGATGTTCCATGGAAATATCACTTAAACTTGTACGCCAGTGACTCATGTCAGGCAGCATAAATCTAAACACATGTGGAAACCTAGGCCTAGCAACAAGATGAGCAGTTCCTCTCCCTTAGTTACAGCCAAGACGCAGAGAGGGGACTCCCATCCAAATAGCTTACATTAAGAGCTGTTTCACACTGCAGCCTTTATGTTTCTCTATTATCAGCATAAAGCACGATAGAAATATCAGAAATTCATATTCAAAACGCAATTTATTAGTTCTGCTCAGCCTTGACGATTACCTGCATTTTTCAATCAAAGGTAAAAACCAATTCCTTTCCTGGTAATGGAAAGAACCTGTGCTGGTGTCCTAAGAACCGACTAGATGGCAGATCTCTGCCCTAGCTCCCAGAATGTGCAATTCCCCCACCCAGCAGGCTGACCACCCAGCTAAGGGCATTTGTTATTTCCCATGAAGCCGGTATAAACGTCGGCAGCAAGTTCTTCACAGTACTCACAAAAATATAAGCTGCAAACACAATGATTGTAAGAGTTTTGCATTAAGTAGCTTAGGACTTAAGAGGATTTAAACTCACAGGTAACTAACAGTTTTCCCTTTCTCATCCCACCTGCCTTTTTTTTTTTTTGTCTCCTATCCACAGGTCCTCAACAAACTTCAGGAGTATATCCTGGTATTAGAAGGACCATTTCTTGGTATTAGAACCCTATTTCACACCAAGCAAGCCATACAGTTTACTCTCAACTAAAATTTGGTCATGTGGTTAAGCCCTTTGTCAACAGGATCTCCTCACCCACCACACAGCAAACGCCTTCAGGAACAGAGCCTTCACTTTTCAGATAAGTGGTGGGGATATTAAAGAAGGGCATCAATCTCTCCTGCATCTTGACTGTACAGGAATAACCATTTGATCTTCAGTCTTGTCTAGACTAGTACACCAGTGGGTTATAAATTAAATAGACATGATTGGAACTACTAACTTAAGTTTTTGATTAAAAATAAGAGATTTTCAGACACATGGGGTTGCTATGGCTCATCTGACGATCCCGTTGAAGTCATGACACCATGCTAAAATACTGCAGGGAAGTGGAATGTGGACATCGAATTTCATCAAATAAGAAATTAGGAACAATAAAGGAAGTATTTCACCAGTTCTGCACTGGCTGCCTTTGTAATTCCGAGTTGAGAATAATTAAAGGAAAAAATTAAGCTTCCAAATGCAAAAAAACAAGAGCAGTTTAACAAAATTAAACTTAATTCCATTCAGTGCAAAACACTTTCTTCTTACTCCACATCTCAGATCACCTCTATGTAAACTCACGACAACAATGCTTTGGTTTCGGAGGTACCATCACCGCACGGTATTCCTGTAGGGCTACCGATCTCTAACCAAACGTTCCTCTGCCATCCATAACCAGTTGTATTTTCAGTCATGATATCAAAGCACTCCACAAGCTAAAGCTTTGCAAAGATGAAACTACTGTTTGCAACACCACAGATGAAAGTCTCTTAAACTACAAAACGCAGGCGAGGAGCAACAAGTAACTCTCTCTGAGCTGATTCTTGCCGACAGCAAAGCACAGACAGCTCCAGCAGTTGGCCTCCACAAGCAAACTCTCTAAACGAATCTTTGTTCCTTACACAACTAGAAACCCAAAGCACTGCTTTCTTGGTTTAGCTGCAGCTAGGCAAAAAAAACCAAACAAAAACAACTTATCAACTCTCTTCATGTCAGAGGGAAACACATAAGCAGTTTTAATATCTGTAGCTTTGAAACCACCTCCAGTTCTGTGAGAAGTATGAAGCCACGGTAAAACCCCGGTGCCACGGGTAACACACATTAATGCTCACTGAGTATCCCTCCCTTTCTCAATCCTAATCCTTCTTTTAGATTTCTTCATCACTTTTCAGAAACTGATTTTCTATTTAGGACAACAATAACTATAGCAATAAAACAGTTCTTCAAGACCCACCTGAATACAAAGTAAAGACACACCCACTTTCATACCAATAAAACAAAAGATGCATCAAAACCATCTGGGGCTGCTACTTAAAGCAGCTGAGGAAAGCCTTCTCTCCCAGAAATGTTCCAGGCCAGGTCACAACATCCTCAGTCAAAGAATATGCCAAATAGAGAAAGTAGGTGCACTCAGAATACGGGAAGAATCAGCAGGCCTGAGCATTAACCGAACAGCCCCAGACCTTACGGTCAAGGCTGAGCCAAAGCCGCCCAGGGAGGAGAACAAGAAGAAATATTACTCCAGCAGAAGTAACCAGCTGGAAAAGCTACATAGTCGTTACTGACAGGCTCGGCGATCGCGCAGAAGGAAAGCTAAGGAGCAGTTGCCAAGGTAAGCGACAACAAAGACGATCTGGGCGAAAGCACAGAAGCGAGAGCAGCGAGAGGCGAGATGGATACCCGAGAGCTGGTGCTCCTAAGCCCGAGGGACGGCAGATAGATACCTGTGCGGGAGCCGGGCGAGGGAGCAACCAGAGGGCGGGGGAACGGAGGGGAGGGCGGCGGGCAATGCCACTCGAGGCCGGGGAGGTGGAAGGAGGCCGAGAGCCGCGCCAGCACGGCTCGGCGGGGGGGATGACGGCCGGCAGGGGCGGGACGGCAGCGGCACCTG
>VWZK01000814.1:40815-71010 GCA_013396935.1 Baryphthengus martii | reverse complement strand
CCCCCCGGCCCCCCCCCCCCCCCCCCCGCCCCTCACACTACCTCCGGGTGCGAAGACAGCCCTTCCCGCCCTTTCTCTCCTCCAAAACACGGGGTCCCTGTGGTCCCACCCGTGCCTGTGCGGCTCTCCTCAGCCCCGCCATCCCGCTCGTGGGGCGCCTGTTCTACCTGCTACCCCGTTAGAGGGGGAAAAAAAAGGCCCCCCAAACACTGCACCACATCCTCCTGTGGCTGCACTTAGAAACACACGGGCTCTGCCGGGCTCCTGGGGGAAAAGGCTGCGAGCACCTGCCGTAAAGTTACAGGGCCAAACAAACAAACAAAAGACGACAAAGGGCAGGGCCTGAGAAAGGCACCCCTGGGGTCAGCCGTTAAGGTACATACACCCCACATCCCCCAGCGCTCACTCCGTCCTTGCTCAAGCCTATCCCAGGGGCCAATCGCCAGCTTTTTCTTTTATTAATGTCATTTTTAACGCTCAAAACCGAATTATCAAACCAGCATATCATTTCGTGTACCAAATACATTTTTTTCAACAGTTTTCTTAATTGTTAACCACGGCCACAGAGGAAACAACCCCCTCAAGCCAGCTACCACCACTAGGAAGTACAAGCTACGCTAGAGCATAACCTATGGCATCTTCTAGGTATTCCCCTACACAAAAGCGTTAAGCTGGACGTTATTTATGTAAGGAAGCCCTGTAGGTATGGAGTTTGCACATACATACCTGCACGTGGACATGTATACGCAGAGCCGAGTCTCCGCCCTGGGCGGGAGCGGGGCGCGGCGGGCGGGAAAGCTGGGCCCACAGCGCCCTCTGCGCAGCCACTCGGGAACCTCAGGCCCTGGCAGGCAAAGGAGGGCAAGAAACCCACCAAAAAACCCCAAACACTTTACTGGCGTTACAAACCGACTATTTCAAGGGCGATCTCGTACCGTTGCATCTTTCACAAACAGAAATAAAAAAAAAGAATTGAAAAAAAATCATTGGGGTGCTTGTTTATTTCCCAGCGGCCTGCGCCTGCTGCTCACCGACAGGCGCTCAGCACCAACGCGCGCTCCCGGCGGTTCGCTTGGGGAATCCGGAGCGGGCAGCGCCGCAGGTTTCCCCACATCAAAGCTCGGACGGGAGTCTTTTCAGCTACAACAGCTGGAATCAAAAAGTATGTGGGATAAAAACCACCCGGAGACAGGATTTATATCGTCAGCCTTGTATGGTACGAAGTGTCACGTTTTAGCATTCGCTTATATTTAATTTAAAGGGCAGGGAGACTGAAATTTAAAAAAAACCCACAATGTTTAAATAAGTGCCTTCTCGTATAGTCCCGTAGTAATACATGTGTTCTTAATTTATAGGAAATAGATACTGAAAGCATCAACTGAGTCAAACCACTAAATTAATAAGGGCACATGAGGTTTTTTTAACTCATCATTAAAAAAACCCAGATGACCTAAAGATGCAGTTTTTTTATGACATCCAGTAAACATTCCCTTTGGAGCACGTTAGTAAGCACATACACACCTCACTTTTTTTTTCAATCCTATATGTGTCCCTGTCCTGTATGACAACGTGCACAGGCCAAATGTTCAGGGTTTCTAGGGTTCTTACATGACAAANAAAAGCAAAAGGAAAAAATTTAAGGGTTTTAAAAAAAAAAAAAAAAAAAAAAAAAAAAAAAAAAAAGGATGGAGGTGCATCCCTCTCTCCATCTCCTCTCAGCTTCTAGTAGCCTCACAAAACCAAGCCAGAGGTCTACCTACTTGTCTCTTTAGAGACCTGAGCTTACAGAATTTTTGCCGGATACTTTTCTTTGAGCAGTCTGCGATGCCTTACCACCAGTTACTGGCTATAATCTTCAGAGCTCTGCACCGGCAGAAACACCAAATACGTCAATCAAAACCATCCATTAAGTCCCCAGCCCCACTACTTGCTTTGGCCTAGATTCAGTGTCACGGCATCGCTCATTCAGCACCAAAGGTGATCTTGCATCAGCCCTCTGGGGCTGGAGCTTCCTTCCCGTGTTTGGAGAAATTCCTGAAGAGGAAGAGCACGAGGATACTCACCAGATACTGGTTTAAATTAAACCAGTTCTCCATAAAGACAACACATATTATCTGCATCTGCTCCATCTCTCAGCAATGAAGAACCCAGCTTGTCATTTGTCCTTGAGTCATGTCACAGTCAGTTCAGAGCAATTTCAAATTCATACCTGATCTTTTTTTTTCCCTCCTTTTTAAAAAAACTTCTTAGTATCAGAGTTTATGAAGGGCAATATTCTATTCACTGCTGTTGAAAATGATCTGGTTTTGCTGGAATTCTCTCCAACATTTTCCTGAGATGCTGAGTCTTACAGGGTTGACCACTTCACCCAGAAGAATTAGTGAGCTCTGTGTACTTTGACCCAACCTGCTTTTTCAGAGAGGGGGTGAGAGTGCTGATACATCTGCCTAACTCGGCTTCCCTGTGATCTGGTAACTACAACACAGAATTGTATGTACTTTGTAATTTCACAAGTTTTGCTTTACTATTTTGACAGGTCTACGTTACTTGTACTGGTGTAGGCAGGGTGGAAATGTGAGGTGTAAAGACTACTCTATCACAGAAATATCAAAATAATTGACTATATTTTGGATGGGCTTAGAATTTATACTAGTGCATTAACCTCTGTGATAACTGTCCACAAAACACATCCTCTCGCACACTCCCAAAGCAGCCTGTAGCAGCTTCTCAAGGAGGTTGTACAACAAGAGAATTCTGAGGTGGCTTTTGGATCAGTGGAAAAGTACCAGGTGGATCTTGGGGAAATCCCCAGCTCCAGCGCAGCTTCTAGAGCTCATCACCCTGGAGGGGGGACAACAGGACACGAACCATTAGGTGATATTTAGAATCATTAATAAATCCTTACGTGTCTTCATCCCTTTCCTGAATATAACCACAAGTCCTCTGCTTTCTTCTGACTGTCCCTACGTTCCTTTCTGTCCCACACACATGGATCTGGAAGGAAGTCAAACAAGGTTTTAATTTCTATCAGTCCAATTTGTGTGAAATTGAATCATTTATCTATTGCCTCTTAGAGTCTCCAAGAGCAGCAGTACAGAGGACAAGAAGCTTCATTTTGAAGAAAACCTTACATACTGAGTCTACAAAATAGCCTTTAAAATCCATTTTTCTTACTCTGAAAGCAGCTGCGTGAACCACGCATTAGAGGTTTGTGAGAAATGACATTTTGCACAGCCTGGCTCCCCAGGCTACTAAGAATCATAGCACCTTCTAAACCTTCTTCTCATTTCTGGTAACTTCCTTCTATTTGCCATCTTTCTTTTCATTTTTTACTTATTGAATGTAAGTTTCCAAACAGCACAGAGCCAGTCCAGACCGACAGGATCACTTTAGAAGTGAAATTAGATTTGCTACCAGCAAGACAAGCCACTGGAAGTATTATTTCCAGCAGAAAACAAAATTAGGTAGTCATTTAAAAACAACAGAGGTGGACAAAGTCCAAATAGAAGTCTGTGCAGCTATCTGAGAATCATCAAACCAATGCCTTTCGTTAACAGAGCAGACTAATAGTCTTTTCTGAGGCCTCTTAAAGGGTCTGTAAGTTAGTGCTGCAGAGGTGGTGCTCACACCACAGCCTGATGCCCTTTGTGATATTAATCACCGTTCAGAACCACCCAGCAGACAGCAACTGAAGTACCTCAGGTCAGAACAACCCATTTCAGATCCCTTGTGGCAACAGGGCTCCTGTCGCGTCAGCTTGGCCACCAAGTCTGCTGGGATCCAAACACTGCTGCTGCTCTGTATCTGTCAGTAAGCAGGAAATACTCCAAACATCACAAATCATTAGAAGCCAACACAGGCCAAAGCCTCGATAAAACAAAACTCCTGATCAAGCCAAGCGACACAGTTTCTGTTCACTCTGTCATGCTACAGATGGGTTTCAATAACTCTTTGTAACACCAGAAGCACCTCCCACAAAATGCTGAGGAACATCCAAGGTTCACTCTCACCCTGATCCCAGGGAGAAAGTTGTGTTGTGAGCGGTCTTGTTCTGACAGGGATGTTAGAACAGATTTGCTGTGGACATATCCAAGGGGAAAAAAACCAAACACGCAAACAACACAGCCAACAAAACCAACCCACACGAGCAAACCCAACAACTCCAATCTAAAGTAATAATAATTACAGATATTAAGGCTATATATACAGTTAATAGCAGGAGAAAAATGAACCCGCCTAGAAAGCCCTCTTAACTTGGTGG
The DNA here is from genome assembly GCA_013396935.1 of Baryphthengus martii. NCBI lineage: Eukaryota > Metazoa > Chordata > Aves > Coraciiformes > Momotidae > Baryphthengus > Baryphthengus martii. The sequence continues at coordinate 66,749 of VWZK01000814.1, read as the reverse complement.
TTTCCTACCTTCCGTGCTGGTTTGGGCTCACATTGTAAATACTGCAGTAATAAAGATGAATAAACTTTTATCTTCACAATAAGCATTTAAACCTTTGAGATACAAACCTTCCAGAGGATAATTTTCAATTCTTCATGACATAACATGCAATCAGAATTAACTCCACGTATTTACACCCGTCATTTTAAAGGAGGCTTTAATGCTTTCAATTTGAATTAAAGCCTTTCAATAAATACAGGAAGAAGAAACACAAAGTTTTCCAGATGGGTTTTATGACTTCTTTTTAGGCTCAGAAGTTGTGATTACAGCCAATTTTTGAAACAAAGTACCGCATGGAGCTGGTGGAAAAAGCAGAGGGATCATTGAGGCAGTTGTCAATATGCTCATCTTTGAGCACTGCCAGATTTCCAAAAGCCTGCTTCTGCCAAACGATTCTCCTCATACTTGTGCATTACACACATCAATTCAAATTCTGCTCTTAAGTACATCCTGATCAACGTTCCAAACTGCAGACTGCAAGATAGCTGAAATGTCACGCTGACTTGGTCAGTGCCATTCCACACCTTCTTCTTGGCAACACCTCGGAAAAAAGATTCAGATCTCAGATTTTGGTCTCAAATATATAAAATCCCATTTTTAAAACCTCTCCAGTTCAAAGGTACTATGTGTTTAATGACATACAACAGGTAAGAGGTCAAAAAAAGTTTTCCAGAAAAGTTTCAGAAAGACAGCTAAAGCAAAATGGACGACAGTCATTTACTTTTCTGAGATTTGTACCAGTTTTTCCTGTTCCGCACCAGCACTCACGAGCACAAGGCAGTGTTTGGGGAACGCAGGCGTTAAGAGTTACAACTCATTTTGCAGCCAAATCAGTGCTAATTAAACCGGCCAATGTGTGAAAGGCTCGATAAAAGTTGCACTTTAGAAAACCACAGCAGGTGTTTTAACTTATAGTTTTAATATAGCAATCAAAGAAAATTCCAAATACTGTACAGTGAAGTGTAGTATAGTACACTATATACTGTTATAATACACTATTGTTACATTACAGATAAAAAAATCAAATATAATTAGTACAGCAATCACAAATAAAACAAACCAAACTGTGCTGGATAACAGCCAGTACTGTGAAGATGGTATAGTTTCTATGCTAATTTATTTTCAGTTCCACATGTAAAGCACTTACTGTTTAAAAAGATTTGTTTTCTAAATATATACACTATTTTAATTCTTATTTATACATTTTAAATAGCATTCCCTCCTCAAAGTGCACTCTTTCATTTCTTGGCAATAATCCTCACGAAACATAAAATAATTCTGAAAATACCACTCTTGCTTCAACCTTTTATTGCTCAACCGCAGGCGTAAGGGCTCAGAGGGAATCCTGTATTCTAAAGATCTTAAGCAACTTCTTCAGTTTTAAGAAACTAAACTGATATCCACCAGCAAAACAAAGAAACCACTTACTGCTGTGGTTCGTTTTTTTAACAGAAGGATCAACTTCCTATTATCATCAGTTTACAAAAGCATGTAGATTCTGCTACTTGAAAATGGGAGCTGAACAAGCGTAGAGAGAACTGCGGCACCTTCTGACACGGTTCACTCCCTCAGATGGAGCAGGGCTCTCTCCCCATTGTAAGCATACTACCAATTTTACTACCTGGCATTTTCAGCACGTTGAAAAAGTAGCAAGCGACTCTGCCGGCCTCGGGACAGCGACAACAGGCTCTGCTTTTGGAAAGCTGGCAAATGCAGGATTTTGACAGCACGCCTGTTGGATGAGCGTTCCGTCAGAGGCCACGCGCAGCTCGTGTTCTCCATCTATCAGAAGACTTGTAAACTACGTGGGATTCACCCAACCAACAATACACACTGCTGGTTTGTGACTAACAGTGAAGACATTCCAAATATTAATACATGGTTTCATTTGAAAAGGTGCTATTTAGTATCCCCACACTGAAATGCAAACAATTCACAGAGAAACAGCAGTATCAAAAAAAAAATCAACCTTACTACACAGCCAGCCATTGAAAGTAGGAAAAATCTTGTGTCTGCCTGGAAAACCGATCTGTTCTCTGGAGGTTTCCCAAATGCTCATGAGCAATCTAGTTCAGTCTTTTTTTTTTTTTTTTTTTTTTTAATCTGGCCTGTATTTTCAGTATTAGTTTTTCATTTAGGTTATATATACTAAGCCATAGTAAAGTTCAAGATTTTCACATAATTTAAGTCTCCTTTGCCATGAGACGCTGTGTAGAAGGTGGTTGGCCCCTAGACAAGAGAGTCATCAAGGCAGGCACTCAACAAGAAATTTAGAGCCACAGCCTCTGTCTACAAGCAATTCAGCAGCAAGAAGTTTGGGGTGGCTTTGAGAAAGGGACACTCTTCACGCCCTTGGAGAAGTCCTACCGACACAGCTTCACGTCCGCGTCTTCCTGCCCTTGTACCCAGCATCACGTTCCCGGCTCTAACGGGGACCCTGACGACTCACGGGTGCTCCGGAGCCAGGCGCACGCATCTGCCCTCAACTTACATCGGCACCTGCCGGCAGCGATCCAATGAAACGTCTACTGAAACTCACACTCCGGGGTTCTTTATTTCACTTCTCCTGCACAGTCACGCATCTCACCGGCACGGAGGTGAAGTTTAGCTTCACCTGAGACTATCAGAAGTCATCTTTCTTGAAACCACTGATACTCGGCTGCATGAGAAAACCAGGTGAAATAAGAACACTGCAAAGAAATACACACAATCCTGCTTGATACCGGAAGAATTTGCATTAGTGGATCTTGTGATTTTGCCACCATTTTGCCATTCTTTTTCACATCATTTTGGTTTAGGAACTGGAGAGTTCTGATCTACGTGACTCGAGTGGACCCGAGATGAGCCTAAGGTTGAGTCAAACAGAGCCATTATCTGTGTCTGTTTCTGTTTAGAAAAGAACGAAAATGTCAAATTACTGCTGAAATGGGAAGCGTGTCAAAATTAAACCAAAGGCCTTCCTCTTTGCACGGTAAAAGGCACACAAACTCCTGCAGTCTTACCAGAAAGGCATGAAAGAAGTAAGCGTCTTCCCTTGAAATAAGGATGATGTGCAATAAATATTTCAACTTATTTCAAACTTAAAACTCTCTCGCGTACACTGCCTGTAGTTTTGTGCAGCCGAAGAAGTCTTCTTTTTCTAAGGAAAAGGTTAACAACGTCTAAGTGACAGTTACCTTGTCTAAAACACAAGAGATCCAGGAGATCCCCCCTCCCTCAGCCTCTCCTGACTGAAGCCCCTCGGCGGGAACGCGCCCCTGCTACACTCCGCTCCACCTCGCCCCGTGACAAAGCACCAGCCTCTACTCCACGGCGTCTCTGCAGGAGCAGCTTTCTGAGAGCAGGAGGGATCTGGGGCAGACAGGACGCTTTCAGAAGGCACGGCAGGCTGCCAGGGGCTGCCTGGGCATCCTCTTGCCCACTGAATGAGCCCTGCCAATTAATAGGTACAGCAGCAAGGTCAGTTTTTTGGTGAGCCAAATCACTTCCTACATTCCAAGCTTCCGAGCTGCTACCTTACAGGTTGGCAACTTGAGAGCTTTGTCTTTTGCATTCATTTGTGAAAGGGTGATTCTCATTTTTCACTAAATTAGAAAATATTTGTTCCCTCTACATAAAAAAAAGCTAACCAATAGAGGCATTCTAATTTCCTTTGACAAAACTGGGGCTATTCTTTAAGTGACTTGCTTCAGTTAATGTTTACATAAAAAAATAAATCCTCCCTCGTGGGACATCCTATTATACTAATGTCTACAACTGTCAAAGTGATTAGAAATGTAAAAAGTGAGGAGACTTTTCAGAATACAAATATATACGATACGAACATTTGTGAACTGGTAAAAACCCACATGTGCACAAACACAGACTTCAATACTTAAATGCTCTTAATTCCTTTGAAGCTGTATTAGCATCTCTCATCCATTCAACGTTATTTTACCGTGAGAGGAAGCAACGATAGTGCATTTAAATCTGACTGTGAAGACAGGAAGCAAAGTGCAGTATGGGACACACATTCCATCCTCGGGAGCAAGCACAACGCCTGCTTCTTAAAAACTGGCGCTGCAGAGCTGATGAACACGCTCCCGAAGCGGACACCAGCTCTAGCAGCGACGCAACGCAGGGAAATCTGCAGCGCAAAATGAAGCCAGGCGAAGAGAGGTGGGCAGTCGTTACAGAAACAGCACGTATTCCTCGTTTCCGTGGAGTAAACGCTGAGCTTCCAAAAGCTCAATTAGCACTCAACACTTTAGGATAATGTTAGAGAGTGATTTCCTCCCAATAAATTGTTCATTAGCTCTCAGAGGACAGCTGTTGGGTCATTTTGGCCACGTCTAACCAATGCTCACGATCAAAGTCCTTTCAAAGAAACAGATTTGCCACCGAATGTCTGATGTTTCCTGCGATTGCCAACTTCCCTCCTCCAGTTGTGTTAAAAATTGCACAGCACCCAGTCGTGTCGGTGTTTGGGAGGAAATCAAAACGCGCTATCGCCTACTAACAGCACCACAAGGGCTGGCTTGGCTCAGCCAGCCAGGCAGGACCACACCGTGGTGACTCCACCTTCACCGTACGCTAAGAAGCCTTTCTTCTAGCTTGCTTAAACTGGCAATGTGCAGAAATTAGAGAGTTTCCTAAAGTTACACTTATTCCAAGAGTTCTGACAAGCGTGTGCAGCTGGATGAATGAGAAAGTTTCGAATCGGAAGAAGTGCCAGCACAACGTAGTTAAAGTATATGCTGCATCACCAAATCTAGCAGAAGTTTAGTTTCAGTTGACTTTTGGTATTTATGTATAATTCAAGTTTAGAGCGTATTTTTGAGTGGAATTAAGTACCTGGGGCAGGATTAACTTTGTCACATTTCTAGTTTTGCCTGTTCTAGCCTTTCCAGTAACCTTAAACTAGCACGGTAAGAATCTTGCACGGGCTTAAATTTTAAGACTTTTAAGGAATTAAAAATGACAAAGAATTTTCAAGAACCCACATTTACAGCAGATATTCATCTCAGTGCATTTCCTAAGAACTAATTTACAGGTAACAGAGCCAGCCTGGGCAGCAGTATGATAATATTGAAAGCTATTGCCAATCACACGCTTATCATGCACTGAATAAGATGATATAATCTCTGACATACATACAAGATTTAATAACTACTCACTTTGCGTGGCCCAGCCAATAAACATCACATTTGAACTGTAATTTCTTCTACCCTTATTAGGTTTTAATCTATCAAGAGTGATCCATTGGCTCAGTTGCATTAGTGATTCCTGCATCTTGACTATCCATCTCCTCAAGCTCCTCAACAGAATTTCCCTTTTGTGCTTTAGACCTCGCACGGAACGCGGTTCCCACAGAATTCACCACGTTACCGTCGGTCGGTTCGACGTTCAAGCGTTCGGTACCGCCCGGCACGGAGCAGGATTCGGGTACGGCAGCCGGAAAGCTCCCAGTTTTAGCAGCTGAACTCACTGCCTCTCCTTTTCTTTGCGATAGATCAGCTGAGGCCGGCTGCTCTGTATTCTGATCCCGCAAGTGTCTATCCATGGAAGCCTGAATAGAAGAGACCATTTCCTGCAACTTTTTTCTCTGTGCCTCAATCAGAGTGGGGTCAAGCTGCCTGCTGTCTCTCATTGTCACAACGCCCGGCGCGATTCGGATCAGCTCGCTGTTACCAGAGCCAGCTGTGAATACAGAAGGCTCGGTTTTAGCAGCAGGACTGAAGTCCGTTTCTGTGCTATGCTTTCTTAGAAGCGGCGCTTCCCTGCCTCTTGGATCGTGCTGCTGACTACTAGACGCAGTTCCCAGGGAATGGCCCTTTCCCTGGAAGGCAGTTATGTTATGTAGCTGTTCAGATTTCTTTTTCACCACTCCACCACTACCCAGCTTCAGCATTCCGTGCGAGGGACTCGCTTCCCTGCTTCTTGAAGCGGCTTCTGCTCGCACTTGACTTAAGGCCTCTTTAACCAGCTCTTCAACGTCAGGACCGATGGGAAAGTGCCCGGCAGCATCCACACACAGCTCCAATCTGTCTTCTGCTGCATTGTACACAAAGTTTTTACCAGGCAGATGTGGAAAAGTACAGTGCTTGCCATCAGCCAAACCTATAAAGACAGAAAAAGTCATTATTCGAAGCACCACTATATTTTAAGGCACGCTCTGAATACACAGTAATTATCATACTGAAACTCACTGCATCAAATGTAGACAAACAGATACACCAAAACTTACTGCTGTGGGAGCACAACAATGTAGGCTTGTGTGACAGCAACCACAGGATGCTCTAAAGAGGCTGCTGCCTCTGGTGGTAATACAGGAAGAGTTAAAGAAATACCCTCTGCCTGCAATAGCACAAAGCAAAGCCAAACGCTACCACCACCACCACCACCTCCCGCCCCAAAACCACACAAAAAAACCAACCAACCAGCAAACCCCAGAAAACTGCCAAAGAGCACATCTCCAATGGCTGTCTATCTGGAGAAGCGCTGTTTCAGACCACTTCCATGCCAGTTACAACTGGAGCAGGATTTCAGGGTGTACAACCACTGCTAAGCCTGAGGAAATTTGCTATTTGTTGTCTTCTCAGGGAGGAAGTGTTGCTAGATAAACAAAAGCATTTCAAGCTTACCAAGGTCAGTAGTTCTGGAGATTACAACTATTAACCTTTACAAAACAAACATGAGGCATCATCTTTTCGATGTGCTGTTTGTTCCATTGTCCCACTTACAATTTGACCCATTTGCTCAAATTGAGAGTTCTCTAGACAAAGCCAAGTTCGGAAGCTGCTCTGTGCCAAAAACGGGCAACGTTTGGTTCCCCAGTTTATCGTCATCAAATACAAAATAACTCTTTCAACTCTGTCCCATACAGGGTGTGGTAAAAGCTGTGAGATACCACTTCAGTGACGAGGGCTTTGTGCCAGTTCAAAGCTATCTGCAGATAAAAGCTAGCTGCAGATGAAAACCTGGCTGCAACAACCCTCCTCACTTTGCTTCTGTCTGCTGTGTAAGGAGAGCTGCAATAAAAACCCCACTTGTTAAAAAGTGCCAGGAATCGGTAAATTAATGGGATTTTTCCTCATACTCTCTTAGAGTTCTTGAAGAAAAACATGATAAATTATGCAGAAGGAAAGAAACACGCCAAGCAAACCCTATTTCTGTGTTATCAAATGCAATGCAATCAAAACAAATGCTCTGGGCATTCATGAAAAAGGTCACTCAAATAAGTTGAAACGCTATTGAACTGTTTTTATACTGATGAACCAGCTGACCAGTCTCACTCACCCTCCACACATTTCTGAGTCCCACACTTTTAGAGTTGCAGAGAACCTACAGATGAGATTTGATTGGGAGAACTTCAAACACACAGCTCCTTTCTTCACATACTCATGGGAACCAATAACCAAACAGCCAAAACACACCAAACAGAACAAAGTGTAACCCCAAACACCTACCCAGCTGACTTAGCCTAAATAATCTATTCTAAGTTTGTCATTTACCAGCTCAACCTTCATTTGCAAGAGAATGAGCTGGACAGCTTCCACGATAGACCAAAACTGCCTCTGGAACTGCAGTCCTGCCATATGAAAATAAGATCTTAAAACTGTAGAGAAAATTTCAGAGGAAAAGAGACTGAAGTTGAACAAACTAGTCTTAGACTCCCTAGTCTTGGGCTTGCTGAGGGAGCATAAGAAGTTCTACAAAATTGTGAAAATGAAAGTGTATCAAGGTAATAAAATAAAAATATATTTATGCTTACAAGTGACTCTATACCAAGTTATCATTTGAAAGATAAGAGAACAGAGGAAGGAAGGGATGAAAGCTACCTGTGGTTTTCTTCATGATGCTGTAGAACACTCCACCCTGCTGAAACAACTGGGGAAGCCCCTTTGCGTAAGACCAAACATCTTCTCCTGTAAAAATCAAACACAGTCATTAAACAGTCGAATTTTAACATTACAGACAAAGGCTGAAAAGGTGACTTCTTGGATTAAAAGCTGAATCCTCACTTTCTTCTATGCAATTGAGAATAGGAAGTTTTGTTGTGAGTTTACAGGACAGGAGCCCAGGACACTGACAAACCTTCCCCGTCCGCAGTCAAATACAAACGTGTTCTAGTGCAAAGGGTCCCAAGTTTGATCTGACCCCCGCTGTAGCTCCTGGTTCTCTGCCAGGCCCTGCCCACCACTCCCCATCCCCTCCTGCCCACGCTTCCAACACAGAACCGGGAAATGCCTAACACGCTTCCGAAGCCCAAGCACAAAACCCTTGCACATTAAACCCTCAGCGCTCTATCCCAACACCTTCTCCCGCACCAGATCTCCGTTTCAGAGCTGCCACCCGAGTGCCTGCGACGCAAGCACACGGAGAGGTGGCCGTGCACAAGCTGGGGCTGCTCCTCGCTGTTCCAGTCAGAGGTAGGCACCGACTACCGGCTGGGAGGCCCCAGCAGTCCTCTGCAACTGGTAGTTCTCAAAGATGTCAAAAATGGGCTTGAAATGTGACAACTTGAAATGCCACTAAATTGCCCTGGGCACAATTTTCTGAGCCTTGCACCACAGAAGCATCACTGCTCAGGTCACCTTTTCTGCACCACGAAGGAGGACTCCAGGCAGAGCAGTATGGAGAACAAACCATCAGCCACTGAAAGAAACACAACTAACGGTGCTGTTTTGACAACAAGATCCTTGACTGGAGCACCAAAAAAAAACCCACAATTACAACCGGACTTTCCCAGATCAGAGGAACTAGAGTGTGTGATTCAACTAAGCTACGCTTGAGGTTTGCACATTTTTGTTGCTAGTGGGGTTTTGCTGTTTGTTTTGGTTTTGTTTACCGTGGCAGGAAGATGTTTATAGGTCACGAGTTAATTTGTGTGATCATTTAGTTGGATTAAAAACTCCCTCAAGACACTACATTTCCCAAAGAGATGATGTTCTCCGCAGTGTTCCCGCTCCAGTACAGCGGAGAGGACACACAGAAATGCAAAACAAATCAAAAGCTCGGCTGATAAACACAGGTTCCAGGGAACTACAGCTGGCATTAAACAAGCTGTTTAATTGCAAGCAAATCCTGGTGTCAATTAGTACATTTAATTTACGTCTGGCTATTTTGATTTCTTGTGTACTGACAAATTTGTCAGTGTGAGACAAACTGATCAAAACAGATTCATACTTGGTTTGCACGTATCCAGAGCGTTTCTGCATGGGTGTAATTAAATCTGTTGAAAACCATAGTCTTTTATCTATGTGCACACAAAATTACAATTGCTTTAGTCATTTCCCTACAGAATTCTGTATTTTGAGCTAACCAAAAAGAGGAGAAAGCTTTACAAAAATTCATGCGTGGTACATTAAATGGTCCAGAAATTACAGTATCTGATTTCCCAGGGCTTATTTTTAAATTATAATCAGCAAAATTAAAGAACACTGTCCAAAACTATTATCTCAGCTACTTAACTAAAAGTTCAGTACCTGAGATAAGAACAATTCTAACAACTAAAATATGAAAGAAGCATCAAGTCAGTCTACAGCAGAGCCTATAGGAAAGACAAGCTTTCAAGAACCCAGAATGAATAGCTCTAGATGTTTGGAGTCACTTCCACTGTGGCCTTTGGGCTGAAAAAAAGAATCCTGTGTCTGGCCCAATGAGCGTCTCCCCTCTGACTGTATCAGATGAATGTTTTTAGCAAACAAAGTCAGAGCAGGAGTGTGTGGGACAAGCTGACTCTCAGGACTTTGCAGCGCTTGGTTTTAGCGATACAGAAACGTCACTGAGAAACACCGAAGCTTCTCGTCCCAAAAGGGCTGAATATACCCCTGGGGAACTGCTACCCCAACGCTCCTAAGTGCAAGGACTTAGGAAGTTTAGAAGAGTTTACTTCCCCGTTGAAAAAAAAAACATTTGTAAATAGTCAACTGTCCAGACTTTTTCCACAAGTACCTTTAAAGGAAAACAAAGCCCTGACGGGGAAAGTGATGAAATAAAAATAGTATCTTATTCAGTAGCTGCAAAAGTTGCTACAATTGGTTGGTTTATCATTTGCTGCCACTTCTACCAGTAATGCAAAATGGATGCAGTCAGAGGAGGGCGAGGTAAATCCTATTCCAATCTGTGCTTCGAAAGCAGAACCTAAGAGCAGCAATAGCCAAAGACAAAAATCGATCCCTGAATACATCATCAGCTCACGCTTTATGGGTAAGTGCAAAAAGGAAAAACAACTCACAGAAAACACTCTGAAGAGCTTTTAAAGTGAGCCAATGAAAGCACACGCTCAGCAGCATTCCCTGAAAACACTTTTAAGCTCCATCTCCAAATTAAGAGAGCTTTTAAACCTGCACTTGCCCTGCACTTTGGAACCGGGGTGTGAGTGTCCGAGCGAGGAGGCGGCTGGTGATTCAGCACTCTATCTCGCAAGAGACACCCGAGTGAAAACAGCCGGGCTTGGAAAAGAATCAAAGTTCTGCTCAATGAACTTCTGACACACCACTCTGATTACGTAAGGGTTTCGTTTCTAAAACATCACATGCTTTAGCCACACCAAAGGCCTCCAGCAAAAGAGAAGGCTCCCACAAAAAACCACCCTGTGAACATTACTATTCAACTGGTTCATAGAGCTAAATGTAGGATAATGACTGTTCTACTTCCTGCCACCGACCAGCAGGAACTGGGAAACCTGAGGAAGGAAGGACACAAACGAAGGTCTGAGTCTCCCGAGTCCAAATACGAAAATAAAAACCACAGGCACCTGAGAAAAGTCCTTTCCTCCCGACTGATTAAGAGTTCATCAGATTGACACAACTGACAACTTACAGGCACAGATTTGCAACCCTGTGTCCACCTTTGGGATTCAAATCTTTCAAATGTTTCAATTCTTACAGTTTCTCCTCAGCTGAGGAAGTAACACTTTCCACAGCTCTTTAAAAAGCCCAGCTCTTCACCTGAAATCAGCAGGTTAGCTGAGGAGACAACATGGTGTTGATTTGCTTAACCCAACACAATCACCCGTGGGGGGGACACCAGGACGTCATCCGGCTACGAAGGTGACACGTTGGCCCTCAAACTTCCAGCGAGCAGACACTGCCTCCCCTCCTCACCTCTGCTCCCAACTGCTTTCCTGAAACTTGAGGGAGTCGTAGGAAGAAAGCAAGCACGTAGCTCTCATGTGCCCAGTGAGAGATGGGAAAAGCAGAGGGCAGAGGAAATGCAACTGCTTCTAAACTGCATTTTTTCACGGAGGAGTTTATAGCGAAGAAAGGACGAGTATCTCACATACACATTTTTAAAAGTCACGACACTCAACAAAAGACTGACAGCACGTTAAATGTACCGCTGGGAGGAATAAAGGACCTAATCTTCTCCATGGTTACAGAAAAGAAAAGAGATGTGTATATAATGAGTTTATAAAACGTTAAAAATGCTTTAAAAATACAATTTGAAAGCACGACTCGAAGGCAGCCTTACCCATCAGCGTCGCCAGCAGACAGAGAGAATACATCTCCTTATCCACCTGCTCCTGCAGCTCCTTCGAGGAGATTTTACTAGTCACAGCGACGTCTTCGTGCTTCACGGCATGGGCCGAGTGCGCCGCGGCAGGAGGCCTGCCTTCCTCCTTACCTTTCAGGATTTCTATCGTGATTCTGTCGCCGTGCTGCAAAGGGACGGGCTCGTTCTCCAGGCCCTCCTTGGGAGGCAGCAGCTCTTTCGGAGGAAAGCCGTAGCGAATGCACTGCAAATACGGCGGAATATCAAATTCTCTCGCTATGCTTTCCTGCAGCTCCACGAAGGTGGTAGTGCACTTCAGGGTAAGCATCGACTGCCTCCCGTCGTTTGTGGTTATCCGAATTTTCTTTTCTTTTGCGGACGTCGGGGAGTACGGGGTCTTTGTCGGGGTGGGGGGTGCGGAGGAGGGCCCCTCCCGAGCAGCCCCAGGAGAAGCAGGCCGAGCTTGCCCTTTATGCTCCTGTTTCAGCTTTTCACTTTTCCGTTTCTGCATGACGGAAGCCTGCTCCGCAATGTTCTGCTGGATAGTTCTTTCGGCTTTGCTCATGTTCAACTCCTCCTTGTGCAAAGTTTTCGTCTTCTGTCCGGTCAAAATAATTTTGGTTGGAAGCTGCGACTCTCCCTCTTGTCCTTGCTGTACATCAGCAGCTCTTTGGGCGTGAGCACCGTCGATATTTACAGGAGTATAATCATCAGGGTTCTTTTTGGCAGTTTGATGCAATATCGTGTTGACGACTTTCTGAACAAGAATCTCGCTCCCGAATTCCCCAGGGAAGTGCTTGGTAACGAGCTTCATGGCGACGTCGTACACGTTGCTGTTGAGAGATGTGTCGCTCTCATACTGGAACCAGTAGACTGTCTCTCTCACCACTCTTCCACCCCACTCTAGAGTAATGGGAAAAGCTTCGGGTAGATTGTCGTACTCTTTACCTTCCCAGTAGTGCTTGAATCCACAGCCACATTTGCCACCCGTAGACCTGGTATTAGTTCTGTCCCCATCCAAGTAGGAGACGGACCCATCTTCTCGGACGCGACGCACTAAGTTACCGTGACACCAGTTACACGCAGTCAAACTACTCAGGCTGTAGTCCGGCACCAGCACGTCCTTTGCGGGGTTGTAAGAACACACCAAACTGTTCAGGGGGAAGCTGTAATTTTTGTCGGGCCTGAGCTGGCCGTGGGTACTCTTTGCCAGGTTATAGAGTTTCCCGCCGGGAGCCAGCCACTCCGGGGGAACGTGGTGCTCGGAAAGGGCCCCGCAGATGAGGCACCGGTGAAGGCGGTTGTCCATCACCGCTTTTTTGGCGGCTGCGGTGACTTCTTCAGGCTGGACTCCGATGACACCAGTCCTCCTGTAGAAATACTGATGTACATCAGCCACGAGACTGGGATGGATACCGTGTTTACTCATGAAAACCTCCTCCATGGCAGCAACCAGCCTCATCAAGTACTTGTCCTGCAAACTCCTGTCTCCTCCAATAACACAACCACCGTCCTCCTCTAACTTGATGTACTTCTTGATGAGGTCTTGAGGAACTCCCCAGGCTTTAGGAAGTAGCTTCCGAGGCAGTTTAGGTAAAGCAGCACCTTTTATTCCAACCAGAGGAATATAGTGGTTACGTCCTGAGCTACTCCACGCGATGCAGATTGGCTTGTTCAACATGCCATCTTTCCCCATGCATTTTTCTAGGGGTATTAGACCAGGGAGGAACGTTGCTGAATAATCTCCAGAGCTTCGCATTCCACTCAAGGAGTCCAACAGGATAATGGGCCGGTGAAGCACGTTGGCCAGACCGAAGATGTGAATGTTTCTAAGGCCCATGGGCACACCTTCTGGAGGAACGAAGGAAGGGTCGCATTCGTTGATGATGTCCTCCCACTCTACCGCATCAATAAAGTCATGGAAAAGCGCCTTGTAGTGACTCAGATTCTCCTCAAAATGCTTCTTTAGATTCTCTCGCAGAGCATGCCAGAACAGTTCCCTGCCAACAAGCGCCCGTGAGACTGCGTGGACGAGGCAGTGGCCATCTCCGTCCACGTGGACGGGAATGAGGCACTCCTGGCTGTTGTTGGCCTTCTTGATGTCTTCTAGGGTATCGTGCAGGTAGATGAGGCTGCCGGAGCGGTCCTTTCCGTAACCGATGGTTTCAACGTGCTCGGGCTCGATGAGGAAGGCGCGGTCGCCCAAGAGGGAGCAGTCAAAGATGTCTCCCTGGTTCATCTCCGTGAGGAGCTTGGCTTTCCCAGTCTGCTTGTCCATCCCGTAGCGGGCCAGGATGGGGGCCAGGAGCTTGCAGTGGTAGTTGGAGAGGCCCATGACTTTGACCAGCTCGGTGTTCCTGCGGGGCGGGCCGGCGCCGCTGACGCCCAGCAGCGCGTTCCGCAGCAGGTTGTGCAGCACCAGGTCGGGGTCGGTNGGAACGGTCGTTTTCTCCGCCGCCCGAGCGCGGTGCGAGGAAAGGGAGCGGGGAAGGAGCCCAAACTACCGGGCCCGTGATGCCGGGCGGCGGGAGGCGGGCCTGACCGGGCCGGCCGTGGGGAGTTCTGGGAGGTGTAGTCCCCGCCGGGGCAGACGGAGGCGGAGGGGAGCCGGCAGGGGACACGCTTAGCGCGCTCCGCCAGCGCTTCTTGCGCTTCCCGCCTCAGGGAGCGGCGGGAGGGCTGGCGCTGTGTTTAAGGGGACACCCCCACATATGTTGTCCTTTACTATCCCTCGCCGACTCACACCCCCCCTGCACGGGCAGTGTCACCCGTCCCGCCGGGCAGGCACCCGGGGAAGGAGGTTGCTCACAGGGGCTCGGTGCCGCCACTGGGCCTGGTCCCCCGGGTTTGGCGCCCATCTCCTCAGAGCCCAGCCAGGACACGTTGCCGCCACACGGGGTTGACAGAAAAGGGCACGTCGGGTGGCCCCCAGCCCGCACATCACTGCCGCACAGAGGCAGTCTGGGTGCCCGGAGTGAGCCCCGAGGGCTTCCCGGCCATGGCTCCACAAGCAGGGTGTCCTGGCAGGCGGCAGTGCCCGGCATGTGGACTCGCCCTGAACGTCCAGTCACCGTGGCCAGGCCTGGGCTGGTATCGACGGCACCCAGGTGCCTGCTCTTTGAACTCCCCTGGCTTTCTGGAGCTCACTAGACCCTCGGTGGGGTGTTTCACTTCCCGAGCAGCTACACCAGGCTGCTTCTGGGCGAGGTGAGCTATCTAAATGGAGGTGTTGCCCAGCTGCCCGCTGCCGATAGCACCAAAACAAGACAGGAGGAGAAGACACAAGAGCAAGTTGTTAGCACAAGTGATCCCTCCTGCTGGTGCTACGTAAGGAGATAATGAGGGAATGGAGCTGGCACTCAAGTTATCTCCGGTGGCCGCCTGAAATGGTACTTGGCAGAAATGAAAGGGAATAATGTTCACAACTACAGAGGCCTGGCAGCATATGCATGCAGAGAGCCCAAGGAGGGTTACTGTCAGCACACAGCGGGGGGTTAAGTTCTCTGGAAGCTGTTCCTTTACTAGAAGAACACAAAAGCTGAACTTGCACCTCACTGGGTATTGCCAAGTACCAGAGTGACCCAGCTCTACATGTACAAGGACAAAAATGACCACAATCTCCCTCCTCCCTCATCACTGCTCCACCAAACAAACACCTGGCATTTACATCCCGAGGCCTTGCCTCCTCCCAAATGATTTAAAATGAGAATAAAAATTATAGAGAATGTATTGTACTTGTACTTCCCAACTCAAAGAGCACGTTCTGTTTTCATTAATCCATGAAAAGTGATTTATGCAGTAATTTAACAAATCCTAACAAATTATAAGGATTCAGACGATTAACACATACAGAAAAATTCCGTTTGAGTGCTTTATCACGGGCTTAAGCAAAAGAAATGGCTCCAGGCGTGGCCCTGTGACAGGCAGCACTGCCACCTTGCAGTGAGGGCGGCGGAGCTGTGCATGCTCAGTCCCTCTCCCTTACAGTCATTTGTCAGGCGCAGAGAATATAGCTGTGTGTGCACATGTGTGTGTTCCACAGCATCCTCTGAAGCTGAGCTTTCAAAATCTGGGACGAATTTGAAGAGGAAAAGGTGAAAATTATGAGACAGATTTTCATTCTTGCCTGCTACCAATTCTTTTTTCCCGCGGGGCATCAGGCGGTGCCAGTCCTGCGGCAGCCCGGCCTGCGTTCCGCAGGAATGTCAAAGGATCCTGCTCTGGAGCGACCCAGCTCTTCATGTATGGAAACGAACACTCCTGACATTGTTTGGTCGGACTCTGTAGTAAATAATGGGCAGCAGCCTGGTGAAACAGTGTGCTGTGGCTGTCAAAGGCGGTGGAAATGTTGATGGTTTCTTTACTTCTCTAGCCAGATAGTTTTATGAAAGCACTTGATAAACTGCGACTACAAAGTCAAAAGCATTTCTACTTCCTACGCCCTACATGAATTTCTCAGATAAATGGTACTCAATAGAGGAATCGATCTTTTATGGTGACCTGACCCTAATTAGCACAAATGTTTTCCCTGAATGGCCTTTGTAAGTATTCCGGCGATAGGCAGCCTTACCATCCTGACTGGCTGCCCAAGCAATTCCTGCAACAATAAACTTGCACTGCAGAATCTTTGATAAAAATCACAGTTCTGTGGCAAGTGAAGAATTTATGCAAATTAAATGTATATTTATTTATAGGCTTTATAGACTGTACCTGGCAAACAGGAGAAGGAAGATCAGTGTTTTACCACTGAATCCCACCAGGGCTGACGGTGATAACCGCACTATTTTCACAGTGATGTTGCGGTCAGGAAAGTAGGACTACTTGCAAAGTAGGATTACTTTCAAATCTACCACATACTGGAAGATCACACGGATTACAAAGTTCAATCCATTTATAATGGGTCAGAAGAGTGATTAATTGTCAGCAACAGGACATATCTGAACCCGTGCTACCTTGTTGATGAGAACCAAGCACTGCCAGGCAAAATTAATTTCAGGCGCTGGACGCGAGAGCTAAAATGTTATATTTGATCTTCACCCAGCACTATTCCCTCTCTTCTTTGTCGTTTGCCCTCAGGAAATGGGTCATTCCCAGGGGAAAGCAATTATTTCTCACAGGACTTGTTTCCTTGGAAGAGCAATGACAGAAGTTTCCAGCTAACAGACAGAAAAGGCTTGCGCGGCGTGCCCGGGAGCAGAGCACGATCAGCTAGAACATGCTCTGCTTTGTCAAGAGGTGGAAATGACTATCGGCCTTCAGCTCCACTTGCCGTGCTCTCCATACCACACATTACGGAGAAAGAGGAGCTAAAAGGCCGGTGTTACTGGCCTTGACTCTCTGGCAGAGCTGATCCTGCCCAGCCTGCACACCCAGCAGTTTTCCTGACCCAGCCCTCAAAGCACTCTAGGCTCCAGCCCTACACTCCAGAAAGGGGAGAGGGAAAACCCCAGGGTGAGCTGGAGGGAAGACGGCACGATCATATTCCTCCTTGTCCTCTGAGGCAGCTCACGGCCAAACACAGTGTCCTGGAAGGACAGGAATCGCCACTGAGCAACCTCAGTTCAGCTTTCATTAACCTCTGGGCTAATTAATAGTTAGTCAGCGGCGGTTAGAAAAGAGCATCTGGTTTATTTGGAGGACCCGGACTGGCAACTCTTGTCCTGGATATATCCAACTGAATCACTTCTCTATCCCTCTTCTACTGCCTTCCAATGGTGTCCAAAATGAAAACCCGTTTTCCTCCTGTGCTTTCAGAGCCAGAGCTTGAACTGCTGCCACTGCAGCAGGGCCTGCATTTCACACGGCCGACGGCTGCGTGCTGCGAGCGCTGATGTCACTCCTGCGCCAGCCCCAACCTGGGCTGCTCAGCACGTGGGGGGTGTTAGCAAAACAGAAGCACGTTAGGAAAACAACATGGCAAGGGAAGCACTGGCCAGACGTTCTTGTACTCATCACAACTATCCAAATAACTCGCTCAAAGGCTTTGCTGCTGCAAAGTCAATGCTCCCAGTGTTGGTTCAGGCACAGCCTTGTCTGCTAACAACAGCCCGTGGCCAACACCCACGCAGGGACAGTCTTGGCATCCGAGACAAGCTGTTCAATGGGTACATGGGGCTTTTTACCTATGGTTTTTATTCCTTGGCTCAAAATCTGGTTCTGAAGCCCTATTTCGCCTGCAAATTAAATCGATTTCACGAGCGAAGTCCTTTGCAGAAGTCAGGCCTTGCATTTTTGATTCTGAATCTCTCTTTGGGAGCTGATGCCAACACAGCTGGCAAAGCAAACGGAGTCGTCAGGACTGTCAGCGTCCAGCAACCGTCAATAAAAAATCAATCTTTAGGGCAGTCGACCGTTAAAAAAGAGGAGCATGTAAGTGTTATTAGCTTAGATGTGTAACCTGATTATCTGGAAGCCTCAATGGCAATTACTGTGAGTATTTATCTGCTTTCCATAGCGCTCTGGCAAATACAGATTGAAGGAACGGTACAATCCCATTACACTGGAAGATAAATGCCTCCAAATAAAAAAGGTCGAGTAACTGACACACTGAGGGCTGTATTGATCTGTATGTTCACAGCGTATGTGCGGTCACTGAGCTCGGCAGCTCTTCAAGCTTTCCTGAGATCTCTGTGCCACTCCCCTGTGTGGAAGCGTCCCCGTTTGCTGTCTGGTTCTCAGCGACATCCTCTGCAAACACGCGGCTCAGCAGAGAAGAATGACCAGCTGTTCCCAGTACAGGAGAGTCCCCAAGTCGAGGATGTAAATGGGTGACAAAGACAAGGAATGCTCCTTACAGAGAACACGGAGCAGTGATGCCTGGCTTGTCATTATGCTTAAATTTGGAAGTATTTGGCAGGTTGAGAGCTTGTATTTGTCAGAGCTGGAGACACAGGGGACAACCTGGTACACAAATGTGAAATGGTGGGAGCGGCTCGACGGGCTGAGAAAGAGAAAACCAAACAAAGCCTCTCTACACTCCGATTTTCTCCTGAGGGCTTTACCCTAGATGTTATTACAGTTCCAATACAAACTAGATGAACCCTTCCAACTGGTTTGTTGCCCTGTCCTCTAGCAACTGGGCATAATATCCCACCTGCTGAAATGCACACACCCCCTCACCACCGGGAGCCAGATGTTTTCAGTTTCTAGTTTTCTGATAGCTCAGAAGGTTCTTAGTCCTTTATACGCCTATAAAGGTCTGAACTGCAGCTCCTGTGTGCAGGAAGTGACAGCCGTTCACTAAACCCAATGGCGTCCCAGCGAGTGGGATCTTCTACCACACTTCCTTGTCCTGGATGTGATTTCTACATATTGAAATAAATAAAAAGGAGGTTTGCAAACACAAGGCAGCAGATCCCTACTACAGGGCAGGAATTGCTCTGAGGAGAAGCTTTTTCTTAAATCTGACATGAAACCATTCATTGTAACAAAGAAGATGTATCATGTATTGAAAAATAGAAAAGTTACATCTTTTTTTTTGCCGTTGAGAAATATCTACTTCTAGCCATAAACTCATTCGCTTCTATCAGGGAAAATGCACAAAGTGACTTTCCATTAATTCTTATCCTTCCATAATTTTACAATAAAAAGAGTAACAAAAAAAAACCTAAACTGCTCCTGGAGACTTTGTGATTACTGAACTGCACTGCGCTTATTTCCACAGAACGATGGATGGTATTGATCTCTTTAAGCACAACAGCGGCTGTCCGAATCCAAACCTACACCCCACGACTCAGGTGCGACAGCGCCAGAGCCTTCTCCTGTGTTCTCTTGCTGCCTTCAGCTCTGGCAGTAGGTGTCAGCAGAAACCAGCCAAGGGAGCCTTCCCACCGAGCCCAGCAGCTGCCTTAGTGCCGTGAGGCACAACTCCTTTGCACCCTATTGCCTTTTCTCAGCCTATTCAAATAAAAACAGACGGTCCAACTGCTGAACATCCCAGAGTGAGGTGGGGCCGGTCTCTTCTCCCAAGGAACAAGAGACAGGACAAGAGGAAACGGCCTCAAGTTGCCCCAGGGCAGGTTTAGGTTGGAGCTGAGGAACAATTTCTTCCCCTGCAGGGTTGTCCAGGCCTGGCCCAGGCTGCCCAGGGCAGGGCTGGAGTCCCCCTGATCCCTGGAGGGGTTTCCAAGCCCTGGAGATGTGGTGCTGAGGGACAGGGCTCAGTGGTGCCTCGGCGGTACTAGGTTAATGCTTGCACTCAATGATCTGAAAGGTCTCCACCAACCTAAACAATTTGATGATTCTCTGATTGTACACTGCCAAGCAAATAAGCAGGAGAAGCTTTGCTTGTGCACTAGGATGTCCTGGGCATAGCAAGCATGGCAGGGAAGCTCACAAGGTGATCTAGCAGAGCATTGCACGCTGAAGTATGACAGGAAACTATGATTTGAGAACATGAATGACTGTTCTGAGGTCCAGAACTCATCAACAACTCAAACAACCACAACGAAATGGGGTGAGTTTGGGTATCCTCTCCCACTACACCTTCCAACCAAGCTGGCAGAAGAAGCACGGGTCGGATACTGCTGTGCTCGCCAGCAAAGCCGAGATTACGGCAGCCTTACGTAACCAGGGCATATGCAGAGCAGCTGGTCACTACCCAGCTGTAAAAGCGTATCCCAGTGAGGTGGTGCAGGCATCTGTCCTCACTCTGCTCACTGATTACATCCAAGATTATCCTTACTAAACTTGTGGGAAGCAGGAAGCTGGAAAGAGTTGCGAGCGCTTTGAGACATTCATAGTTCAAAATTATCTTGACAAGATGAAATAAATAGGATTAGAAATTAGCATCTATAATACTTTATTCCCACTTATAATCACAAGATGAAGGAGTAAATTTATTGGAAACATTCTTCAGAAAGGCTCAGGGCCTGCCGTGAATCATCAAGTGACTGTGAGTCAGCCGTGTCACCCTGTGACCGAAAAGCAAAGCCCTTGAAAGGATTCAGCGCGTGAGTGTCACAGGTGAGACAAAAGGGTCGACATGGCAACTTGCAGTAAGTGCAGTGTGTTGGTACCGCCTTTCAGGAAGCACGTGAAGCAACAGGGAAAAGTCCAAGCTAGATGAACAAAAAATAATCATGGTCTAGAAAAAGAAAAAAACACAACAACAAAAAAAAAAACCAAAAAGACGTGAGAGAAAGAACGGATGTCCTCGTACAGGGCTGGGGTCGCACACAGACTGGAAGTAAGAGGCAAGATTTCAGTAAAGAAAGGTAATACAAAATTGGAGGATATGAGAAAATATGTCAGAGATTATGTTGGTTCGTGGTAAATAATCTGCTCTGCTCCCAATCCTTCCCTATCTTTCTGTTTGTGTCTGTGACTCATAAATCCACTCCTCTGATAGTTTTGTTCACCTCCTGTTTACAGCAGGAGCAGCCAGCCCAGCGCTCAAGACGAACTGTGAAATTTGTGGGAATGTTCCTAAGGGAAGACAAACAAAAGCACACTGACTGTGTTGAAAAGTAGGAAAAAGCCAAAAGAGCATTTGAGAAGAGACTGCGGGGGTGACCTTCATGTGTGCGGCTCAGCAGAGCTGAGAGCTTCAGCTAGTTCTGTTATAACCCACAGATCAAAGAGTATCTGACTGAAGCTGTTACCCCTCCCAACTCAGCTCTTCCAAAGCACTTTGCTGCCTCCCTGACGCATTTCCTTCCGTGAATAAAAAATAATAAAAGTATTGGAGAACTCAAGAGATTCAGTGAATCGAAGGGGTAGTGAAAGGGAAAAGAGATGCATGTGGGACCTCTGGTACCGGATGACAACACCAGCAGCCTCTGGCAGGGTGGGAAACCCCAGCTCCAGAGAAAAGGAGTCCCAGCAATCCCTCTTCCCTGTTGCACAATGCCAGACCCCTGGAAGAAGGCCCCAGGAAGGCATTTTTACTATAGTTGTCTGAATAAGATGGAAAAGAAATGAGAGGATATGTAACTGTGCCCAAAACTTTGCCTTGCAAGCCTCGGTGTAGGAGACAGTGGATGTTTTCCCTAAACAGCTCTTTGGAAACGGAGAAGATCTGAGAATACTCTGAGGTGGAGAGCAAGGCATTTTTACCACTGGTTTAACATTGGTTTAGGTTTATCTAATCCCTGCTTTAAACACTGTGCCTCAGTCACTTCCGAGGACTCCAGACGCTTCCCAAACAGACCTTTTGTGAGCAGCTATCTCCTGTCGTGTGTGCAAAAGGATTTCTCCTAAACTTCCAGCAGTTCCCACCAGGAAAGAAGCTATCTCAGGCAGATAGCTGCCGGTGTTTGAAACACGCCCTGCTGAGAGCAGATCCCTGCAGCAGTTGGTTACCGCACCTGGGACACTCGCTCTGTTCTTCCTGCTGGAGCTCTGTGGCAGTTGGTTACAAAAGAGACGCTTTTAGAATTTTATTTTAATTTTTAAGTTGGACTGTCTCTATCAGCAGGGCTGAAAAGAAAACCTGTGTTAGCGAAGAGCGAGCGCTCAGCTTCTGATTTACGCATCTGTAAAAAAGACTTCATGTGTATAACCTGTATGAGCCCCTCCAGTTCCCTTCGAAATGGGTAGTTTAGCTTCCTCACAGCCTCCTGCTCTTGCCCACTCAAAAGGCTTCTTCTCTGTTAAAGACTTTCCACCCCAGCTCCTAAATTAAGACAAATAAGAACACCTCCAGGAATCCGTGGTAGGGTCTGAGACTCTATTTCTGGGAAAGCTGTTGCCTCATCTTTGGTACTTCCTGATAACTCATGGGAAACATGTGAGGCAGGGACTTACTTGTTCCGCAGAACGGCAACCGCAGCTGGGATAAAAATGAGAAGAGCGAAGAAACAAAAAGCCCCACTTCACTAAATAAATCTATTTCCTAAGAGGGAAGATTTCTTACACTGAAACTTCAGTAAGTTCATTCAACTTCAACTTCTTGGAGACCTTCATTCTTATCTCACATGATGTCATTTTGTGGAGAAATAGCTTCTCATTCGTGGCTGGGTGTTTGAAAATTGCTATTTAATATATAAAAAGTAGTTTTACTATTTTTAAAGATGCTTATTAGAGATTTAAAGAATATACTGTCTTCCTTTATTAGAGATTTAAAGAATATACTGCCTTCCTTTATTTTAGTTAATTCTGCTTGCAGAGGTGGGTGCTGCAGCTGGCGTGCCGGGTGTTTCACGTGCCAAACAGTTCCTAGCAGCAGGGATCCTGAACGCAAAAGCTGGGCTCTGCTCTGCAGGCAGGAACGAAACTGGCTGGTGGTGTGAATGCTTGAACCTTACAGCGTATCCATGAACGAAAGCTGAAGGGCAGTGAACCTTCCGGCCTAATTAACCTTGAACTTTGCAGAGAACATATTAAAACCTTTAATAATACCACAGCAGCTGAGTGAGAGGATATGGTAAAAGAATGACAAATTTACTTCTGGGAAGGAGGGAGAGAAAATGAAGCGCTTTCACTGGCTACCAAGATAGCGGATCCATCTGTGAGAAGGGTGACCTCTGCTCTTCTCTGCCTGCTCTGAGCTGGGTGTGGACATGAAAGTCTGCAAGCCTCAGGGCAATGTGCTGGAGAAGAGGATTTTTCCTTGGAGGCACAAGGGGAATTAGATAGGGATCCCCAAGTGTGGTTTGGCAACCGAGTTCCAGCAGTTCAATAAGGCATTTAACTTCCTTTTGATTTAATATTTGTGTTAAACTTTCACCTAAATTGCTAGTGCATGTTTCAGGTGGTCAATAAAAGACATGAGTGTCACAGCACCTTACCGGAGGAAAGTAAATTCAGTACTTCTACCTGTAAAGTTCTACGTCTATTAGAAATATGAATACTTAGCTCGCCCCCGAAGACAAACTTTATCATTCCTTCAGGAACTTGCTCTGAAAAAGAGAGAATCTGCATGCCTGCAGATAGGAACCTCTCCATGGATACGCCCTGAGTGGCAGGCGAACGCCATGTCCCAACAAGCCCTTCTCATGGTACGTAATCATTGATTTATTTCCTTGCTGGTGCGTGGTTGTGGGGGATCTAACGCGCCCCAACCTGTACTGTCAGGTCTGCCCAACAGACGCTGCGACGTGAAAGATCATCCTGGAGAACTTTCTGCTTTCTACTTTAAAACTTTCTCAGCTTCTTTCATTCCCCTTGTCCTCAGCCCATCTCTATTTCTTTTCTCCCTGCTTTGGCTGATAGCCTACAGTGCTACAAAGCTCGCTGCCAGTCCACACAGCAGCTAAGGACCCTCTGTCTGTGCCATCTTCCCTTCTAAAGCCCAACCTGAGCTGTTATGCAGCTTCTTGATGTGGGAGGAGGCACAAGTAGGATGTATGGAGGCAGAGTTGCCATGGGGAAGAAGTGTGAAGGGAAGAAAGGTGGAGACATGCAAATGGATGAAGCAACAAAGAGGAGGAAAGAAGGAATAGTAAAGGTGACCTGGCAAAAGATGTTTCCCGCCTTGGGATCTCTCACAGTGTGGTGGAGGATACGGCCTCTCCACTGCCGCTCCGCTCCTGCACAAAGGGTGTCCTCTGAGCTCAGCCCGTGCGCCAGGCTGACGGTGCCGACAGGAGGCTCGTTATGCTCTAAAAGCAGGATGTCATCATCATCTGTTTTTTTCCCCATTTTCTTTTTCTGTGCTGGTGGTGCTTCTAGGTGAGCTCTTCAGACACTGCCCTGCGGCGGTTAAACAGAGCAAGCTCTGCAAGGATGTGTGTAAGGAAAGAAAACCGGCGGCAGAGCAAACAGATGACGGAACAGACAAGGCACATCTGTGAGCTTTGTTTGCTCAGCAGCAGGGCTGAGACCAACCTTGGAAAGGTTTTCTAGGTTTAGTGCTTCCTGTTTGGGATGATGTAGCGCTGGGGACCTGGAGTGTGTACTGATGTCCTTGTAGCAGAATTCCAGAGCAGGAGGAAAACTCGCTGTCCTTATGGTGCAGTTGCGACAGAAGAAAAGAAAAGGTTGGCTGGAGTAGCAAGTCATTTTTTTCTTTGTTCCTTTTTATTTTACCTTAGGTGAAATTTGCTTATATTGAAGGTGAGGGTGGTTGAGATCGTCCCTGACATTTAGAGCTTGTGCTGTGGCTTCTCAGGAGGGTGACAGCCCGAGCAGCTACAGAAGAGTCTCTGGTGCTGAGAACTGAACTTGGAAAGAGTGTGAATTTACAGTGGCCCAGATGGTACCGTCTTCTTCGGTGTGCCACGGCTGTACTCAGAAGCGTGAATTTGCTACACAGAAGTGTTTTGAGGCAGGATTGCACAAATTAGGGGTGGGATGGGCTTCTCTGTGCTGCATCCCGTGGTAATATATGGAGAAGAAAGCAGCCAGAAAAGAGACAACAAATGTTGCTTGTGACAATCTGATAACTCTATTTTTACCACATCCTGCTGTGAGAAATGAGAACCGAAAGCGACAATTGAAGAAAAAAGGCAAAACACCACCTAGAAGACAGGAGGAGGAAGATGCTCCTGCACCCTGGCTAATGTCTCAATGCCTCTGTCCTCCATCCAGCCCAATTAATTCATTTTTGCTGGCCGGATGAATGAAACTGGTCAAGGCCAATGGGATGAGATTCAACAAGGCCAAGTGCTGGGTCCTGCACTTGGGTCACAACAACCCCGTGCAAAGCTCCAGGCTTGAGGAGGAGTGCCTGGAAACTGCCTGATGGAAAAGGACCTGGGGGTGTTAGTCGACGGGTGACTGAAGATGAGCCAGTGTGAGTCCAGGTGGCCTTCCTGGCCACCAGCATCCTGGCTGTGTCAGCACTGGTGTGGCCAGCAGGGCTAGGGCAGGGGTTGTCCCCCTCGACAGCTCCCTGACAGGAGGTTGGAGCCAGGGAGGAGTCTGTCTCTTCTCCCAAGGAACAAGAGACAGGACAAGAGGAAACGGCCTCAAGTTGCCCCAGGGCAGGTTTAGGTTGGAGCTGAGGAACAATTTCTTCCCCACCCTGCAGGGTTGTCCAGGCCTGGCCCAGGCTGCCCAGGGCAGGGCTGGAGTCCCCCTGATTCCTGGAGGGGTTTCCAAGCCCTGGAGATGTGGTGCTGAGGGACAGGGCTCAGTGGTGCCCTGGCAGTACTAGGTTAATGCTTGCACTCAATGATCTGAAAGGTCTCTGCCAACCCAAACACTTCTTTGATTATACAAACACTGGCATCAAAAGTCCATTTTTGCTGTCAGTGCTGGAGTGTGACCGCTCTGCGGCTGAGGAATGTCCCAGTATTACACAGGCTGCTTCAGAGCCTCCAAACCTGCTCCCGAAGCGCTGCCTGGTTTGTGCTGGACGTGGCGAAGCGCGCGTCGTCCGGGATTATCTGCCGGTTTAACCGGAGGATCCCGGTAATCCGGCCTCGAATCCCGCATCCCGGGATCTGCCGGCAGCCGCGGGCTCTGCGGGCAACAGGCGCGGCTCCGCCCGTTGCCCGGCCGTCGGGCAGCTGCAGCCCCGGGTCGCTCCGGGG
>VWZK01000814.1:0-40313 GCA_013396935.1 Baryphthengus martii | reverse complement strand
GCAGGTACGCGGGGTCCGGGTGCCGGTCGCAGAGGGGCCGGCCGGAGCCACCGGGGGTCACCGGCCGGGGCGGGACTCGGGGCCGTTTTGCCTCCCTTTTGCTGCAGCCCTAAAAGGGCTTTTCTTAGGTCGCCGGTGGTTCCTGAGGAGCGCGGTCGATGTGCCCCCTCCCCAGGCTTCTGCGGCGGGGGGGATCCAGGGCTCCAGTCACGGACTGGGGGCGAAGTGCACCCAGAGGAATAAAGCAACACGGAGAAACTTCTGCTTTTTTTTTTTTTTTTTCCCAGCTGGTCTAGTTGCAGATCTTACATATGCAAAGTCATTCTGCATGGCACATTCTCCTCTCGTCTTTTGTTTTTTTCATTGCCACCCATCTCTTGCCCCTGGTAGTGCTCTCGCCCAGACGGTTTTATGCCTTGCTGTGCCTCTGTGTAGTTTTACATACTCTGCTTTATCTGTGCGTGGCCGGCTGGCTGTGGGAGGGTTTGCTTTCTGGGTTGCAACTGTGGACACCACCAAACTCCATTTCAGTTCCAATACTTAATTCCCTGTAGACAGTAACGCTAAGCTGGCAGCAGACGTTTAAGAGGTAAGGGATGGCTGGGCATTGACATTTAGAGGAGCTGAAAAGCCCCTTTCCAGAGGAGAAGTGAACGCAGTGCAGGTCTGTGGTCCCTCTTTCTGGTGGTCTCTGTGCCAGGAAGGCAAGGGCTGGAATTGCCTTTTTACCCCTTTAAACACCTTCAATATAAGAGAAGGTTGTAAGCAGGGAGAAAATGAAAATGTTTTGCCCTCCTGCGCGGAAGGACTTGCAAAGTGTGAGTACCTTCTGCACAGATCTTTTACGGGGAAGGTAAAATTCTGACACAGACTCGGAAGATTTGCATGAGAAGAACTCGTGGAGCCTGAAGGAGCATCCCACAGCATTCACCTGCCTGACTCTATTTGCAGGTCTCTGGCTCAGTTCTTCCATGAGCGTTGGCCGGCGCTCCTTGGCTTCCCCTTGCTGAGCCTTACGTCCTCCTGCAGAGCTGCTTTTTTGTCTGAATTCTGCCAGGCTCTTTCCCTTCATTGTTGGGAGTGTTATGGAGAGCAGGAATATGCACTAGCTGGCAGCACAAACCAGTCAGCGATCTCTGTGTTTCTTTCTAAGTGCTACAGACTCTTTGTTACCTGCTCTGCACATTGAAATAGCATCGACGTTTATATTGGGCACTCAAAACAGATGCTGACAGCCCTTGCATTTAATTTCTTTCATGCTAATCTAATAAATTCAGTATCATTTGTTATCTTAAAAGGATTAAACATTTCCTAAGGGGTGGGAGAGTTACGCAGACGGGCTGCATCCCGAGTGCAGCCAGACTTACACTTCATTGCTAGGTTGTTCTGAGGGGATCTTCATTCTGCCGGTAGGAGCTGTTGTTTTCTGCTGTTGCTCTCTCTGTGTTTTCATTCTCTGAGCACAGGCGTCTTTCTAAGAAGCCTGAAAAAGCTGCATGTTCAAGCTTCAATGGACAGAGTTCTTCAAAGGACCTAGCGGGGACATTAGTTGGGTGGTTCCTAAGCCCACTCTGCTTATAAAAGAATGTATTGCAGGGAGCCAGTAGTCCATGTTTTAAGATGTGGGCACTTTAAAATTACTACTCTGTTCATTTTTTTTTTTGACTTGTTTAAAGTCAATCTACAAGTAGGTGGATAATTGGACTCTAATGGCATGTGTTTAAAATAGTGATTGCTGGTTTTTAACATGCAGAGTCGTTTCAGCCTAGCTAGCTGGAGTAGCTGCAAGCCTCCAAAGCTGACTCTACCCAGCAACAAGATATTTCAATAGGGTATGCTGAGAGCCAAAAATAAGTATATTAAATAAAATGTCGCAGGTATTAGCAAATAAAAACAGATGCAAAGCAACTCTTTTGTTCCCTGGGGTCTAGGATTTCTCATGAAAATCATCTGTCATTTTCTCATGGCACGCGTGCTAATTTCAGGTTCATGTTCTTCATCGCTGTATGGGAGAGTACGTCACGTCTCATTTTCCAGCCCATCCGTACAGGATAAGCTTCTAATAAGCTGTGATCCTTCAGCCACGTCCACACATGAGCTCTCTCCTGGCTTATCCTGCCCACATCCCAGATCATTTTCCAGATGGTTTCGGTTTTATAATTTGCCGTCCAGTACTAGGGCACTTTTGTCCCACGGCTACAGGCCATTTTATACACAAATGCCTTGCATTTCTGCATGTAAATTGAGATTTATTTTCGGCTGTCTAATTTGTCATTTAGAAAAATGTCATTTTTAAGTAGTGGGCACCTCCCCAAAGGAAAGTGATAAGTGGTTGGTTTTGTGACTTCATTTTTGGACATTGCTAAGCCATCGAAGACCTGTACTGCTATGAATGACTCCCTTCTGCAGACCTAGGAACTAGAAACTAGCATAAGTCACCTATGTAATTATATAGACTGAGCTATAGTAAAGCAATCTGTTGTTTTTATTTGAAGTTAGCACTTGGAGGGTTGCTATTCAAGGATTCATTTTGTTCTAGTTTCAGTAGTATCCATATGCTAAAATAAACTGCAGAACAAACACTTAACGCTTTACCAAGTAGATCTGAAGGGCTTCAGCACACTGTGAGAACACTTTAAAATCTGTTAATCACGTTCCTGCCTGCATTCCTAATTCTCAAGCAGAATTTATCCCCCCCCAAGTCTTCCCAACCACCTAACACAGTGTCTGCCTGACTCTGAAAGTGTCTTACACGTACTGGATATCCCTCTCGAAGCAGAAAGTTCCGAAGTGCCTTATCTGGAGCCGCTGTAGTGAGCATCAGAGCCCTGAGGAGATCAAGAAACTGGGACACCTGGCAAGCGTGCTGTAAACACCCGCGCTGGTAGGAGCGCTTGGGTCCCCAAATGCAGCCGTATGGGCTTGCTTTTTAAAACATCCCCAGAAGAGCAGCCAGTGCTCACCTCTCCCTGCGAGCTGGTGGTGCTGGGACTTGTAAACAGTAGGCTGCGTTCCAGTAGTTGCTCTAGGAGAAAACTGGGCCCAGGAGAAGAACGGGCTCTGAGACCTGTAGCAGATATTACAGTGGTTTTTAGGTGTCGTAACCGATCAGTGGCGCAGATTGGGGTGTCTGTGACCTGACCAGTAACTCCATTCCCTCACCTAGGTCTGTGTCGAGAGTCTTCCTCCCAAGCCTTTAGCACAGGAAGAAGTCAGGTTGTATCTTCACGTGATCTTTTCACTCGGGTCTCTCAAGACACCCTGTGAGCACCACCTGACGAAGAGAGGGAAATTCCTCATTCCCTCATATTTGAAATGCTTTGCTTTGCCACTACAGTGTTTCTTTGTTTTAGGGCAGGAAAGCACCTGCTTGGGGAGGAGCGTGGATAAGCATGATTGGTGTCTAAATTTCTTTCAAAGCTCCTTTATTTGAAGAGATACCACATCTTGTTTCTCAGCAGTCTTGTTTGAAACTGTGAGGGCAACTGGCAAGCTGCTCGTGCTTAAGTGCCTTGCCAAATACTATTGCAAAATACCGCAGAAATTGTGTAACTTCACAGACCGTTACGTTTCTCTTGGAGTAAACCAAAGGGTACCAACTTCTGATCCTTTGCAAGACCGACACATTTCCATCTGCATATGGAACATGGCGCCTTGCTGCCGCCGCCTCTTCCCGTTCTTGCAGTCGGCTTTCCTTCAGCGGTACTTCTCCACCTCTTGCTCGCTCTTGTGAAGTAACTGAGGAAACACAACTATTTTAAATGTTTTCATTTTATTGTGAATTGCAAAATATTTTGGAGCAGATGTCAGACCGAGGACAGCTTTTCCTCTGACTCTGGACTCAGCGTTGCTAATGCAGCAGGTGCCTCAGAATAGATCTGCGGTGCCCTGTGGAGTTAGAGCTCCTGTCTGAGTGTTCATTGAACAGCTCTGGAATTTTCATCACTCCCAAGTGTTTATCAATATAATACAGGATGCAAAATCTGATCTCTATATGCAAACTGTGTGCCAGTTTTTGAGATCTTGTAACTTTTCTGTTTGCTGTTAAGGCACTGGTTGGAAACAAAAAAAAAGTCTGTCATGGTAACCTTCTCAAAGACCTTGGGAGGCTGCTGTTAGGTCCTCCTGAAGCCGCCTCTTCTCAAGTGAGTCCAGTTGCCTCCAGCTCACCTCCTCGAGCACGTGCTGCAGCCTTTGACCGTCTTGTCTTCGGCCTCTTCCACGCCCTGTGTAGTTCCCGCTTAAGGGCAGGAATGCCGGCTGCACATATTGAAATGTCGCGTACTCAGTCTGCAGGACTCGGACAGAACTACTCTGTGTTTAGATTACGATAGTTTAGGTTTAGACTTTTCAGTTTTTTGGCATCTTAGTGTTAGGTATTTATGAACTGGGATCACTATCAAGCCCTAAAATACATTTCATACTAAGTTTAGTAAATAAGTAAGGACTGAGCATTCAGAAAATGAATGCTTTCACTTGGACACTGGAATTTTCAGTTTATGGAATGTGTTTTGCGTTGATGCTGGGAAGAAGATGGAAGAGGGATAGGAGGTAATTAAGGAAAAAAAATAACTTGTGTACTCCTTTTGGATGGGATTTAACCATACCTTGCTGTTGACCAGATGCATTAAATCTACGAGTTTGGAATGCTACCAAAAACTACAAAATGGGGAAAATTTAGAACAGTTCAGAAATAAAAGCTACCTGGCAAAAAGTACCCAGAGTGGCAAACACCTGATGACAAGGGCGGCAGAGAACTAGGAGACTTCTGCTTCCTTGCTGCAATAGTAATGGTGCAGCTTGATTATATTACAGAAAAAAAAAAAAAAAAAAAGCTATTTTTTCATAAAAGGTAATGCAAAAGAGCATGCAGCATTAAAGAGTATCTAGCAGTGGTTTCTGAGAGGTAAGAAGTGAAACAGGAGGTGGCTGTGTGGAGTCACAGGAGACGCTGACAGCCTAGAATCCAATTTGCCTCCTGATTTTTTTTTTTCCAAGTACTAGGCCCTCCTGTTTCATTTAAGTAATGAATCTAATCTAATGTTAATCTAATCTCCTGGTACTCACATCAGATTTCTTGTAAAGAACTAATTCAGCTTGATCAATTGCTCCTCCAAGGGGTTCTGGTCCCTACCGTGGGAGTAGTTAAGCAGCATTCTACTATGAAAACCTTTAAATCGGCCTTTGGGAAGAGAATATCTGTTATCGTTGGGTCTAACAACTCCTTCCTGCCATTGTTCTGTTTTCGGAGGGTTTCTCTGTCCCTTGGTGGTGTCCCTTGAATATCACGGGGTACTTGCAGCGGTGACGGAAAAGCCAAGCGATTACACTGCTCTGGCGAGCGAGCGTGGCCAGTGTGCTCCCAACTTTTCAGCTGTCATAGCCTAAAGTGTCTGTATCAAGAACAAACTGTGCTGTTGCCAGTGAGGTTTTACATCTTGTGTATGGGTCCACAAACATTCTATGGAACTCTAAAGGCATATGCCAGATAGATGGGTTTAACTGCACTTTTCTTCAGAATTTTTTGGATATTGGGTGCCTTTCTGGTGCTCTTTTCATGTTAACTAATACGTTATGTGGTGGATGAATAGGATTCTTTATAGAATTATCTAAAACCCGGCACTGATTTCTTTGAAAACAAAGGGTTTCTTTAGAGCTGAGTTTAAGCTGGCATTGCCATGAATCCTAGAATTATTCTACATTTAAATGAGAGAACAGTGATGCACTTGTACTTGGGCTTTGAACAGCACAGAGCTGTTGACCAGAGACTGGGAGACCGCTGAGCAAATCTTTCTGGGTTCATTTGCCCAAGTTTCCAAGCCTACTTTTCTCTCCTTACACAGATAATGAAAAGCAAAGCTAAAATAAGTCGCACCAACCGATTTGTTTGGAGTTACGCAAGTTGTTCTGTGGTGCGGATCAAAAACTGTGTAAAAACCTGAGTGCTGTGTAGCAATCTGAACACATACTTTTTTCTCTGTTTTGGTTTGGGGGGGGTGGGGTATAGTGCACAGCAGCTAAACAACACCTCACTTGTTTATAAAAAACCTTGGGAAGAAGGGATGAGAAAGAAGAAAATATTTACAGTAGTTTTCTACCCAATTAAAATCAGAAGGCAGACTGAAAAGGAAAGAGCTCATCTACTGTCCAAGCCACTTAAAAGTAAGTTTTGCTGCTTGGATGTTAATTTACACATCCAAGGCCACGTAAATTTAAACTAGAAGCTTGACTTAACCTCACCAGTTCAGACAAACTTCACATTTATAATTCATTTGGTTTTAGTCATAGTATCTGGGTGTTTAAGCCCATTTTATGTGACCTGACAGAGGCTATTAGAAATTCATTAACTGCCTTAAAACGATAAACTTGTGGATCACTTCACCAGGATGTGTAAATAATGCCTGTTTTGCAGCCATGGCTCTGCAGCATGATCTGGCAGGGATCCTCACCTCACAGAGTCTTACGTTAGATGCCCTCAGCCATTTTTCCCATTGTTTAAGGGCTTTTTTCCTAACTACTTCCCATCCTCGCTACTGTTCCCTAGACCCTCTCTGGTGCTCAGAACAACAGAGTACAGTAGAAGTGGTTTTTTGAGTTCATCAGATTATGCCGAGGCTTTGCACTCCAGCACTTTTTTACATTTTGTATCTCACTGCAATGTTTGTCTTTCTTACAGCAGCGTGGTACTTGTCTCTTGTGACCCACTGGAGTCTGCTGCCTTCTTGTTTCCAGCCTCTATTTCTCTATTTGATGTGTCCTGCCTGTGGGCACTATCTTGGACGTAACCTGCTACATTTCACTCTGTCCTTCCAGATCACTGCTCTCTCCTGACAATACATTTAACCTTTGTTTCTCACATCCTGCGCTGACTTATTCTTCCTGCATCTGTAGTCCAATTGTTAAAATATCTCGAGGCAGTTGGAAAGCCTAGTTAAAGGAAAGATGTGACATCTGTGGCTTCTCTCCTACCTGTCTGGAAGGCCTGTCAAAGGAAGTTAGCAATGTGATTTAATTAATCTCTTTGGGCTACTAGTTAAGATTATCTTCCCAGTACTGCTAATTAATTTGTTCTGGATTGTTTTCCCCCAGAATTTCAAGTTCAACTGACTCATTTGATCTCTGACATTCTTGCTTGTCGGTGCTCATTGCTTTGTTTTGTTTACTTGTTTGGTTTTTTTCCATCCTGCACACACTTGCATTGACGTTCTCCCCCTCTCTCTGTCTCTCTTTCCCCTGAAATCTTACTTGGCATTCCTATTATTTATGCTAATCCCTGTTTGCATGTGACCCTCTTGGTGAAGGCTGATGTCCTAAACATGACAGCCACCTGGATGTCATT
Organism: Baryphthengus martii; assembly: GCA_013396935.1. Classification (NCBI taxonomy): domain Eukaryota; kingdom Metazoa; phylum Chordata; class Aves; order Coraciiformes; family Momotidae; genus Baryphthengus; species Baryphthengus martii. The sequence continues at coordinate 32,974 of VWZK01000814.1, read as the reverse complement.
TCTCATCAGTTTTTCTGTGTTGACCAGGGCAGCAAGGTTTTTCTTGCATGTTTGGTTTTTTTTTTGGTCCCAGTGCTTCTGCATTTCCCTTTTGAAAATTAGTCATTATTCTTTTGAGAGAGAGAAACAAACAGTGCTTATATTTTCTGATGTTGAAGACGCTTCTGAATCACTCAGTGGAGGCCGGTGGGTGAAGGATGAAAATGTCCATCATTACCCTGACTTTATTTTAACGGAGATGTGTGGTGAGACCCCTTGGCGGCCACGCACCGTTCCCTGCGGTTCCGCTCTGCTAACGACTGCGGGCGGGTGGGCGTAAATGGGTGGCAAATAGAGAGAAAAAATGAGCAGCGTAGGCCTGGGAGAACCACAGTTACATAAAGGTGAAATATGGAACAGTATTTCTGAAGTGGGTATTTTGAAGGGCTGTTACCGCCACACTTTTCATGTCAATGAAAGGTCCATCTGAATCGGAAGCAATCTGGTGTAGAAACCTGCCAGTGACTCATCCCAGAGCGGAGGGGAAGCACAGCCAGTGCGGCACGGGGAGAGTTTTGAGCGCTTGCGTGGGATCTGCTTCACACTCAAGTGACATGTTCATCAGTTAATCCAAAAGTGGAAGATACTAGCACCCTCCTCCAGCACCACTGCCCTTGGCATCTGTTACCGTGGTGTCTCTTCCAGTTTGGGTGTCCTCACCACCCATGCAATTGCACCCAAACAGAGGTTGACTCTTGGGAGTTTCCTGAATGTTGTACAGATTCCCCACAGCTCCCCTATTTTACTACCGATGCAGTAACAACGTGTTTATCAAGTGCTTCAGTTTCTGAGATGTACAACACCTTCAGTTCTCATGGCTTTACAAAATTCATCACCTTCTTTCTAGAACAATTTTTTTCCTATGGTTAATTCAAAGATTTATACAAACATTTAATGAATCAGGTTGACGCAAAGATTGCCATGTAATTAATTAGAAAACTTTGGCATTTTGCTCTTTTGTGTTCTAATGCAACCTCAAAAATGAGCTGTCATTTACCAAAATTAATTTGTACAGCATGGTGGGAGAAAACTGTAGTTGAAATGAGACTTATTCTTGATCTCGTGCCTTACAGAAGGAAAACAGAGGAGCTTGGATTTGTGCGCAGGAACATTTTCCTAGGAAACATTTGACTAATTTGCACAACAACTGTGAGAAAACACCGAGTCTTTTAAATAATCTGTTTCTTACTGTCCCTTTAAAATGGCTGTTTGTACATCAAAGCTGAATGTCAATAGATACAATTCTGTGATAACTTCTCTTACTTAATATTCATGTTCCTTGCTGTAACCTACAATATCTTCCCTTGTTCCCTGTTGTCCTTACCACCCAACACCACAATAGCTAACACAAAAAATTACTGACCTGAAAGGTTAAATACTGCCGTGATCCTTTTGAAAACTGCCTAATGGAACAGTGGTCTTGAGTTACTATGGAGATTAGAGGGATTAATTTAATTGTTGCCTATGTTTCATACTCCGATTTACAATATTCCATTAAGTGACACCCGCTAGACTGCCCTGTTATAAAAAGAAAGAAATACTTACGTTTAGTAGAGTCCACAAGTTGATCGTCTGCCCACTATCCCTGTGCGTTCTTGGCCATCCTGTGTTGTGTTGGTTTTACCTGGTGTAAGAGAACAGGATGTATCTTTAGATAAAATCTAGTGCTGAAATATCTTTATACAAATCTGCTGAAACTCACTTAATGGTTCAGACCCACATACACACTGAAAACAACACGGACCCACAGCTCCCAGGACTGAAAATGAGAGTTATTTGTGCTTGGAGAACAAAAAACAGACTCTCTAGTTGGTAGATGGAAAAAAGGATCTTCTCTGTGGGCTGGGAATAGGTTGGGCATCTGGCAAACATGAGAAAAGGGCTAGATAAACAAGTAATTAAAGTCAGGACAGTAAATCATAAACTTTTACAATATTTTGCTTAAATCTCTGTCCTTTTTGGATTATGAGATACAGCTTCTTGCTTTGGTAGTGGGGTTTTTTTTAATTGTTGCTCCCTTTTTTCTGCTCCAGGTTGGTGCGTAACCGTGTTCCAGTGGAATGCTCTTTTGACATAAACAGTTTGTTAGAAATAGAATAGCAAACACAAACCTGGTCTATTCTGTAGATCTCAGACTGCCTTTAAAACGCTGGTATTTTGAAAAAAAGCTGTGAGCTTTTTGTGAGGGGGCTGCACACCCCAGACCAACGCCCTTGTTTAGCTTCCTTTGACTAGAATACCAGTAAAGAGCTTGGAAATGGAAATTCGGCACTTGTGTTCTCGCTCACCTCAGTCTGAGGAAGAACTCTTGACATTGTGGGCAGAGCCCACCTACATCACATTGTGTGCCAGAGCACTTGTTTACCAAAGCCTGTTTGTTCGCCCCAGCCTGTATTTGCCATTCCAGTAGAACGTGCTGTAGCTGGGATTCGGGAGGCTGAATTAAGAAACATCCATACAGAATTACTACTTAGAGAGCTTTTTGTCTTTTCTACTGAGCTGAGCTAAGTAGACTTGGTCGACCTTCCTGCACAAACTGCTCGGATCTCCTGCAAACTCAGAGGCTTGATCTACTTTATAGAACTGTATTGATATACTGAATTCCAAAGAGTCTTTGCTAAGAGCAAAATGCAGGTCTTACGCTACTATCAGTTGCAATTTACACTTCATGAGCTCTGTCGAACAACTTCAGCTTCCCAGTGGTTATCAGTGCAGGAATTTATTGCTGTGGTACACGTCTGCTCAAACTAGTCTCAGAACACTCCAGCATATACCTATTAGCTATGTATTTGACAGGTCAAGCACAGACGTTGCTCTGTATCTATAAAGGCAGGAGGCTTGTGGCCAGAGGTCAAGGGAGGTGATTCTGCCCCTGTTCCTGGGGACAAAAATGTCAGAGCAAAGGCTGACCTTTAACTTCACTTAAAAGGCAAGCTGGGTTCCGTGTGTGTGTGTGTGCTGAGCAGTTAACCACCCGTTACCCGCATCGACATTAGAATATTAGCCTGTAAATGCTCATTGAGTAAATCTGTAAATTAGGATTTATTTACATTTTAGGACCTTAATGGTACTTTCCATGGTCTGGTGCACTAGACACATGAACGTGGTGTGGAATTCATTCATTCAAGTTACAATTTAAGGATATGTACCATGTTGCTGCTCTGATGACTGAAGATTGAGCACAACTCCAGAATCAGAGGAACTGCATGAAATGAGTGGGTTGACAGCCCAGTCTAGAGAGTTTTTAGCTCTGAGGAAGGACAAATAGCTGCTCCTTAGTCAAAGTTTTAGGGCTTAGACTGTGTGGCCAGGTAGAGAGAGTTAAACTATCTCTAGGCCAGGGTCATCTTCTCAGCCTTACTGGATTGAGGCCCTTCTACTAACTGTAAACCAGCCCAGTGGCTCCATGCCACTGATCTGCTGACAAGTGAATGATTAACTGAAAACTATCACCCAGGCAGAAGATGAACACTGCTAAACAATCGTAAAGTAACTCTTGAATGTAGATTACCTGATTAAATTATTTGCCCATAAGTGATTCTAACCGACTGAAGTTCAAAAGCCTTCTGCTTGGGGCTTCACAACAAGTGCTAACAAAGTTTCTTTACAACCACTCTGAACAAAAGGCAAAGACCTTCCCTGATTGGGAGCAGCAAGAGGCGGCTGTCGCTACGACGCAGACCCCTGGATCTAGCAGAGCCTACTCAAAAATACGGAACTCCAAAACCAGAAAAGGGCGGGTTAGGATGGGAAAATTCCACATTTCTCCCTGAAATGGAGGCATGTGATCCGGTTGACTGGTAGCTTGTGTGTACAGTTACAACACGCTAATCCAAACACTGACGTGTTTTAAATACTGCCAGGCTGCTTCTCTGGTTTGTTTTGGCGAGTGCTTGGATGACTCTCAGCGTCTGCCACGCGAGTGCAGGATTATGGGGGAATAGTTCTGCAGCAGCAGCAGCGCTCAGAAACAGGACCTCCCGAATCGCTACTTGCCAATACCCGCGACTGTTGGAATGGGCATGGTCATGTCTCGTCAGGCTCAAGCACAGGTCTTGTAAAGACACGCTTGTAGAACACGGGGCTTCTCCAGAATCAATTGAACAATTTTCTGATGGGGGTTTGGGGGCACCGAGGTGTTACATCAGTTCAGTGGGGCGGGCCGCGGTGCATTCACACTTGCTCATTCTTTACACGGCAGTCAAAATCCCGAAACCGGCGTAGGCTTTTACCTCATCCTGAGCACTGCCATTTGCATTAGATACTCTTTGTCTCTTAAGCCTTCTCTGAATGATGAACATGACCATATAGGGACCATAGCAGATCCTCGATAAACACGAGTTTTTAACTTAATGGGTGCGGTGGTCTGTTCTCTTAAACTGAATCCTACTGACTCTTGGCTGTCCTGAACTTTTAGTTAACAAAGCGGAAGCGATACTGCCAATCAAAGAGCTTTTTTTCTGAAGTATGTCCTTCTATAGACGCTTTACAGCCTCAGTTTGCTCAGGAAAAACAGCAAATTACACTTTAAGAATATCAGTGAATTTGAACTGGGGTATTGAAACCTACCCTCTGATTTCAGAGTGTGCAGAAGTAGTTCCTTAAACAGACAAAACTGCCACATTTTTCTGCACTACTCCTGCACATACAGAAGGGTGAGAGCCTTCATTACAGCAGCTGGTTGGTTGAATGGCAGCCTTGCCACTGAATTGTGGTCACTCCTAAACGCACTGAAGAGTTTAAAAGAGTTAATTATTTTTTTAAAAAAATGTTATTTTTACCTGAGTGGAAGCTGCTGATTACTAGACGTTTCTGTGAGGAGCCGCCCAGCAGAAGCGGGAGCATCCCCCGGAGGTGGGGAGCTAAGCGCGATGGGGGAAAAGTGGTAACTTGTAATTGAAAATAAAAAAACCCACTTTTTTTTTTTTAATAGAAATAAAAGAGGGGGTACACCTCGCCTCCCGGGCCCGGCNCCTCAGATCCGGGAGCCGGGCAGGAGGTGCTGGGGTGAAGGTGAGCGGCAGCGGCGGGCTGGGAGCCGGCGGAGCTCCTACAGCTTGTCGGGCAGCGCTGTCCTGTCGAGGTTCAGGTACTTCTGAGAAATTTGATTTTATGGAGGGGTAATTAAAAGGCAGCTGTAAAGTATTAAGGTGTAAGCTGTTTTGACAGCTTGTCTTTTTTTTTTTTTCCATATTTCTGTGGTTTTTCCTCCTCAAGGTGTAACTGTTCTGCTTCTGGATGTGCAGGAATTTAGCAGCATGGAATGCTCATTTCTTACTCCTCTTTAAGCTTAAGATACTTAAGATGCATTTTATTTCAACACAGTAATGTCACTTGAATGCCCTTATAGTTCTTCCAGTTGCTTGGCGCTGAAGATTTCTGTGAATATCACTTGCTGCAGTATTCTTGTAGCTAAATTATTTTTTTTTAATACCACTCCTTTCAAACCTGTATCAAGTGTGTCTGTAGACTCATGCAGAATGAATCTGAATTTTCAAAGGCTGCTGTTACTGCATTTTCAATTCTGTTAGTGTTGTTTCAGTCCGAGTGTCTAAATATAATTCTGATTTGGTTTTAGTCTTCACCTGCACATGAGTCTCGTCAGTGACTGTAATACGAACTAATGATAAAAACCGAAGGTGTGTATGGAGAAGTGTTTCCCTGAAGGCTTTAAGATACTTCAGATTTCAGGCAAAAAAAATGTTCTTAGCTTTTGGAAAGCATTTTGGAAAGTTCACTGTTACCGTTGTCAAGGTAGTCTCCATGCGTGGTATTTCTAGTAACTCAAAGCTGCGAGACTGACCTAGTTCTTGAAAGACACTTAGAGACAACTCAATCCTTCAGGTCAGAAATGCAGCGTGTTTAAGTGGCACGGGGCTGGGACGGTTGTAAAGCTGAAGAAGTAGTTGCTAGTGGTTACATGGTGATGATGAATTGTGTGAAAACTGCTTTCCACCCTTAATTCCCACCTTTGATTGTAAATTACAGCCTCACCACATCTGACGTTATGGCCCCAAATATCCTTATAGAATTGAAAGACCTTCTTATTTCTTTGTACGCTGATGAAGTACGGGAGAGATTGGTGTATGCTCCTACTTGGGGGAGTTTGTCAACTGTCCTTGAAGAACGGGCACCCAGTACTGGCCGTAGTTGCACTGAAGTACCATGAGGAAGCAGGTGGGGGTGAACTGGGCGTGCGATTTGGACGTTGCTAAAGGCTCTTTCTCTTGCTTGCCTTTTATATTCCTGTATTTAAGTTGTTGCCTTTTCATTATCCAGCAGTTTTATGGCTCTAGGCAGCTGTGAATTTTGCAGAGGACAGACTTCAAAAGTATGTTTCCTGCATTGTGAAGTGTAGCTTGGATTTATGTATTTCATTGTTCTGTTGTATAGGTTTTACCATTTTGCCAATTATAGTACATAAAATCCAGACACCTTCTCCAAGTTCCATGTGTTAGCAACAGCATCAATCCTAAATAGATCAGAGTTCTCCTTTGTTTATTTGTTTATGTCGTGAAACAGAAAAACAGTCGGTGACTTTTGTGGAAAAATGGGCAGTATACCTGGAAGTGAAATTTGGGGTTCTCTTCCTTCGTTTTCATCAAGAGGAGCAAAATGAGGCTGGGATTATTTGTTTCGTGTTTACTGAAGGCTGAGTGCCCTCTGATGTAGGACTGACTGTGTTGCAGGTGGCCGGTACCAGCTGTCTCTAAGACCTTGAAAGTAGCTCCCGGCGCTGGTGCTACAACTTTTGATCTGTGCCATCCTTGGGCATCTCCATGGACCTTTAACTGGAGCCGGTGTGTAGGAGGAAGTGCCCCAAGAAACGTTCAGGGAGCAAGTGTAAGGCAAACTTGACTTTTATCGTGTGTTCTGCTGCTTGCGTAAGTCATGCCATCTGAGGGACGCAGTGACCTTTCCAGATGCTCATGGACACAGGCTAAAGATGAAATTATTCTGGACCTGGGTTCAGGATTAAAAGCCAGCTGCCTCTTCCTGGCAGTATTTATTCTTCAGACCCATTTCATTACTCAGGGCTCGCTTACCACAGCAAAGAGCCTGCATTCTGTCATGTAATAAACGTGAAGGCGAGTAGATCCAGCCCAAGCCACGAATCTCGTTACGTGCCAGTTAGAGTAATTTGCTGGAGCTTATTTTGGGAGGTGGGGCAGAAGGGATGTTCTTGGGTGCAGCAGAATCGTGGGAAGGAAGTGCTTGCCTGGCTTCTCCAAACTAAACTTGATAGAGACAAAATAAGAGGAGTTAGTTCTTTCCCTTGGTTGAGTTTTCCTTTTTTTTTGTTTTTTTTGTTTGTTTTCCTTTTCTACAAGTAGAAGGAGTCAGTTGAATTGGACTTTGCCCACGTTGCTGTGGAGTAGTGGTTTGCTTTCCTTAGTGGTGCTACTAGAGATTCTAAAAAATGCGAGGTAGTGGGTGGGTGTGTGAACAGGGAACAGGCTTTTTCCTTCACACCAAAGGCTGAATTCTCCATTTTTCTCTCAAATTACAGTCAGGAGAGAGTGTGGAAGTAAACTAAGGATTAGCCAGAGTATTTTGGTTAGTGCTTTCCTTTTTCTTCAGCTGGAAAATATTCATGGAGGAATATTCTAGAGATCTACACAAGTGTTTAGTGTTCTGTATAGAAATCATATGTATGTGGTATGTAAAAGGATGGTCTCAGTGAAACCTGGTTACCTCAGAACCCAGTTATTCTGGCTGTCTGTTTCTCTGTACAGATTAGGGATCTGTGTTTTGCTTCCGACTCTTTCTGAAGCACGTGACTTCTCCCACAGTCCCTGGCTCTCCTCATCCTGTATTTTTGCGGCACTAGGTTCTGAGCATCTTGTCTCCCGTTTCCCGTGTGTCAGCTGCTTGTCTGGGAACAAGAGAAGTGGGACTCTCAGTTTCATCATGCAGTGCTTGAGAAGAAGCTGGCTTTCTGGGCTTTCTCAAAGATTGTGTAATGTCCAGCGATATGTTGAGTCATCATCGGGGTATTTGTGGAGGAGACTGAGGAAGTTACGAAAAGTATGCCAAAGATGAGACTTTCTCTAAAGTAAGAGGAAATAAATTGATGTTTGTAGTGAATAATAGGCCCGCGTCTTGCTTTTTGTTTCTGCATCTGCAGTTGGGCTACAGCTGGAGCAGCAGCAGGCAAGGACACAGCTTCTTAAGCTACTTTTGACTGTTCTTGGCAGAGACTGGCTTATGAGCACACAGAACAAGGCTCTTGGGTTATGCAGTGGTATCATCTTCAGGCCGTTATCATTTAAAATAGAAAATGTGTCAGCACGGGATAAAGTAATCTGATTAAACTTCAGAAACCTTTTCTAGTAGAGTTTGAGCCTCATTTCTGTTAGAAAGGAGTTCAAAGGAGGTTGCCGTGTCTCGCTGAACTACGTAACATTTACCTGTTGCATGCAGCTGCCACCAGGCTGCACGAAATAGCTTACTGTAAGGCATTCAGAAAATTGTTGATCTGTGGGTGTGGTAGGAATATTTGTGCTCTCCTAGCGTCAGGGTTCTGTTATTGCCACGCTCTTAAATTCACCAGAGGCAACGGCCAGCCTGAAATTTGACATGGTTGTGGCTTCCTGCAGGAAACAGTGAAAATACCGCTTGTTTTAGGCGGCCACCATGGAGAGAAGGGACACGCGGCTGTCCGTAGGCTTGAATCGTTACCAGGAGGACGCCTGGCTTCTGTTCTCCTCTAGCACCCTGGTCTGTGCCTTCCCCTCTGCCAGGCCTGGATGCTGTAGTAACAGCAAAAGTTGTAGCTGTTCCTGGACAAGGGTGGTGTGGGTGTGAAGCCGTCTCGGTTATCTCTGCCTGCTCTTTCACTAGTGCCCAAGTATGATTTAAGGGGTGTTTATTTTGCTACCTGTTCTCTCTCCTTTCTGCCTGTCTCTGCTGTTCGCTCTCTGTTATTCCTTGAGCATTAGTGGTTCTGGCCACTGCTGACACTACAGCTGCCCTCCTAAACCACAGCACGGCAAAGATTAAGGCAAATCTCTCCCCGTTTCTCAGTCAGACCTATGGTTCAGATGTAAGAAGCTCTCAAGACATGATATGTTCATGGCAAACAGAAATCAAAGGAAAGCTCTGATCCTCTGGAGCTCGGTGGCAAACTGAAAATGCGTTGGTGTTGGTGATCCAGGCGTAACTCAGGGGAGATGCCTTCGGGAAAGAAAATAATCAGAGCCGGTGATCTTCCAGGCGGCTTGAAGAAAGAAATACCAACAGTGTAATTTTCAGCTCTGCAGATGATTTATTCTTCTTCTCCCCAGTGAAATGAATAAACTTTTCCTGAATTAATCTGGGTGACATTTCCTCCTTTTGTTTTCTGTAGTTGTTTCACCTTCAGATCTGGAGTAAAGCTCAGTCTTCCAAGCAATACTCTTTGGACTACGGCTTTTAATCCGTACTGCTCCTGTATTGGTATTTAAAACTATGACACCAAGAATAAAAGATGAAAGGGATGACAGGACAGCCTTTATTGGGAGAATGAGTGCAAGCCTGGTAGGAACCTTTGTCATGTGTGTCAGTTTACAAGAGAAAGACAGTGAGTGATGTTAGTCAGGGAACACCTAATCCATTTTAAAGCTTTACTTGTTTTTCTTTGAGTGGGAAGACAGATAAACACAGGGACTTGTGCTCCCTTCCCGGGGCTGGGCCTGAAGTGGCTAAAGATTGACATAAGTGCTTAGTAAAGTCTAAGCTTAGTGACACACTTACTGAAAGTGGTGCCTGCTGCCTGCTTTAGTGGGCCTCTTAAGATGGACAAGAGCACAGTTAAACTTTGCATCTTTATTTTGGTGTGTGGCAATGGCTGAAGAACAGTCTGAAGCCCATGCCAGTGTGGAAAATAGGAAGAGTGCCTTATTATAATAAAGCTTTTACCTGTGGCTTGCCAAAGGGAAAGAGAAACCAATCTGAAGCTCGAAGTCTGTGTAATTGGCTTGGGTGAACCGTGTTCTAATCAAATAAAGGTGGGGAGAGAGGCGGCTTAACCCTGCTCAACCCTGCTCAACCCTGTAAGTACCTAATCAGTGAAGTAGGGAACAGTCACATTAAGGTAAATGCAGATGTAACTAAAAATAAGTCTCTGACTGTGTAGCAGTGTGGACCTTCTGCCACTCTGCTGCGATTACGGTGCTTTCAAACACTCCTTTTTGTTTACAGTTGCCAGATAGATCTTTGAAAATGACTCGATTTTTTTTTTTTTTTTCCTGGATACAAGAAGAATAATAACAAGAAGTTTGAACCAGAGAGATGATCTGGCTTTTGAGAAGGAGAAAAATAGTCAGCTGACTCACTGAGACTGGTTGGGTATCAAGCACAATTTTTTTCACTGGATTCCAGGGGCTTTGGCCTTTGTGCCAACATAAATATGGGTGTCTCTCTAATAGCAGAATTGCACTGGATTAGTCTGTGCTTTTTGGAAATTTATGATATGAAATATATGGTTCACTTTTATACTTCACTGTTCTAAGAAAATAGGGAGCTAATTGTTGAACTGGACGCTCCTTTTTCCTTTGAGTGTTTTAAAGAGAACTGAGCTCTCCTCTTTCTCAAAAATTTTCTTTGATATTCTTAAGTTGTGAAGTTCCCGTTGTTTGCAGTGGGATCCGGTGAACAATTTGCTGGTGCTCCAGGCACCTGTGGAGAGCAGAGTGAGGAGGCAGGTAGTTCATACTGAGCTCTCTGCCTTTTTGACGGCTTTATCCTCTCTCTTGTCTTGTGCTCTCCGCGAGTTCTGCAGGGAAGCTGAGGGGAGCTGGCAGACTCACTGCTCTGCTAAGCACAAAGTATATGTCACGTGCAGGGGCAGAAGAGGTAAACGTTCAGACACGCACGATACCACTGGTGTCCCTCGATAATGTTTCTCATGTCGTCTTTCATCTCTGATGTGAGAATTAAATACGCTCGGTGTGTTCTGACAAATCCGAACTGCCCTCCGGCACAGACTCCTGCCCTTGAAAACCTTTGGGTGTGAAATAAACTGTTCCGAACGTCCGTGTTAGTGGCTTTTCTCAGATGTCTGATACCAGGTTGTCGTCTTTCATTCTCTCTCCGTGCTCCATCTTCGGTCCTTCAAAGTACTGTCTGTAGCAGACCCAAATCCCTTTCCAGTACGTCTGCACAACTCGATGATTTTTAGAGTGCACTTGTGTCCTCAGAGAACGCGAGTGATTTCAGTGAAACAACAAAGGACCACAAGCATGTAACAGTTTGCAAAATCATGATGATGATGGCTGTAAATGTGCGTAGTAAAGCGCATTTCCTGCCAGGAAAAGTTCTTGTCACACAGGTTTTAGCACTGTGAGTTAGGTGTTCCCGTGCTTAATATTCCTTTTATGTTTGCTTTCAGATTACATGATGGAATTCACATTTTCTCAAGAAAAGCTGCGTATCCTGGATCAATACCGCTGAAGATACCTTCTGATTGCAACGCTGGCAGCAGGGCCCTGGAACAAAGCCCTCTGAAGAACACATAGGATGGATCTCAAGGAAAGCTGCCCAAGTGTGAGCATCCCCAGCTCCGATGAACACCGAGAGAAGAAGAAGCGATTCACCGTGAGTAGGCAGGAGTGCGGGCGCTGCAGGCAAACACAGCCTCTCTGTGCCTACAAGTGCCGCTTTTTTTTATTCTTTCTTTTTAACTAGCAAGCTTGGTATTATTTTCAGCGGGTTTGTGGAAATGTGTTCACTTGCTCTTGTGAGTGCTGGCCATAGTCCAGTGTGAGAAGTTGTGAATGTTTTACAGTGTTCAACTGTGGTGCTTTCTGCAAAGAGAATTTCGCTTTAAAAATTCCTGGTATTTTTACTCCCAAATAGCAGCATTTTCCCATATAAAATATATAAGTGTCCAAATGCAGGAATAACCTCTTGGTACCAAATTAGATTAAGATTTGGCATCCTACGTGATTTTTCGTGAAAACATTTATTTTGTAAAGGTGTAAAGTGTGGGGGTTTTAATTTTGTTTTTTAAATGACTGTTTTTTTCATAGGTATCTGTTACACTTTTTTGTGTGCGTGTGTGTGTAAAAGAAAAAAATAATATAAGCCATTGAATTTTTGAAAGACATTTTTTCTCTCTTCCTTCCTGTTTTCTGACCCTAATGCCTATGAGTTTTTTCCTATCCTGTTCCCATTTCCAGTCCTTGTCATTCTCCTCCCTTTTCCCTTTCCAGCCTCCCCGTTTGACTCGCTTTCTGGCAGTGAAGTCTCCCCACTCTGGGGGGAAACTGCATTGCTTACTGAAAAATCAAGTAGCGTGGCCTGGATTTTTGGTTTGCTTATATGTGTGCTGGGATAGAGAGACAGCATCGTAATGCTTCCTTTAAAAAGCTCAAACTATTTCATTGCTCTTGTGCAACTTCCTCTAAGCTTTTTTTGGTTTGGTTTGAGTGAATTAGTCACTCTTCAGAAGTGGAATACAAACACCCTTAGACTGAGCTGCTGTCTGAAGAACACAACAAAACAAAGATTTACTTTGAGTGATGTAGCTGCTGCTTCTCTTTGCCTCCCTTCTGGGAGGAGAATGACGCTGTTTGAGTCTGCCAGCGTATCGTGCCGTGCTTTGGGGAAGGAGTGTGCTGGCAAAGGGAACAGGCGAAACAGAACCTGAAACTGCTGCGTGCGTGTGGAACTCAAATGAGCAGGACAAACTTCATGAAAGTCTAAACTTGAGTAAACCAGGGGTTTTCTATTGCCTCAGTGCTGGCTCTTGAAACGTGCCGCTGTGGCACCTACCGGCGCTGTGATTTCCAGGTCATTTTACCTCAGGATCTGGGTGACAAGCTTAGCAACTTAAAGGCAGTTTCTTTGGTCATGCCCTTTAGAAAACTGTACAGGCAAAAGTAGGAAACTTCAGAAACTGGAGGTTGAGGGGAGGGAAAAGGAATCCAGCTCAGCTTGCTGAGGTTGTGGAGGTGCCACAAGCGAAATATGTGCTTGTTTTGGACCCTCTGTAGGCTCTGTTAATTGCTCCTCTGTCCTCGCTGCGTAGCGGGCCATTCTGTTGCCTGTTTTGCCACATAGCTTTGTTTTGGATTTCTCGCTTTTATCCCTATGCTGTTTGATGTCTGAGGCTCAGTTTTCTCTTCTGACCTGATCTCGTCTCCCTTCACACCCCCCTCATACACAGGCTTATTAAGAAATCTCTTTCAAGGGTGCTGTTGGTGTGATTAAATCTGGAAACTTTGCCTCAGCCCTGTGAGGTACAATACTAATCCCCAGCCCTGCGGAAATGGTGGAGTTTGGCTCTTTTATTTTGTTGACACTTAAATAAACAGTTTCCTTACTTTCTCTGTGCTGGCTCTCTTGAAATTGGAAAACAGCCTACCTTTCTGCTTGTCTTTGTTTTAATGCAAATTGGATATCCAGCCCAGAAGCGTGAGCTACCAAATCAGAGTTGAATCTCGTTCATTTCAGTGACTTCTGTGAAGAAATCCAACCCATGCAGCAGTAGCTGGACCCTGTCCTCTCTGTATCTGGGAAGATAGTTTCTGGTGACTATTGTGATGCTGATGTTTTCAGGAATTCTCTTTCTACCTTTTTTCTTTCTGAAGGCTTTGTGGTTTTTACCTACGTATCACCTGGTGTGGATGCATCTTTCCTCTGCTTTAGGAGCTTTCTGTGACTAGTTTTTGTTTAGAAGTAATTTGATTTGACAAGGCCATTATCTCAGTAAGGCTGGATTCCTCCCCCTCGCCTTTCTAGAAGCAGACAGTGTGCATCATCTCAATCCTTCTGTAGGCAGAGGTGAGAGGACTAACAAACACGGCCCAAAGACAGGGCTTTGGGGTTTACTACTTTCTTTGTAATATCAAAGCTTTCCATTCAGCGCTCCTGAATTACTGAACTTGCAGTTTCTCCTTTGCTGGGCATGCAAGAGCTCTGGTGATGGTGTGAACTGGATGGCCTCATAGGAGGTTTTTATGCTTTTTTTCATGTAAAACGTACAGACTCTGTCCTTGTTGTCCTGGCAGCTACGCTGAGAACTAACCTGCTTTAATTTTGAGGTTGCCAAGGAGGTGAATATCAACTTGTGCCCAGAGTTCTGCTTGAGTCTGTGTGTTTTGCCCTGCTGACTTGAGAAGCTGTCTGTGGCCTGCTGCTTCAGCTGCTTGGCATTGATTTGCTGGGCATTCTGGGGGAGTGAAGGTGATATGTGTTTGAACATCACCCACAGGACCTGCTTGCTATATAAAATACCTAGCTGTTTCCAGACTCAGGAGGCTCTAGAAGGTGTGTAGCTGGATTTTGTGCTAATGCTTGTTTAACAGTATAAGGGAAAGGTAGTTTTAAGAGTTGTCTCATCACCATCCTACCTGAGGGTTCTATCCAGCCTCCTGTGTTCCCCAGGGAAGACTGAGAGCAGCTATCTGAGTAGTTATTTGAGCATGAATGCAAATCTCAGGCTAAGGATCTGCCACTGCTGGTGGCTGTCACTTCCACCGGGGGCATTACAAAGAAAGAAAGAAGCTGCTGTTCCAGGACCACAGGGAGACTGGAGCATCGGTCCCATTTTCTCCATCAGGAATTTGCAGCCTGCTGCACTTGTTGCCTTGCTGTGCCCATCCTCTCCCCTGAAGGAGCAGCCATGTTCCTTCTGGAATTATGGAAGGTGGAGAAGGGAGGTCAGCTCGTTGTGTAAAAGACAGGGAAGCCTGCTGGACACTCAGCTGTCGATCAGATTCGTGAAGCCAGGGACTGACAATCTGCCCAGTTCCTGGAATCCTCTGCTACCATGGGATTGGAATGGCCAGGATTGTGCAGCAGGTTCCAGCTGTGGATGGCTGGATTTCAAGCCACAGCAGCGTTGTCTGCCCCCTGAACAACGGTGTCATCTGCCATGATCCCGACTATCAGATGTGTTCAAGATGTTGCATGGAGCAGTTCTCTTTATAACTGCCTTCCAGATGGGCTTTCTCTTCAGGCTCGGCTGAAGGCAATCTTCAGGGTTTAAATGCTCTCCTTCCTTAATAGGAGTCTTTAATATGGATTATCAAGTTGTTAAAATTTTGCTATGAAATTTGTTACAGACGACTGTCTGATGGCCTGGTGCTCTTGTTGGATATGAACTAATTTATGAAACTCCATTAAAACAGCCTCGGCATTAGTTTTTGCTTAGCTGGTGTTTAAAAAACCCCTCTGTAAAATACCAGACTCGTCTAATTATTCTTTTAATCGTTTGCATTGATGTCCGTGTGACTTAGTGGTAAAGCTCAATCAGCACGTTTACACAATACATTTAACAACCTGCTCTTATTTCCACCACAGGATTAAACCTGGGAGGTTTTCTTAAACTTTGCTGTCGGCAATAACTTCATCTTTGTTACTACAGGTTTACAAAGTGTTGGTGTCGGTTGGCAGGAACGAGTGGTTTGTCTTCAGGCGGTACGCAGAGTTTGATAAGCTCTACAATACGGTAAGCAAAGGGCAAGCAGAGCAGCACAGAGTAACACTTGTTTGCAGCCTTACGGTTCGAATTCGTTCCCTCTTGAGGAGTTTGAGTCAACACTCAATAACCACAGGAGCCTGTTTAAAGAAATGGCAGGGTGGGGATTTTTAAGCAGTGGTTTGTTTGAATTTCTAATTCAAAATCCACTTATTTGTCACCTGTTTTATCCATTGTGGCTTGGGATATGGTGTAAGGAGAGAAACTTCCAATTTACTGCTTGTCAGAACATCTGAAATGTGCATTTGTTCATGGTGGTAAAAAAATGACTGCAAAGCTTAAAACATCTAGATAAATTTCTCTTAAAATAAATATTTTACTTTGCAGTACCAAAAGCAATAAACAAATCCTTGCTTCTTAATACAAACTTTCTGGCAAGTCAGTCATGGCAGTTCCTATCTGTAGTTTCGTAGCCAAATTTTGTGGCAGTGGTCCAAATAAAATAGGCCTCTTCAGCAGCTAAGTGTGGATTTCTTGGATTTGCTGTTAGAAGAGGATTTTGCCCCATTTGCATAGTGGGCAAGCAGGGCAAATACTTGCTCAGATGTGCAGTTTATGACACGTCCTGTGTCCATACTTCTCTTCATGTTTAGAGCCCACAATTTTTGCTTTAACAAAGAAATAATGTGGCCCCTGCAAAAAAAAAAAAAAAAAAGCTACTTCTCTGTGCCTCCATTTCCCTTCCGTTGCCCCTGGGGGAAGCAGTGAGGCTTTTTTCCCTGCCAACCCAAACTCTTCTATAATTCAGATGGTGTAGTACTTCAGAAAGAACTTGTGCTGCTGACTGGAAGAGATGCTGATATTTCTAAGGAAAGAAGAATGCAAGCAAGCAAGAAAAAAACCCACAAACTCAAGAAAGATAAGAGAAATGATGGGGAGAAAAAAGAAAAGAAGAGAATAAACCCAAAATTGACATTCTAGGCTCCGTTTTCCAATCTAGAGAATAATTTTGGCGATGTTGCAGAAGAAGCTGCAGTAGTCCTTTCTGAAGTGAGATGGCCTTTGAATTGAAAAGGCCATGACTGGTGCAGGCCAGCTGAGTACAGAATGCTTTGGATTTGTTTTTTCTCCCCGAATGTGGGAGTAGAGAAGATGGCAGAGAGGAGCAGAATTACGAATAATCAGATGTTCAAACCGTTTGTCAGAAAAGAAATAGAATGCAATTATTTCTAGGTACACAAAGCAACTGTGTTTGTTTTGTTTTCAGCTAAAGAAGCAATTTCCCACCATGAACCTGAAGATTCCAGCTAAAAGAATATTTGGAGATAATTTTGATCCTGGTAAGTTATCATCTTGTTACTCACTTCGTCAGTTTCTTTATATCAAAATTGATTTATTCCAGCCTACAAGAAGCTATCTTAGATGAGTTTTACGCCAGTCCTCACAACAGTGACTAAACCACAGCTTAGTCATGCTTCAGTCAGGAGCAGGAACTGGTGTGGGCAGGTCTGCCTTGGGATCTGCAACCAAGTCTTGCTGAGTAGCCCCGTGCTTCTTGTGCTAAAGGCTGTACTTCTCCCAACCCTCCCGTATTTGGGACTGGGGGAGATTCTCAACTGTTGGGTGTAATCTCTCTTCTAGAAAAGCAAAAGCCAAACCCCAGACTCTTCTAAATGTACACCTAGCAAATTGTAAACTTCCTTTGTGTGACTTTTTTACCCTCCCCCTTTGAAAAATGAAATAATGAAAGGATTTATCTTCGAAGGCCTTTGAACCATGTATCTAGATGTGCTTCCTTGTGCAGTTTAGATGAAAACGACCCTCATCCTGTTGCTGTCCCGCTTACAGGAGCCTGTCTGATGTGATCCAGTTAGCAGTGATGGGTCCCAATTACACTTGCTCTGTCCACATCAAAATCCTAATGAAAAATGACCTGTGAAGTGCTTTGAATTAACCCAGGGGGCACCACCGATGAAGACATCAAAAGCCAGATGGGAAGGCTGGGCCTTTGCTCTTTGTGTTCATACCCTTCATCCAGGCCTTTTTTACTTCGGGGTTTTTGTGATGGTCACTCCCACCCTCCCCTGGCTTGCTGATGTGTTTGTAGTTTCACCTCCTCCTGCACCTGTTTCAAGCATCTCATTTTCTCCTTTGCTGAGAACAAATGGGTCCAAAGGTGGTGAGCTCTTGGGCTGTGTTGGTTTGATTATTTTTTTATTATTATTTCTTTTTAGAGCTCTTTCTAACAAATTAAATTTTGGCAGTTAGAGTTAATCATCTGGATCCTGACATGAAACTCCCTTCTACTTTCTGTTAAAATAACCAAATGCAAGTGTCCAAGCTCTGATGTCTTCTTCTGATGAAGATGTAGAACTTGTGGCCATCATTTACATGTGTTGTGGTTAGAGGGACCTCTTGGTTTGGTTTGTTTTCTTTCCAATTCTCTGACTTTCGGGTTTTTTGAAGCTGGTTGAAGACTGAGTAATGTCACACAGTCTGCTCTGCTGTACAGCCAAACATCTTGGAGTCAAATTTAGGAAACTGGAGTTTAAATGGGAGAGGAAAAAACCCCCAAAAGCTTTTTCTAAAATTATACGTGCAAAAGAGAGTCCTCAGACTTGTTTTAAATTTCCGTGAACAACACTGAAATCCTTGAAGCATGAGAAACTAAATAGTTCCCAAGATGTTTCTTGCTGAGGGGCAAGGTGGAGATGGAGCCATGATGCCGATTTAAATATAATTCTTTATCTTAACACTGATTTATTGAAGCTTTGATGTAGTGTTTCTGATGGCTTCTGGTGTAAGTTGCATATTTTACTAATGTTGTAAAGATACTTTGCGGCTGTCAGTGCCTGTCTGGATATGCAGCGTGGTACTATTGCTCTGGAGTGCAGCAGAGTGAACCTTAGATAGCCCTTCTCCCAAAGTCTACCAAAGCTACCGGCTTAAGCTACAGTGTCACCTGCATGCTCCATTTGTGTTGTCCCTTAGGTTATTTCAAAATTAATCTTTTCTTACCTTCAGAAGTGGAGCAGAGGGAAATCACCGAAAGCAGTCAGAATACCGAAGTATAATGTGGCTGAAGTCTTGCTGTTGAAGTCCTAAAAAAATGTAAATTTGAAAATAAGTCTTCTTCACAAGCTGATTCTAATAAATCTATCTTTTTTTCTTTCTTTTTTTTTTTAATTTTAGATTTTATTAAACAGAGAAGAGCAGGACTGAATGAATTCATTCAGAATTTAGTTAGACAGCCAGAGCTATGCAACCAGTGAGTAGTTTCATTTCTGTTTTGTAAGGACTGTTTAAAAGACATGAGATGTCAAATGCAAAATTGCAAATTAAGTACTTTTAACCAGAAAATGTGTTTTACTTGTTCAGTGCTCTTAAGTGTAATCAATAAAATTCCTCCAGGAAAAATGTACAGCCTTTAATTCACAATTCACTGGAAAAGCATTTAATTTTATAGTAATTTCTGTATTATTTTTATTTTAATAACTGCAAGGTACTTTGTGTTTCTGGAGTGAGATTTTACTTCTTGCTGCGCTCCATTGCAGCAGATCATGTTAATAATGACATAATCTATCAGCTTTTCTATCTACCAATGAATGTTGTTAGTGAAGAAATACCAAAATTTATGACCTTGGTCCTTGGGGTTTTTTTGTAAAATCTACTAGAAACTACTCGAGGAATATGTGGTGACTGAGTTTGGGGTTTGTTTTTTTCTTTTTTTTCCTTCTTCAATGGACTCTGTTCTGGGATCTGACATGTGTCTTGAATATTATATCAAAGCCAAAGCTTTTTGCTGAACTATAAACCAAACAAAAACCTGAAGTGTGTTAGAGTGATTAGAGAGCCCCTGAAATGGTTGATAAGGATCTTCCTGCGGTCACTGTTGGGTGCAGTATGGGGAGAAATGGATCACTGGCCTAGATGGAGTCGGGAATCACATGCGAATGGGCGAGCTTCGAGCTGCATTCCCTCAGCTGACTGTATTTGATAGAGACCTTGCTCTCACGGACCAAATGCAGGTGTGGCAAAAGCAACGTCAGAAGGGCCAGAGATGGGACAGCGTGTCCCCCTTGATGCCTGATGCCCTGAACCAGAGCTGGGAGCGTTTCTTGTGAGCAGTGTGAGGCCCCTCGATCTCTTCTCGTGTCGGGCTTCACTGAAAAATTAATGCATTTCATTGTCTCTCAGAACACAGCCCAAGAAAATCGGTTGGAATCCAGATACATAATAGAGGATGCATTAAAGATGGAATGTAGTTATTTTTAAGTAGTCCAAAGTAGCTCCTTAATGAACATGAGAACATTTGCATCTCACTTGAAGAACTCAGGGCTGACAATACCCTGCAGCCTCTGGGGGGAAATGAGTTATCAGTTCTGTAAGTGAGAAGGGGAGAGTCTGCACTTCTTCCCTGGAAGAAAATCGGAGTGACTGCATTTTTCTGGTTTCAAAATTTGGTTGAATATAAAAAAAAATGTGCAACCCCTGGATTGTAAGATCTTGCA
The DNA here is from genome assembly GCA_013396935.1 of Baryphthengus martii. Taxonomy (NCBI): domain Eukaryota; kingdom Metazoa; phylum Chordata; class Aves; order Coraciiformes; family Momotidae; genus Baryphthengus; species Baryphthengus martii. Next base: position 13,018 of record VWZK01000814.1, on the reverse strand, counting down.
GTCCATCTTGGGGAAAGCAAACCTTGTCTAACATTCGCTGTGCTTTTTAAAAATATTGATATACGTTAGTGGATTTTTGAGCCTTTCCTTTCTGGAAGAAAGACAGCAGGGAGGGAGTTTTTTTCATTTATCTTTTTAAAATGTGTGAAGAAGAGGGAGGTGATGTGCTGTCCAATCCTGTGCATTCCATGGTTATGGCTGAAAATCCTGTGGATGTGCTAATGAAGTTAACTGTGTTTCTAGCCCAGACGTCAGAGCATTTCTACAGATGGATAACCCAAAACACCAGTCGGATCCATCCGAAGATGAAGATGAAAGGAGCAGTCGGAAGGTAATAACATAGAAGTGACACAGACTTCTAAATTTTTACTACTTGAGGGCAATCCTAGGTGTATTATTGACTGAAAATTACTGGCTGGTTTTGCAATAAATCCCCTCCACACTCTAAAACAAGCCTGTTCCACTGTGGCCTGTCAGCTGGTTTTCTGTCGACTGAACAGCAGAGAGAGGTAAAAGTAATGGCTGGTTAATGTCTTGCTGCTTCCCCACGTGCTGCACGGGCTAAAGAAACACCACCTTGGTCACAGCTTAGCTCTCACAGTTTTTACAGTCTCTTCAAAGATTCTTCCTAAGAACATCTGGCGAGGAGCAGGAATGTTTAATTGTCTTTCTCTTTGCTTATGTGCTGCATTTTGTTGTAGTTTTTTTTTAAAGGGGGAGAAATACAGTTCTCTCTGGGGAAAAAAAAATGCAGTCTTTTGAGAAGTCACTCAGGAGCAAGGATAGATTTGATTTCATTTCACATAGAACACTGTGTGAGGTCTGAAGGCTCTTTTGTCACAAAACCCACTACATGGCTGGATGGATTCTCTGAAAATCAGCTTGCAGCCTCCAGAGACAGTGCTGTTGGAAAAAAAAGGGAATATTTCTAGAAGGCAGAAGTGCCATACTTAAGCTTGTTTTCTCTGTGGCTTACTTCTGGGTGTGCAGATGTGGTCCTAGTATTTCTTACTCGGCCCTTGTTAAAGATGTAGGAGTTGTCTTCTGGGTTTCTGTGTGATCCACAGCAGACTTAGAATTTTCTGAAAGTTTCACTTCCAAAGACACCAGTCTTTTTTTCCTTTTTTTTTTTTTTTTTAATTAAAGTGCTTGACAGCACTGAGCAAAATTCTAATTTAAAATACCAGGTATTTTAAGTACCATGGAATGATCTAAACCTGTTTAAAATCAGTGATGTGTCACACCACAACAAATTCCAGAAGAGGGAGAGAGCTGCTAATGCACAGTGGCCTGGACCATACTGTTTGAATAGAGAACTCACCTTCTCATAGTTACTGTAAATGATGAAGCTGAGCAATAAGAACAAAAACGAGCCTGAAAAAAACCCCAAAACTTTTATATAGCAGCTTTTTAAAAAACTGTCCAGTACCATCCTGTGAATATTAGTGAGCAGCAGCACCCAGTGCTGCTGGCAGGGCTTTCTCTGCCTCTGCAGGGCTGCTGGTTCTGTGGTGCCTGCTGGCCTGTCCCCAGGTAACCTGGATTTGAATGCAGCTTAGCCCTCTGTGATAAAGTCCAAAAGCACGGTGAGGGTACAAATGCTGCTTTTGTAATGAAGAAATAAATGGAGAAAATTACCTAAATCACAGTGGCTTCCTCCTCTCCCTGTAATTGAAAATTCTGGCTGGGTGTGTACCGGTAAGATTCATGTTATTCCTGGAATTGAGTTAGTTAACCGTTAATGGCAGGATAGAAAAGGTTGGTAATGTTTTTCTTGGGGCGGGGAGAATGTTCACTGTTGTTTTTTTTCAAAGCACTGTGTCTTTCATTAATTAATCTTGCATAAACATTGTGGTTTTACAATTATTTTATTGGTAAGATCTTGGAAAATTTGGCATAAATATTCCTAGGGTTAATTTCTAGACGAGGAACAAGTTGTTTGTTGAAACACTTTAAACTTTTTGTTCCTATTCTCGTCCTCTGTGTCTGGACAGAATTATTTTATTACCATCATCCTTGAATGTGATGGGTGAAGAAATGATTTGTGGCAGGGTGATGACGGCCAGATATTTCAACTTACAAAGTTCCCAATCTGGATGTTAGATCTCTTTAAAAACCTGCTGTACGTGTGAAGTTATGGGCTGAGTAAATTAGTGGGGTATTTTGAAATTAATATTGGTTGAAATATAAGAGAGAGAGTTTTTTTCAAAAGTATTAAAATAAACCTCTTTGTCTCTTCCAACAGTTAAACTCTACCTCACAGAATATCAACTTGGGACCATCTGGAAATCCTCAGTAAGTTTCAAATGAATTGAATTAAAATGTAATTCAATTGAATTTAAAATTTTTATTTTAATGACATTTTACTAAAACTAATTTTAAAACCTGAGAAGTTAGACTGAGTGTAATTGTTAATAGTATGAAAATTTCTTTGGATATATGCCTCTCTTTGTTGATTTGCACTGCTTGGGAGGAAGCAAAACATTGAATCCCGTGCTAAGTAAATAGCCATTTAAAAAACTTTTTTTCTTTTTCACCCTCAGATTTTGTTAGTCTGCTGTCCTTTGACTTAAGGATGCTGCAGCAAAGATGACCTCTGTCTTGGGAGAGGTCCCACAACCGTTAAAATCATGAACAGTTTCTGAACACAAGTTTGTTTTAGCACACGGCAGAGGAGCAGCTTTGCTTTGTTAAGATGAACTGGTTACTGCAGCCATGACTCCCTGCTCTGTTTGGTGTCTTCTGTAGAGCTTCTGTTCTCAGCCCTGTGAACATCTGCTTTTCTCATCGAGTTGATGGCTGCTAGTTTGGCTTTGCTTTCCTCATGGATTTGTTCTGGGCTAACAGGAGGAAATGCTTAATAGATTTCAGTCCAAACTGAAATTCAAGAGTACTTCCCTTCAGGGGCAATAAACAGAGAGGTGTATGGTGACGGAACTGTTGTTTTGGAATTTGAAAACATGGATAACTGTTCTGCTGACAAAAATACCTCTGAATTGTATTCAGGAAAAAGGGAATCCTGGAGAAAAAAAACCTGACAGGAGTGGTGATGTGGAAAGCAGAAAAACTGAGAGTGAATTCATACGTACACATGCAGAAGAGAAGGGTGTTAGGGCCCCCCTCTTCTTGCTGTAATGTAAAGTGAGGAAGGGAAGGATGGAATAAGCAAAGAGAGAAAATAACAGATCCGGTCCTTCCCTCATGGAAGCTTGAGAATATATTTGGCCCTCTGGGAATGAGAAATAAGCTCCAGGAGAAGTCATGGGGAAATGGAGACTTAAAAATGACAAGAAAATAGACTATGGAGACTAAAAAATCAGTCTTGCTCCTCCTTTACATCTTAACCTTAAACTCACAAAATAAACTCAAAAGATGCAACTTGAATGCTTTCCGTGGAGGAGAATGGAGCTGCAAAGGGAAAAGGAGTCATTGTCTCTGAAGGGAGGTCTGCAGGAGGCTGGGTGTTGGGTGGAGTGGGGAATAAAGGAGGGTGGTGACAGACGGTGCTCGCGTTCCAAATCCAGTGCTCGGCCAGACTGCCGCGCAGCCCCAGAGCTTGTCCTTTCTACCCAGGTGACCTGTCTCCTTCCTAAATATCTTTCAGTGCTAAACCAACAGACTTTGATTTCCTGAAAGTGATTGGGAAAGGCAGCTTTGGCAAGGTGAGCCTTCTTATTGCTGTGTCCTGCCCTGGCTGGAGGCTTGGCCAGAGCTTCTGGAGTGGTGTCAGGCGAGGGCAGCGTATAAACGGTCACACTGAATCCCCGTGGCTGTTGCTTTATAGCCCTGCCATGTTTTTCCCTTGGTGTGGCAGTTGCTGGCTGCCTCGGTCACTCGTTGGGAATAACAAAAGGGAGCGTTTCTCTTTGGAGCAGCAGGGATCCTGTGCCCCCAGGGAGGAAGGGAGGGAGCCCTGCGCCTGGGCAGCAGCTGGGGTGCGGATCGGGCGGTTCCCGTTATTGGCATGGACTGTTTTGTCAAACCCTTGATGCTGTGGAGCAGTGTCAGCAACAGTGACTTAAATACTGATATTCTACAGGGATGCAACAGAGAATCCTTCTTGAGATCTTTGTTTTCAGGTTATATTTCAAGTTGGTTTTCAATATCTTCAAAACTTATAAAACCAGCTGAATTTGATCTTGATAGAGATTCAGCAGGTCATGGAAAATAATTCAGTCTTTCATGATACCACTGTCAGGACAGATTTTTACTGAACTGTAAGCTCTCTGTTGGTGACTATATTGCCGACTGACTGACTATTAGAAGCAGAAGAAACTGCATTGTGAAAAAATAGCACTCATAGATTCCCATTATGCTGAAACGATGAAATTACTGCTACTAGGACGTGGACTGCAACAATCACATTTCTTCATTTGTTTTGAATTTTGCAGGTTCTTCTTGCAAAACGGAAACTGGATGGGAAATACTATGCGGTCAAAGTGCTGCAGAAAAAAATTGTACTTAATAGGAAAGAGGTGAAGAGAAACACTCTTTTTTTCCACTCACCTCCCTTCCTCTTTCCCGTAATTACAAAATCATTCCTGTTTACTTATTGATCTTTCGCTTCCTTACAGCAAAAACATATTATGGCAGAACGTAACGTGCTTTTGAAAAATGTGAAACATCCCTTTTTGGTTGGATTGCATTACTCGTTCCAAACAACGGAAAAGCTTTACTTTGTCCTGGATTTTGTTAATGGAGGAGAGGTATGTGGTGGTTGTGTCGGGATTTGAGTCTCTCTACTCTGCTGCTTCGAGGTGGGAGGATCGAATCGATCCTGGCTGTGATCAGCATCCTCCTGGTTTTGCAAATTCCTGTTACCTGCTGTTACTACAGACTTCTGTAGCTCTGTGCACTCTGCTCCTCTTCTTATTGACAACCTGAATCCCAAATTTATTCATGATTGTCAAATACAAATACTGTATTTTCCAGTTACATAAACGTGTTACAAAGTAGTCTTACACTGACTTTTTTCACCATGTAAAACTGTCTCTTCCTCTTGCATCTGCATTGGCCGAGATCTGCTACTGCACACGTGGAAGGAAGGACACTGGCAACTGAATTCGCTACAGTGATATTATTGGGAACCTTGGGATTATTCTGCAGCCTTGCATGGTCTCAGTACTTGCTGCCAAAGCATTTTATCCTCAGGATTCTTTTCCTTGGAGCAATGCTATTGAATCTGAAAAACCGTTAAGTAACTTGGGGGGAAGCTTATGAAAGAAATGGAGAAAGTCTGATTATGTTTAAATAAGATGTTTTGGAGCAGTTTGACTTCAGCTCAGGGCCTGTTGCTTTTCCAAGTACCCAGTACTTCAGGAGCGCTCAGGAAACTCAAGTATAAACTGGATGAGTAGCCAATATACACGAGAAGGGTATGAAATGTTGCCTCACTGTCTTCAAAAGGTTTTGTGGAAAATCAGTGGTCTTGTAGTCTAATAATACCTGGACCTATCTAGGAAATCTGTTGTGATTGAAGAAAACAGTGTAGTAATAAATAAGCGTATGACCAGAGCTATCCGACATACCTGCTTTAAAGGAGAGCTGCGTGTCTTGTCACTCGCTGCGTCTTCGGTTTGGGAACCTATCTGTGTAGAATGTGCCCGTTTCAGAAGGTCTTAGCAGGTGCTCAAAGCAGACCAGGAAAGCGGGATGCGACAGGATACTCTTGCAGCTGAAAGAGAACAGGAGAAGGGGTAAAATTAAACAGAATTGAAATTTCAGCATATGTCAAGGTTTCCTATTACGTCGCTGCAGCTGGATCCACACGGACAAGTATAAAGGATGCTGAATAAACCAGGAGAGCTGACAGCTAGATACAATAATATGGAATCTTAACAGTAAAAATTAATTAATTTGATTTTTATTGTGCACAATGTTCTTATTTATCGTTTACATATTTACAGCTGTTCTTTCACTTACAAAGAGAACGTTCCTTTCCGGAGCACAGAGCCAGATTTTATGCTGCTGAGATAGCCAGTGCACTGGGCTACTTACACTCCATAAATATCGTGTACAGGTAAGCTTGGAAATGTAGCCTTGTCCTGCAGAAGTTCAAAATAGCAAATTACTGACTAAAAACTGCTACATGAAAACAACACAACAGTTTCACCAAAACTTGAAGCTTTCTGCTGAAGAATAAAAGTCTTTACCCCTGAAGCTCTTTTGTTAGTGACTGCTCTGTTAAATTAATGCTTTTTTTTTTTTTCTTTTTAAATAGGGATTTAAAGCCAGAAAACATTCTCCTAGATTCACTAGTAAGTATGCAATGTTACTTTGGGTTTTCTGTATTCTCTCGCAAAAGTAACACTTGGGTGCACTTGTATGCTGAGTGTGTTCTGCTTTTAAAATATTGCTCTTCCTTAAACAGGGTCATGTTGTGTTGACAGACTTTGGACTTTGTAAAGAAGGGATTGCAAGTTCTGATACCACTGCAACTTTCTGTGGGACACCAGAAGTATGTTGACAACTTTTGTAGTTTTTTGGCTAGTAATTCCTGACTGGTGACCGTTATTAATATTGGTGTGACTGGAAGATCAAATGTTCTGTTTTGTACTGTTGGAGACTTGAACTCTTAACAAGCTCTTCCATGAAACCAAACACCAGCTTCCTGCAGGGCTGTCCTTTCTCCTTGTTACTACTACACTGTCTCCTACTCATTCCCCATGTCCCCGTAACTCATTTCTTCCGTCCTCCCTCCCTTTTCGCAGCCCTTTCCAACATCGTTTCCTCCTATGTCTCCTAACCACTGGCTAGAAACAGTTATCTTGGGTAACAGCTCCAACAGATTTGCCAATATTTTGCCATATCCTGCCACTGATTTTTAACAGGTTTACAGGAACCTTGTATCTGTGAGTCTTGAGCAAATTTTGCATATGCATGAAACTTTGAACTGGCTGACTGAGCTTATTGAACTCTCGTCGTCTTTTTACTGAGAAAATCAGTAAAACAGCTTATCCTAGTTATGATCAGAGCAGGAATCTGTAAAGCCAAGTGGTAAACGTGAGCCAAAACATCTGGGGAAGATTTTGCCAAGTTCAAAGGACAATGTATAGAACACTGGTAACTCTGGATTTGTTTGAGAAAATCTCTTGGGTTTTTCTCATGGTCAGAGGCTTCATCTTCACACTTACCTTGTACTTGCATGAATTGCAACATAAGGGGATGCCAATGCGGTTCTGTCATAGGAGTTCTTCAAAATATCAAGACTAGACGTAGCAGTTATGTATTAGCCTTTCTAATACAAGATGTAGATTCAAATATTTCATAGTCTTCCTAGAAGTGTAATGATCTTCTCGCTGTTTCTTAACACTCAGTTGAATGCCTTGGTGAGCTCCAACAACTAAAAAGATCAAAGGAGATTGTGAAAGATTAGAAAAAGCTTAAGTAGTTGAGTTGAAAATGCTTCAGGTGCTTTTCATACTTTTGCGGTCATCTGTAGACATTTAAATGAATTCCAGGGCACTCACACATAGAGAAAGTTAAAGAAATACTGATCCAGTTAAACTTTGAGTTTGTCTGTGCCTTGTCTGGCAGCACTGTCATCTATTTGTAAATTAACTTCCAGAATTTGGATACTAGACTGCTAGAAGTGAGCATCCTCTTGTTTCGAGAGGTTAGACACTGTGTGTGCTGTAGATGAGGACAGAGATGATGATGATCCAGCCACAGTAATTTTATATTCCATATTCACAGAGAAGAGTCTCCTCTTCTGAAGTGGCTGTCCTTGTCCTGTAGTGTTAGCGAGCTCGAAGATGCTGACTGGATTTCTTGCCAAGCAGATGGAAACCTGTTAACATTTGTCATTCAGTGTTTGATGGTATCCCGGGTTTATCACACATCAGTCAAGTGATAACAGTTTGATGAGAATCTCTAATACAGCAGCTCCCAACTCGTGCCCTCACTGAGATTTACAGGGAAGCTTAATAGAGGTCATACAGTTTCATAACGATAGTTCTCAGGCAGAATGAGTGTCTTCTTCCCTTTTCACATCCTGGACAGGGAGCATACGGGCTTAGGGTGGCAGAGTAGCCAGCCTGGGGAGAGATGTTGCCTCCACAGCAGCACAGAAACCTATCTGAGATGTCAAACAAATTTTGCAATAGAGGTGGTGAAGCAGTTTGGCAAAACAACAGTATGTAGGAAGGACTGTTTGTTCCCACTGCGAAAACCGCTGTCCTGCTTGGTAAATGACCAGAGGGTGACAAAGAGTTTGCCGGGTTTGTGGAAGCCAAGATAAACATGTAACAGTCTCACAGTTGCTATGAAGCAGCTCTTCCTGAAGGTGTTTACTGTGATGTGACTAAAACCTAGGATTTATTCTTGCTAGCCTAATGCTCTAAATTTTTTTTTTTATTTTATTTTAGTATCTTGCACCAGAAGTCATTAAAAAGCAGCCCTATGACAACACAGTAGACTGGTGGTGCCTTGGTGCAGTTCTTTATGAAATGCTTTATGGGCTGGTATGTACTCAGTATGTGGGGGGCAGGGGTTGCCCCCCTCCCCTCTCTCCTGTTTTGTGCAGTAACCCCGGAGTGTTGTTAAAGATGTACCTTTTGCGGAATACTGAAATACTCCACTGAAATGGATGGACCGTTTGTCTTGTACTTAACAGAGCGCCCATTCCTCTCTTTTGGATTGTGCATTGCCTCTTGATGTCTAATATCATCAGTGAACTCTGATGAAGACAGATAGTCATCGCTTTGAGAGACTCTGAGAGTAGAATGAGTCAACAGGGATAACACCCATTAAAAACCCACAACTCATAAGTAAAACTTTGCCAAATACTGGAATATATGACCTTTTTTTACTTAGGTCTCCTAAGTGTTCTCCTAGAAGAGGAGGCGGGAGGGAAAGCTGTTGAGTGTAAGGACCTGGCAGGGGTAATGACTGAATCAGAAGTTAGCAGTGTGTAAGAGATGGATTTCTTCACCACTAGCAGATTGTGTTTCTTACAGAATCATTTACTGATCATACACACACAAAAAAAAATGTTGCCTGTGCCTTCAAATTCACGTATGGCTTTTATTTTTTAGCCTCCTTTTTACTGCCGTGATGTTGCCGAGATGTACGAGAATATTCTGCACAAACCCCTGGTTTTGCGGCCAGGAATCAGCCTTACGGCCTGGTCTATTCTGGAAGAACTTTTGGAGAAAGATCGGCAGAGCAGACTCGGAGCCAGGGAAGATTTTGTACGTAATGTCCTAATTTAATTGAGCCTTTACTTCACTGAAAGGGGCATCATCTCATCTGTGTGCACAGCCCAGGTCTAGTAGTTGGAGGGAGAGGTTGTGCTGTGAGGTCTCTCTCTGCTTTCCCTCTTTTTATTGCTTGGTTAAAGACACCAGTGTGGTCAGTTCCTGAAAGTTGTTTGGGATAGGAGAGAGATGATTGTTGTGGGATATCAATATTTTGAGTTTGGTTGCTGCTGCACCTGCCAGCAAAGGCAACACAATTCCTGGTTTCACTGTTCATAGCAATACTGGGAAAGAATCAAAAGAAAAGGCTAATTTCTGGTAATACCAGTTCAACTACCTGTAAGAAAACCAGCCTTGTGGTTGATTTTAAGGTTTAAAAGCAGAAAATAGGATCTTAAAAGGCAACCAGTTTGTCGAGGCAGGCTAACATGTTACTTGCTGCTGTTACCAACTACAGTTTTTACTGAAAAGTAAATGGTGAGTAACTACACCAATGAAGAACCTGACTTCTCAAAGCGCGTGCAGGGTGCAGTACTGCTCGCAGGGATGGCTTTCTGAAATACCTCAAATCTTTATTCCTTCCTGCAGCTGGAAATTCAGAAGCACCCCTTCTTTGAATCTCTCAGCTGGACTGACCTTCTTCAGAAGAAGATTCCGCCACCATTTAATCCTAACGTGGTAGGTGCCTGGTGCTGCTTTAGCTCGTACCTGCCACACTTTTGCCTTTGAGGGCTCACGTGTTTGCCAGGAATGTCTGTTTCGGGAAGGGGAAGAATGGGAACCCTCCCAGTGCTGACTGGTCTTTTGAACAGTCACACTTTTGGGCAGTGACACTGCCTTTTTTTTTTTCACATAAAACTCAGTTTGATAGATCCTTGTTTCATCTGCTCATTCCTGTCAAATTATTGTCAATTTTTGTGGGGTCTGAAGCCCAAAGAAGAAATTACGGATTACCTCTTTATTTGATGACTTCCAAAAGATGATTCCTTGCTTCTTTTGTCACATTTCTTAGGTTTATCACATCATAAAGGTGCGTAGGCTTTGGCCTGAACCTAGAAAAAACAAGCAGGCTTGTAACAGCTGTTCTCAGGGATGCTGCAGTGCGCTTCCTTACATTTCCTGGGCTCAAATAGGAAAGAATGACATAAAGTAGATGGCCTCAAGAGTTAAATTTGAAATTTAAAGGACAAGCACAAGTTTTATACCCAGTATTAGTGTGACAACTGATGGATCTTCCCGTTTCCTAGGTTGGACCAGATGACATTGGGAACTTTGATGCGGTGTTTACAGAAGAAATGGTCCCGTACTCAGTCTGCATTTCTTCAGATTACAGCATTGTCAACGCCAGCGTCCTGGAGGCGGACGATGCATTTCTTGGATTTTCTTACGCACCACCTTCTGAAGATATGTTTTCCTAGGGAATGAGAAGCTAAGGGCGTTTGGGAAATCCTGAGGTGAACTGCAACGTTAGGGTTACGGACACGTTCCAAAATAGCGTAACTAGTGCCTCCTTTTGTATGTAGGTTTGAAACCTATGATCAAACTTTCTCTGCTGTACTGGAGGAATTTGGGCATTTTTGGATGGCTTGCTTTGGGGGTTGAACTGTTTGTTCCTGCTGCAGAAAATATTTTTTAAAACCTTTAAAAAGCATTCTTTACATATTTTTTAAGCAAAAACACTGACTGTTCTCCTGAATCCCTTCACGTTTACATTTGTACCGATCTAGAACTTGGCCGGCACAAACAGCAGCAAATTTAGTAAACTTATAAATGCTTTTGTACCTATTTACAGTGACTTTGTGCTTGAATTGTAACTATGCAAATTGTCTTTTGTATATCCTGGCTTAAAAAAAGGTAAATGTTTTCCCTGTTACATCAGTTTGAAACATATGTTAATTTACCTGTCAGCACTTATATTAACCTCTCATTTAAGTTAAGAGCAAGATTCTTCTCTTCCTCCTCTTCAAGGATTTCTACAGAGTGAAAAGTTGGTCATGGAAAACTGGGTTTTTGTGTTTGCTGAAGCACCATTTACGCAACTGGACCATCTGAGTTATGGGGGGCTACTCCAAGCAAGGATGGAACAAATTAACTGGATTGACTTGATAACAGTACTGATTTATGGGGTCTGCTTTTCTTTCCTCCCTGAGATAAATGTCTATATTTCAATTACATTAAAAATATTTTTGGTTAAAACTCTGCTTTTCCAAAGATATAACACGCAATAATCACTGATACTTTAAAAGGCTGTCTTGCTTTGACCTTTTGGGGGTGGCTGGTGAGGAGATCATGCCAAATACTGGGGATTTTTGACACGGATTTATAGTTTGAAACACTACTATGTTCCAAATTGATTTGTTATTTTAGCATTCATAGCTACTTCTCCTTGTGTTCCAGTTTGCACCATTTGTAAACCTTCACTTGATATTAGAGGGGGGGAAATGTAAATTATGCTGATAATTTTAAAAATGTGAAAAGCTCTTGTATTTCTCATACATGTGTATGGACAAACTGCTAAATCTGAACAATTTCTGTTTAAGGAAATTTTTATAAACAATGCAAAAAGTGACTGCAGTTACAGTGTACAAAGGCCTACCACCAGTAGTTTTGTTATATATATTACTTGTAAATAACAACTTATTTTTGTCTGTTACTTCAAAAATGTTCTGTGTGTGTTGTTCATAAATACATTCAGTTAAATGCCTGGAGAGAAACCTGATAAGATGCTGCTGAGTAGCCAGAGTTAACCGTTAAGTAAATCATCTCACTTTGGACAAACTAAGAACTAGCTAAGAGAAATGTTACCTGTAGTGCATGAAGATCAGTAATTGAGAACATTGAGGGAAAGAGTGCATCAAAGCAATTCTTTTGAAATGAATACCAACAACTCCATGAAACCTGTTCTTGAGTTAAAATCATTTGGAAGCAACAGCCTTAATCCCTTCTTTTTTTCTTTTTGTTTTTTTTAACACGCCTTTCTGATCGACTGGAAAGCCGAAATTGATTCTAAGAGAGGAAGTATCCATTCTCCTACTGAATTTTCACTCTATATACCCCTGAAATTACTGTGGGCTACTGTAACTGTTTTCTCTTTCTGGCAAGGAAGTAGAGGTCTTCTAAAGATAAGACTGTCTACATCATTACAGCCTCACAATACTTCTCTATCTCATGCTCTCGTTCTGCATCTCTCCATGTGTCATGGTGATGGGTTTCAGAGTAAGAGAGCGAGGTTCAGAGGGTAGCAGCCCCTTCACCCTGTGCTGAGCTGAAACGTGATATCTGAAGCACTAGTTGCAGTAAAGCCCAGAGAGGAGATAGATGAAGAACCTACACAGGAACCACCTGTGGTCCTGTCTTCCTGTTTTGGCAGATACATAATAAAGGGTGGCAAAAGTTGTCCTCTTGTGACTAAGGCAGAGGTTTTTGCCTGTTCATAGTACAGGGAGATTTTTTCCTCCCCATGCAGAGGTGCATCTGAACTCCCTGAGGAGCAACTCTTTCCTCCTGGTGCTGGGGAAGCAAAGGAACGGTGACACCTTTGCGCTCACTGGTCTCCTGGCCAGGGAGGAGAGCGAGAGAGACACAATGGACTGCCTAAAAGGCATGGCGGTTGTAAAAACACATACATGAAATACAACAGAAAGAGAGTTTAGAGGTGCTGTCCTGGGAGGTCTGTCTGCAGGCAGCTGGCATGTTAAAGGCAGCAGTGCAATATGCAATATTGATTAACCAAAGAGAGAAACTGGTTTTGTAAATACACTTTCAGTACTTAGAGAGGGCGCAAGGGGGCCCAGAGGGAGCGGTGCCGCCGTTCCCGCCCA
>VWZK01000813.1:0-13859 GCA_013396935.1 Baryphthengus martii | reverse complement strand
CCGAGCCACCCACTCGACGGCGCCACCGGCCAATGAGAGTGCGATCAGCCTCACCGCTCGCCCCGCCCGCCGACGCGCCGGCTGCCAATCACGGGGGCCCGTTCCTCCGGCGGGCTAGTCCCGCCTCCTCCTCCGCCACTAGGCGGGGGCGATTCAGTCCCCGCCCTCAGCGCGCTGCCAATCACCGTGACGAGTGGCTCTGTGGCTCCGCCCCTTTGTCCGGGTCCTAGAGCCCGCCGGGAGCTGCTCAAAGCACGTCCCCCGCTGCCAGGAGGCGGGAAGCGGCCTCAGCCCGCCCCGGGCCTCCCGCCGCCGCCCTGTCCCTCCGGAGCTGGGCCCAGGGACCAGGCTCCAGCGCTAGGTCTCTTCTTCGCTACGATTTTGGGTGGACATCAACATGTCCTGGAGGAGGGAACGTGTCCCTCTCACACTGCTTTGCTCTGAGGAGAGCCCGGCGCTGAGCTCAGCTGGTGCTTTACAAGCACCTTTTGAAGAGGGGAAAAAAAAATCCAGCCAAAAGCAATTCAAGGGTGTTAACCAGCCCAAAAGACACTGAAAGCGGGATTCTTTTGGTTTCCAAAGAAAAGTTTGAGGCAATTACCAGGCAAGAGATGTCTGGCAGCTGGCAGCTGTTACAGAATCATGGAATCGTCACGGTTGGAAGGGATCTTGAAGATGATCCAGTTCCAACCCCCCTGCCATGGGTAGGGACGAGCAGGTTGCCCAGAGCCTCATCCAACTTGGCCTTAAAAGCTTCCAGGGATGGGGCTTCCACAACTTCTCTGGGCAACCTGTTCCAGTAAGAGATCCTGCCACCAACAGGCCTTGACCACATCCCCCTGGTCAACCCTGGATCACAATAAGTGACAAATGGCAAAGGAACAGAATAAGCAGCTCTTCCGCTTTTTAAGCCTTCACTATTTCATTTTCTCCACAATCATCATATTTCTAGGCCAGCACATATTAGGATCTGTTGAAGTCACTCAATACGAAAGAGTTTTGGATCCAGCCCACAGGAGTGAACTCAAGCCTGGTGTAATTAAGTTCAGCGTTTCCTCCCCTCTCACTTTGGAGCTTATCTTAAGGAGAATGTGTTTTGTGTTGTTAGAAGTGGAACTGCTGACCTGCTGCATTCACTTGATACAGGACACTTGCTAAAACACTCACCAGTGACACTGAATACAAACAACTTTGAGGGGGGAAAGTCTCTAAACAGAACAAAGACACCAAACAACAGATTTTCATAGATCTTAGGGCAGAGGAGAACTGCTGTGACCATCCAAGCTAACCCAGGAATTCTACTCAGAGTTCATAACCTGTGCTCAAATCCAATCATACCCGTTAAAAGTGACATCCAGGCTGCAGCTGCTCTTTCCCAGCTTCTGCTCCCATTCCACCTGTGGGATGATGTTTTTTTAGTGTCTTTCCCACAAAAGGGACAGCAGAGGGGGGTGCTTTTTTAAAAAAGACATCCAGCCCTTCTTCCCTGGCTCAGCACTGGCCACCCTGCTGCTGGGAAAGCCACCTCGAGCAGATGTTTTAGCAGCTGCTTTTCAATCTGGCAGCCTCTAAGCAGCAAGTGCATTGGTTTTTTTAAGTGGTTTTGCTCACAAGCGACGCGGCAGCGACGTCACTGAGGTCACAGCAACTGGATAAGCCGCACAAAGAAGAAAACTAGATTGGAGGGGGAAACTGCTCACAAGGGTGGGCAAAGCGCAGGAACAGAAACCCCGCACAGCTGGAGGAATTTAAGACTTTGCCAAAGCATGGCAGCAACACCTGTGATAGCATTATTTTATTTTTTTTTAATAGCTGTTTAGAGGGGCTAATACAAAGACCTCACAATGCCACACTAGGTAGCCAGGCGATTCTGTAAAGGAACACTTACATCAACAGACCTGGCCTCTCTAGAGCAAGAAGCTGTCAACAAAGCCGACAACCTGACTTTGAAGCTGGCCTGCTTTGAGCAGAAGGTTGGACGAGGTGACTTCCACCTTGAAGTTCCCATCTTCAAACCAAACCGATGCTGTGTTTAGACCTCGCTTTTGTTAGTCCCTCCTGTCTTACTGCCCTGATGCTGGAAAAACGTTTCTAGCTTTCCCCTCTATTCTATCCCATTTCCATGCCCAGCTTACAGCCATTTGTTTTCATGTCAAGATTATCCTCCTACTTAAATACTCCTTTCTTCTTCCCTGGTATTTTCTCTCTAAATACATCACAAAGATAATCATATCTCCTTTCAGGCTTCATTGTAACAGACAAGTCAGTCACTCTCTCTTCACAAAAAATGCTTTGTATTTGTGGTATCTTCCTGGTAGCCTTTTATTTGCCCCTGTTCCAATTTGAATTCTTCTCTCTTGTTTGACAGCATCATTATTGCTCCTGGACCAACTTTTCTACGTGCTTTTTCACAGCTTCATGGTGCCTCATCGCTATTTTTTATCAGCTACTAAATCCCGGCTTCCTTTCCTCACTCATTTCCATGTAGTAAAATACTCTCAGCATCCATCAGAACTTTCTTGTCAGCCCCAAATTCACAGCCTTGCACTTTCTGCTGCTACATTTCATCTCAGCTATTTCTCACTCTTCAAAGTCATCAGTTCTCTAAGATATTCTAGTTCCCTTGTATTATTGAAGCCTCCCACTTCTGCTCATCACCAAATTTAATTATCACACTCCCTTTCGGTCCCAAGGTCATTATAAAAAGGCTTTTGAGTGAGATTACTCTTGGGATGGGAACAGGAGAAATTCAGTATTTATTAATTCCCCACCGCACCAGCCCTGATGTCAAAACACTCCATCATCACCCTACCATTTGGTATTTTTGTCTTTCTTCCAGTTCTTACATGTTTGCACATCAAATTCTCAGTTGAAGTCCCGTTAAGTGAGACCGATGGCACGTCCTCCGGGTAGAAACTTGCTTTCCTTAAGTCCAAAAGATATTAGACTAGCGAGTCGCAGCTTGTGACAGCGAGCCAGGAGCTCCCAGCAGATGGTAGGAGACAGCAGCCCTGGTACAAATCACTCTTTCCATCTCCAGCTGCCCGGGATGTCTGGATTTCACTGAAGTTACTCCCCCCCCTCCCCAGGCAAATTGAAAATAGAACGATGTGTCCTCAACAGTTCGTCGCTTCACCCCCCCATCAGGTCTCATGACTAAACCAGCGATTTTTATTTGCTCATTTGTGGTTCTATTCTCATTTTACGGACATTATCACAACACCATCTATATGCAAGTGCCATTAGGCCTTTTTTGAACCACTGTAGACACCCCTTCACCTTTTTTTTTCAGCTCCTAGATAGGCTGGTACACCCTTCCTGAACTGGAATCAAAGTTTCTACCAAAATAGGTGTCCCTAATTTGTAGGACGTAAGAAAACAACAAAAAAAAGTCATTTCTTTTTCACCTTTACTGTCTATTTAATGCTACACTAGTTTTGTGCATTGGAATCAGGTTGTTTTACCAATAACACTACAGTACAAACTGATATTCTGTGGTTTTCCACCCAGGCTGCCCACATCCTCTCAAAGCTCTGGCTTTCCAGAAGAGAAACTTCACTCCTGTAAATAGCAACTACAAACCAAACTTAATCCTTCAACTTAAAGCTATTCCGATTGTTTGAGGCTATTTCATGTAAAATCATCAGTAAAGATTCGCCGAGAGTCTCCGGGAGCTGCTCTGCCTAGAGTTAGCCCAGCTATAAAGGAATTTTATGGACACCTAAGTGTTTAACGCCATCACACAGCACGGAGAGAAGGAAATGTGATCCCTCTTTTAGGGGTTAAAAGGCATTGCACAGAGACTTGTTAAAAGTTACACAGGAAGTCTGGAGTAAACCTTGGGGATTACAACTCCTGGCGTCCCTTCCCAGTCTCTTAATGACGGTGCCATCATCTGATTTTCTATTTTGGTAGCACTTCCATTTGCTGAAGCGTACCTGCCTCTCCTCCTTGCTATCAGATGTACTAGTTCTTCTTTCCTTCCTGTTTCCCTTCTTGTTTAGGTAGACACATCCTTCCTGGGGAGCTGAGCAGTCTCCAGGCTGAGCCTCTTCCCATGCCAAAGCTTCCTTATTCTACAGCTCAGGCTCCACAGCCAGAGACGCCGAACAGGAGCAGAGAGAAGAAATAAAAACTGAAGGGGCAGAGCAGGAGAAACCCTGTAAATCTTCAAAGGCTGCCTGAAAGCGTTCTGCGCTCTTTGCTGCAGATCTGAGAGAAGAGTCATCTCACCGATCCCAGGCCGTTCTGATTCTGCTAACGCTTTCTTGTTGTGCTCTCAGCTTTGAAAACAAGGTTAATGGAAAAGTGACATCATTATCCAACTTCAGGACAGCGTGGCAGAACAGCTAGTGGCCAAATCTTACCTCACCTCCAGCAGAACACAGCAACCCCGTGAAACTCCTTCAAAGCACGGCTCGGGCACCCTCTGCCCAGCTCAGATGATCAACTGCCTACCTGTCCTGCTCTGGTGGCCAGGCTGTGCCCGTCCTCCTGCTGACAGCATCCCAGTAGAGGGGGCCCTGGAGCTGTCTGGTTGGAGAAAAAAAAAATTAAAAAAAAAAATAGGAGCCATTCTGCTTGTGGAGCAGGCAAAAAATTAAAGAGAAGGGAAAGAAGGAGGGATGATAAAAAAAAAAGAAATTATTATACGTTTTTAAGTCATCCCTTGACTTCTGTGCTGGCAGCCTGGACTGTTTATAGAGCAGCAGCAACGAAAAAGCACAAGATGAAATGCTTGTTACCGTGTCAGGGCTTCAAATCATCTGAGAGATCACTTTTTCTCTGCGGCTATGGGTACTATGTTCTGTTACCACAGAGGATTTCTTTCATTTTCAAGCCACTTACTGATCAGTGATAAATTACGGGCTTTTCACTAACAACTGGTATCAGAAGAAGTGACTTTCCCCAGGGTCACAGTCAGCCCTGCAGGGTGTCAGCTGTTCCTTCGTATCTACACGAGCAGAAAACCTCTCCTTGTCTCTTTTTTTTCTACTCATATTCCTCTACAGGACTTCAGGGCACTGGTTTTACCACCCTGACAGGTAATTTGTTTCTCCCCTCACCTACCAGTTCCCGCCTTTTTGCACTAACGGCTCCAATTTGCTCTCTGGAAGCTGAGAAAGTTTCTTGGGAGAATTCGGAAGCACGGATCCAAGGAATAAAATCTAGGAGGACGTAAATACATTTCTAGGGTAAAAGACAAACAATTCTTAGAAGGAAAGCATCATTTCCAAACATGGATTACTAGACCAAAGTCCATATATAGCTTTAGATCATCTCAGCATCTTTACAGGCAGCTCTTTCCACTGTGGTCGTGAGGCTTAATAAGCTTTCCTTTCAAAGGCAGTACACAAAGAATCAGAGAGGAATCCAGTGTCGTCAGACAAAAGTTTAGTTGAGCTAGAGTTAATCTAAATACTGAAGTCACCAGTCCTGCTTACCAAGGTCTAAGGTAAAACCAAAAGCCAAGTTCTGCCACCCTATTCCCCTCTAGGTTCTAGTTCCAGCACCACCACCACCAGTGCCTGAGCCTGTAAAGAAAACACCCTTTTTAACAGGTCACCCGTACACAGCAGAGACTTTGTAGCTAAAGAAGTGCCTAATTGCTTTGTCTTCAATTTGCCTGCATTCAAAAAGCCTTAGAGACCAATTATTTGAATTTTAAAAAAATAAATAAAAAAAAAATCCCTTTTCCTCTCATCTTAGAAACCAAAACCATGCAGGCAGATAATTGCTATTTGTTGTGCAGGGCACAAGCACTGAGCAAAGAAGCTGGAAAACAAGCACTAACAAGATGAGTACAGAGGGACCACGCAGTGGGTTTGGTTTCAGAAGGAAAGGCAGGTGGTTTTTTAAATATTAAGCAGGTTCTGTTGTGATTGGGTTCCTAACAATAGAATTACTCAGGATAACTTGCAACTTAAGAGTGGCCAGAATTACCAAATGTGTTTGGGTATCAGTAGGATGAGAGATGAACGCACTTCAGCTTTGTTGAGACCAGATGAAATAATCACTCTCTCTTTTACAACAACAAACCTCACACAGAATAATTGAAGCTTATTGGAGGGAGTTCCCTGCTCACCCCCCCACCCTAGGCACCATTTTTTAACTCACCACACAGCGAACTGCAGTCAATCTACAAATGTTCCATTTTTATTACAAAGTATGAAAGGCAGAAAATACTGTACCTAATACACAGGAGGCTGAAACTTAGAAAGAAGGTTAAAAAATCGGAATAAAACTACATAGGAAGCAGGAAATAGCATAAAAGGATGCAACATTCCACTTTCAAGCGATTTCAGAAAATTGCCGTAAAATTTACAGAGTTTCGACAGTACGGTTCTATGATTCGGGGTGTTAAAATCCATTGTAACAAAACCTCGTTGTATTTTCTCCATAAAAATAAAGGAATATAGGGACACTGCAGTTATCCATGTCAACAACATAACGTCTGTTGAATAGCAGGATACAAGGATTCCTCTAGGACAGGATAGTAGCGGAGTTGCAAATCTCAATACGGAAGGTGGAGAAGAGGAGGACAGAAGTAAAACTACTATTGCTTTAACATATCTCAGTGAGGACAAGAAGTCGGGAATCTCATATGGATGTTTGTACAATCATGCTACAAAGATCACACCTTCAGGAAATTACCACGAGGGGACTGTGAATGGGAAGAGCAGGAGGGAAAACACACATAAAATTAAACATCTACTCGACTATTGGTAAGAAAAATGCTTCGGCGCAACAAATTTAAATTACATTTTACACTGCCAGCAACCCAAGTTTGGTGTTTTTTTTTAAAAAAAAGGTTCCTTTTAAATAGTAGATTTCCTAATTCATATTTACCAGGTTGTTCAAAAAAAAAAAAACCCCAACAAAAACCACATCGCTTTTCAGCTGTACTAGGACTCTCTTCATTCACCGGTTTGCCCCTTTCTGCCCTTAGTTTGGTTTCGAGCGACCCATCCTCATCGTGTGTCAGGAAAGCAAACTCCCAAGGGATGAGAGCTGGAATAAGGGCTTGCAGCTACTCTCAGCCACGCTATTTTCTCAGGAAATACCTTATGTCTTCATTTTGTTAGATTTTCTAAAAAGAAAAACTCGATGGAAGCCACACAGGTTTGGTTTTGTTTGGTTTTTTTTATTGTATTTTTACGATTATGGAAATTCTAGCTTGGTGCTGAGTATCAGAGGCTGCACAAAAGGCCACTGAGACACTTGGCAGATGAAGTTATCTGAAGTCAGGCAGCAGCAAGCAAGTCTCACAAGTACCTCTGCCTCTGGAGTCTGCCATGAAGCCCTAGATGAGGGTTCAGTGACTGGTATTTAGTTGGATTTTTATTTACTGGGTTTTAGTGCTGGTGAAAAGTGCTGCTTGGAAGTTCTGGAGATCTCTTCCTAAAATAAAAGAAATGGAGTCAGGGGCATGCTAAACTCCTCTCAATATCCTTGGGAACGAGACACTTGTGTCTCTTCTCGGGTAAGCAGGGGGAAATACAGCTGCAGCTCTAAGTAAGCAGGAGAAAGTGCTCTTTAAGTGCCACATACAATTAATTCCCTGGATTCTCTGCAAAGAGCAAGAGAAACAGGGACAGAGTTGACAGTACCATTCCAGAACGGGTTTTGGACATCTCCTTTCCATGTCCACTGTACAATACAGGCCTGCTCTGGAGTATCGTTTGGACAGCAGAAAGCAGGAAACACGTATTGGAGAGAACTTGTGTTAACTGAGAGGGTAACAGAGCGCGGATTTGAGCTGGTCGGACCGTTTTGCCAACCTGCCGTGGGCAGACTAAGCCCTTCAGAGGATTCTGATGGAACTGGAACTGTGCAATCTGTCGAGCCAGCTTACCCTTGCTGCCATTCATCCTCTGCAGCGTGTCCTGAAAGAGTTAAACCACCACGAACAGGAGCTGACAAGTTCAAGAATTTAGGTTGTGTGAGTTTACAGCCAGCAGGTGCGGGTTTTTTTCTATCACAAAAAGAATCCAGCTACACCTTTACCCAACCAACCCAACTGCTGCCATCCTGTTCAGACGGTAGAAAAGAAGATTCCCAAACGCCGCCAAGTTTCTAAGCAATTGGTACTCTCTGGGTGAGAAGCAGCACTACATCACTTGGGTTGGCCCAAGTCTGGGAATACAGAGCTCCACTTTACCCTTAAGAGCTCTGGCACGGCCTCACGTTTTTGGTGTTCAGCAGAAACAGATGCGGCTCCTCTAGATACCGCCAACCACAGCCAGTTGGGGATTTCGGCGACTGTTGTATCGAACATTTTACACAAAACACAGACAAATGCCTACCATAAAAGGGCTGAGGAAGAGATGCCTCTCCTCCTAATCTTACCAAAAATATACTTGTTAAAGTGCCATCTGCAAGAGAACAAAACAGACACACTCAGCTTTCTCCATTTACATTTTAAACAAGCACAAGAGCATCTGCGAATTCCACCGTATCAGGCTCCTCCCCTAGTCTCTGGCAGGCAGTGATCTACAGTTCCCACTGATGCAGCTTGCTCGTTGCAACACCAGGCAAAAATAGATCTTTTTACTATTACCCAGAACATTCGGGAGAGTAATTACAGCTAAGTTTTGAAAGGATCATTAACTTTGACTTCTGAGAGGCAATGCCTCCCCCGTTAAGCACATTTCAAGGTTCCATAAGGAACAACCTGTATTATCAGTCTCCTTTCAGATCACTCTTTGAAACCACTGTGTTTTCTTTCTAAATAGATTGTCAAAGCACTCCAATCCTTGCCTTTTAAATCCCTGCACACAGAAGAACAATTCCCATAGATGCAACCTACCCATAGCCCATTTCATTTCGACAATTAACTACACGCTAATTTGACACAACTTCTTTTTCCGGAGGTTTTCACCTCACCTAATGAGTTTTACACGATCAAGGTCCCTTGGTCGAGAGCCAATATACTGGCAACAGGTTGTCCACGGAATAGTAGAAATTTATGGAAAGCTTGGTTTCAGTACAATGTAACAACCAAACATTAGCTTAATATCTTGAATTAATCAACCGGAGAAGTGATACACAACTGCTTGAGTCAGAGAAATATTTCTGTCCCCGAATCAGTCCTGCCTGTAGCAACAACAGCACGAGACTTTCTGCTTTGCTAACCTCCCTGCTGATCACTTTTCCCTTCATGTCATTTTATACTCGAGGAACACGAGGCATTTGAAAGCAGTTGCTCTGCATCCTCTGCAATGCAAAATGTAAAATCATTTACATCAAATAGCAAAGCGCTTATTTCCATAAACTTTGGGTAAAAAAAAATTCTTAGGGGGGCTTTACACCCAACGTAACTGAAAGTGAAGCAGGTGAAATACGATAAACTGGATCTTCCGGTTCACAGGCTACGGTGAGGAGGCTCAGGGTTTTATTTTATCTCGGAAATAAACTCAAACCAGCAAGCAGACCTTTAGCTCCCTGCCACTGTGTCAGCAGCTACTGGCAAAAGGGCACCAAAGTCTCTCACTTCCTTCTCTATCTGGAAGTGCCATTTGCTCTACAGAACATCTCACCCGTGAGGATTTTCATGTCTTTTCAGTCATGAACCTTTCAAGTGACTTCTTTGAAAAGCAGCTATTTTAAGTAGCGTTTCCCTGTTCCAAAACAGCCTCTAGGGATTTCAAATGTAATTTCCTATAAAGGACGACAATGGATTATGCCCAAAGCGATATGCTGTAGATCCAGAAGGTACCCAACTGGCTAAACAAACAGGATATAGGCTTTATTTAGAATCCACCGGAGCCTACAAGATTCCTTCAACTTGCCTTTGAGGAGTTTGGAATGAGCACCCAACACCACAAATGAACTTCCAGCAGTTTTCCAGCTGGAAGGAGCGACGCTGGCTCCTCTTCATGTTCGTAACGGGATTGTTTTCCGACAGTAGCAAAAGCTACCTGGCTATACGGGCTATTAGCCCCTTTATACACGCTCTTGTCTCATCCTCTTAGTGTAACAAGATTGTGTTCCTCTAGGAATAAACTGCTTTGGCCATTTCGTTCAGCCCATGGAGCCTTTTAGTGACTTCACTTTCAACTACATTATCTTAGGGCTTTTTGAAAGCCCAGTTCTACAGTTGCAAAAGATGTATTTTTAAGCTACGCAAGAGACGCGTTCATCTTTTACTCATCCCAGCTAGAGAAGAATGAGATTTTAAAGCATAAAAGGGACTACAGAAAGTACTACTATTACAGATAATTCCCTCTTGGTAACACCAGGATGTAATGCCTACTGTTTGTGATGAAACAGTACATCACAAGCCCGTGTACGTATCTTTACACGAGCATCGAAAGCTGTGAATGCCATGAAACCCTTCTGCTAAGAACATCCTAATTTTCACTTTGTTCAGCACAAGGATTTTCCAGTTTCAGATGAAGCGCTACTGTAAAAAGTGATAACCTAATGGTTTGGTTAACGCTGTTCTGCCATCTAGATCAAAGCTGGCCGTGGAACACGCTACTCTCAGCACTGCTGCTAATAAGAAAAGAAATGACCTTCAAGTCAAATCAAGTTTTCTGTCAAAAACTCCACAACTGAGCACAGAACGTCACGGACAGGAGATGAGCTTGAACAGTGTTCGAGTCTCCTGGTTCCCTGATACTAAAAGGAGTGATGGAATAAAGCTGTCCCTAATGAATTCCTATCAAAATCACAAGGCAGTGCTTTTCCGAGCTCCACGTTGAGAAGCAGCCTGCGGAAGAGTATTTCTGTCTGTCCAGAATGACAAAACTTTTCAGATCCTGTTCAGTATTTGACAGCGCTTTCAGTGTCAGCTTCACCGTTCCGCAATAATCGCTTTTCCCAGCTTGCCTTTCCCGCAAGAACTGACAAGATTCAACTTTGCCAGTCTCCTACTATTTATAATGCTGCCTCCAGTTGCAGGTGAATACTCATTAGGTGGAAAGACATCTCTGATAGTTTCTGACATTTACATCAAAACTCAGCTGGTATCCCCTTCCAGACCAGCTAGGGTTGTCACGTCTGCGCTGGGAGAGAACTGCGGAGCGCTCAGCCGCGTAGCTGGGTTATCAACCGCGATTTTTATCTTGCCTAATCCACTCAGCTTTGATGGGAAAGTATGACTGCAGATTCACTAGTCAAGACAAACAGGAGCCCTTGGGCACATCCCCAAAAGAGAGGAGGATGACAAGTGCCAAGCCGTAGCCTATGTGGCACCCTTCCTTCCTTTTAAACCCATCGCCGTGCGTCACATCAGGGAATCGTTTCTTTCAGAGAAACAGCTTTCATTTGGAGAGAGGACCAGCTTTTCCAACTCATCTCACTCATTCAACAAGACCTGGGGGGGGGGAGATTGCTTTGCATTCCTTTCAAGAACTTCCAGCAACAAAGAAACTCCAAGGTACAGGCTAACCACAAAAAGTCTTGCTCGTATTATTTGCCAATCAAGCAAGCTACAAAGTGTGAGACCATTTTATTTCGGTTTAGGTAGTAAGCCTTTCGAGGGGAAATCATTGGATTGGAAGTGTCAAGCCCAAGTCCATTACAAATCACATTTTTCTAGGAGATGTTTACCTCCTAAGGAGCTTCAGTCATGCACGTATCTTCTTTTGGCAACCTGTTGCCATTCCATTAGCTAACGCAACTGCAGGATACACACCAGCTCAGTTAGAATTTAAAATTAAGGCCTACCATAGTAACATCTGCCTCTAGCATCAGAAAAGTGGAAAGAAATTGTGCAACGAGTACTTGTACTTCACAGCACCAGAGAATTCTGCCCAGGTAACCAGGTGTAGAGAGCCAAGGCAACGGTTAATTCTGACAGGCCTTCGCTGGCAGGGAGCCTGCAGCGTTACTGCGATTTGCATCGATGCTTAAGATTCTGCTTTGGGCATCTGGAAGTGGATCACATATCAAAAGTAAGAACATCAGGGAGAAAAATCTTACTCAATAGAAAGTTAGCCCAATATATAAAAAACATACAAATGTTTCAACAGTTTAGAGGCAGCAACAACAGGAATGATAAAAATTCCTGCCAAGGTGGTTGTTCACATCAATGTCTTTTTCCCCCCCCACCTTGTTTTGCACTTGCATCTGTTAAACTGGTTGATGTGCTGCCTCAGCTGGCTGACAAACACATGGACATATGCAGCAACTTAAAAGCCTGCAAGCTTATTAATACAGTCAAAAAACAAATATACAGAACTTTAACTGAGGGGAGGGGAAGAAAAAAAAACTAAACAAAAGCAAAACAAAAAAAAAAAAATAAGGGAAAAAAAACAGAACCCAGAAGGTCCAAGAGGCTCAGCACGTCTCTGCATTTTAGAGTCTTGGAGAGACAGGAGACACCTGCCATTGATTCTTGTAACAGTTTCTCGTAACAGTAGATGCAAAGCAACAACAGATACTGGCCACTTGACTTGTGTTGTTCTTACTTTAGAGGGGAGGGGAAATTATACAGCCCTGCCTCAGCTTGGCATGAAGCAGAAAGGTTAGACTCTCAAAATCTCCAGGCAGTTGTTGTAGCAGATAGCTATCCAGTCTGGCTGGGTTGATGCCCACTGTACATTGTTGATTTCTCCCTCTGCTGTGTAGGCCAAGATAGGGTCCTCAATGGCACGAGGCATTTGCTGGATATCCCAGATGAGAGCCTGATGGTCATCCGCTGCAAACGGAAGAGAAAAATCAGAAGTAGAACCCAAATGTACCGAGGCCCATAGTCCAAGAACCTAAGTAGGACCTGGCTGTTGCAGACCCGGGTGAGTATTCAAGCTAGAGATAAGATGATACAACTCTGCTCAAAAAAAAAAAAAGCTTGGATCATTATACATTATCCAGGACAGAGCTGAAAAAACAAATGGTCAGTGGAATTTATATCAGCTGAAAACATTTAAGAACTGAATTACAAAAAAATTACAGATGATACAGCTCAGCCAAAGCTGATGCACAGTCTGGGCACCGGGCTCACTATTTCCATACACTAAACTCTAGCAGGTGTTTATTTCCATAAACATTTTAGGAAAGTCACTAATAAAGGGCTTCTAAACTGCAGGTCTTCAACTGCATAAGAGAGAGAGGGTTTTGCAAATGGAGTGAAGGACTCAAGGATTCACCGAGGCAGCCGGATAGGGATGGATCACACTTACCCGCTGTACAAATGTGGCAGGAGGAATGAGGTGCCCAAGCAATTCCATTTACACACGCTCTGTGGTTATTTAACCTGGCAACAGGAGTGCAGGGAACTCTGACATCTAGAATCACAACCTTTGGAAATGAAAAAATACTAAATTAATAACTTGTTGGTTTTTGGTTTGTTTTTGAGGTTTTGTTTTCAGAAAACCAACTATTTTGAGCCAAGGCTATAAATAGGAGCCCTTTCCTAAAGGATGCAGTTGGCAGGCAAACAATCATAGAATGGTGGAGGTTGGAAGGGACCTCTGGAGATCATCGAGTCCAACCCCCCTGCCAGAGCAGGATCCCCCAGGGCAGGCCACACAGAAACAGATCCAGGGGGGGGTTGGAAAGTCTCCAGAGAAGGAGACTCCACCACCTCTCTGGGCAGCCTGGGCCAGGCCCCGTCACTCTCACAGCTTTTCCGCCTGTTGAGGTGGAATCTCCTGGTTCCAGTTTGTGCTCATTGCCCCTGGTCCACCACTGAAAAGAAACTGGTCCCTTCTACTTGACCCCCCACCCCTCAGAGATTTGTAAACATGAATCAGCTCCCCTCTCAGGCTTCTCTTCTTCAGACTCAACAGCCCCAGCTCTCTCAGCCTTTCCTCACAAAAGAAATGCTCCAGGCCCTTCATCATCTTTGTAGCCTTCATTGGACTCTCCCTAGTATTTCCCTGCCTCTCTCGAACTGGGAAGCCCAGAACTGG
>VWZK01000811.1:417825-540686 GCA_013396935.1 Baryphthengus martii | reverse complement strand
GGAGGGACCTGCCGGGGACTTTGAGACCGGGCTGGAAGTTGCGGCTGGCGGGGCACCCGGGGTGTCTTTTCATGCGGGACTGTGGCGATGCAGCTCTGCTGTTTTTTTCTATTACAACTTACGATTTTATTTATGAGGATTCAGGGAAACGTGCCAGCCCGAAACGCTGCAGCTGCTGCTGAATTTCGGGTCCAGCTAAGGCGGCGGGAGCTAACGGGGACTGCTGCTCCCCACGGGTGGAGCAGAGAGTATCTTCGGCAGCTCCCCTGGACCCGCGGGGCGGTGGGGGCACTGGGGGGCTGCCCCAAGCTCCTGTCCCCTTCTTCAGTCTGCGTTTAAAAAGAGAGATCCTCAGGCTCAGGAAGAGTTGATGCAGAAGAGGAGAAACCCCGAGAAGGCAAAGCAGACGAGAGCAGGGAAAACTTCTCTCAAGAAGGGTCAGGAATGGTCCTCGCTACCAGTATGAGTCCAAGATCCTCTTTTGAAAAAAGGCTCCTTGTCTTCTGCCCTACCCTTTGCAAAATTGGTGCAGAAAAAGAGGCTGCTTATGCTTGTATTTATTCCTCATTCGTTCTCATTCCTTTTCCTGATATAGCTGATTTAGTCCAAAATCTGTTTAGTGACTGTGAGGGAAGGTGGTGTTGGTTTTTGTTTTTGTTTTTGTTTTTTTTAAATTAAGTTTTAGGAGGAGCACCTCTTCCTCTTCAAATTGCAGAGTGCTGGGACTTTCTTTTCAGGGACTCTGGGCTGCCTGGGACCGGCCAGCAGCCGCTCTGCTGGCTCCTAGCACCTCTCGTATACACCTGGGGAAGGACAAGACAATATAAAGCCTCTTTCAGCATCAGGGGCCAGACTGTAAGATTATCCAGCTCTCCTACGCTTGATTGTATCTTATGGTTAAAAAAATGCAGCATATTACATCAGTTTGCAACAAATCTTACCACATGCAAAACCTCAAGACCTGTTGAAGTGCAGAAAGATGCTTGAGTTTGATCACAGACCTCTGTTAGCAAAAGACCAAGAGGATTCCTTGGTCTCTTACTTGGTGTACTTGTTCAAAAAGGGGGACAACAACTGATTATCCCATACAAGTAGAAAATTCATCAGTGACGCTCATTTCTTCAGATTTCATCTTTCCCAGAGATAACAATACCAAAAGGGGATAAAGGAGCCAAACTTAGAATGTTTTCCTGCCTGTGACTGAGAAAACATAACAGCAATGTGGAGAGAAATGACATCTGGATTTACAGGAAGGTTATTTTATTTATTTATGGTACAAAATGATCTTGAATAACTCCCTCTTTGCTCTGGATTTCTGCTGGGTGTTGGACTTTGGGGTGAAGAACAAACTGTAGCACTGGGGGAGTTGGATCTCAGGAGACCTGTAAGCACTAGGTCACTGTCTGGAAGTCAAGCCCAGACACTAGTATCTGTTGGTCTTTGTTGGATGCTTCCTGGGCAAAAGAAACACAGAAAGAAGATGAAGATGGATGTCTCAAGTCAGAAAGTCTGCAATGTACAGGATACTTACTCTCCATACTGCCTTCCATTCCCCAAGGTGCCCCTCTGCTTACAGGCTTTCTTATGAAGACTTCTGTCAGGGGACTGGGAAGCCACCGATGGCAGCTTCAGCAGAGGTTAGTGGGAGCCCTGGGAAAGAGCGTGCTCCCCAAAGCCAGGCAGGCATGTTGTGATGATGATGCTGCGGCAGCAGGGCCATGGCTGAGTTGGGGGCAGGAGGCCTCATTGGCAAGGAGACAGGTGCCCCCACAGTGAGCATCTGAGGAAGGAGACCTCCCAAGACAGAAGTGTTTGGTTACATATTGTATCCAAACTATACCTCGAAACTACAATAAAGCTAAAGGCTCATGGTTGTGCATGCGCACAGGAACATTTTTGTTTTATATATGGTGTTACAGTTCATATCTCGCATCAATTCATGAGTTCTCACCGAGAAATTCTCAGGGCCAAAGTACTTGTGTGAAACTAGTTGCAACCAAAATAATGTGGTTTGCAGTTCCTTATTAATGACACAAAACAGGTGTTTATACTGCAGGCTGATCAGTCATTAAAAAATAGGAAACAATATTTCTGCCATCTGTTTTTGAGGAGACGCTATTTAAAGCAGAATGAAGTGAAATCTGATAAAATGAATGAAAATTCAAGCAAGTCAAATTTGTTTTGCAAGCTGAATATTAAAGACAAATCAACTACTAAGCAATCATTTTCAGATGTTATTAAGGTACATTTTTACCAAGTGTCCTGCTTTTTTTTAAACAACAAATAAGCACAGACACGTAGCCAGAATAACCCATCTTTCTAAGAGCACATGACTCACATGCAGACTTTAGAAAACAGCTGTATTTTCAGTTGCCTCCAAATTTGTCACATGTCTATGGGGTTGCTGGTTTGTCAACTTTTTATTTTCCTAATGATTTTGACATTTGTGCTGGGCACTTCAGGCCAGAGGAACATTTTCCACACTGCTGGCATGCTCCTGCACTACCAGCATGGAAAGAAAGATTCTCATTGATTTCAGTGGTGCTGGATCAGGCCATTAGAGCACACTAAGTCTTTTATAACGAATGTTTTCATGTCATATATTTTCCTGAATAAATAAATACATGTGCAGGCCTTGTAGCAGTGCACAGTTCTGTATCCATCAAAATGACACAGCCTGAATATATAGAGATTTACTTGCACATTAAGATGAAACCATACAACTCTTTTATGGCAGTCTGAATCAACTTGCTAGTATGAGCACAACTATATTCTGTTTGAAGAACCAGTATTTAGGATTGAGTGTAATTTCTGCTCACATGATAGGGCCAGTTTAATAGGATCTTCCTTCTCCGTGAATAGTTTTAGCTGCATAAGGATTAGATATTGCTGCTTTGCACTGTTCTGTCAGTAAGATACCCAGAGGAAGGAGCTAATGCAAGTCATGTGCCAATTCCCGAATAATTAAATAAAAATGCCTTTGATATACATAGGTGCATACATGAGACAAATAAATGATAGATAAGGTCTAAGATTCACTTATTTAACATTAATCCCAAGAGTTGTGTTTCACACATGTTCAATTTGATGCCTAGCAGTTGGAAATAGGTTTTCAGTTAGGCAGATAGAGGGTAGGCAGCACAGGCTGCTGTTCTTATTGCAATTGGAACAAAATATTCCAGACTCACCTCAATAGATACCCACCACCACATAATTTACCACAAATTATGAAAATACTATTTCCTGGCCTTATTTTCCCTCAAACATCATTAGAAACCACAGAAAGACCATTCTATTTCAATCATACATTACTTTTTGCCTACTGACAATTGCTGAAGGGGCCACAGGCTACAAAGGGATATGAACAAAATACAGTTTTTCATGTGTTCCCCTTTTTGCCTGAAAGAGAAAAATAAACTTGATTTGGAAAGCTTCCAAGGAGAAAAAATGTTGTAAAATTACTGTTCCTAAGCAGTATATGTGAATGCAGAGACTTCATATCCTTTGGATAGGTAAGTGATAACAGAAAATCACACCTCTCTGAAAACCAAGCTTAGGCAAGAACCCAGGCTTGTTTGGGTATCTGGCTTCTCAAGTAGAACTGAATGAGTGTTATCACTTGCAAATACAGCACAGGAAATGCTTTGCCGAGGGCCAAACCAACTACTCCAGTTTATGGTACAAGCTGCATATACACGTTTATTTTGAGCATGAAAGAACACAGCAGTAAGCCAGAAAACAAAAATATGCAACCCAATCACCACATTTTAATCTCCTTTTAAAAGTGTGCCATTTCCTCTATTTATTGGTAAAACCTGGAACAGTGGTTTACGCATAAACCCGTGCAGATTATTAGTAGAGAACAGACTATTACCTCTTTTAAGAAAATTCTTCTCAAGCAAAATTACAAAATGAAAAGACCTCCTTGTAGTTCCAAGCAGTTGTCCCTAACAGTTAATAAATCATGCTTATGATTAGTCCTGTGCCACTCTGCTAGTCTAAATTTCAAGAAAATACCAAGAACATTTGCAAATCCCTGGCGACCACGGAGAAAGAATTATGGAGAGAAACTCCAAATAAGACGTTGTTGCTAACAGTTTATCATTAAGAGGTGACTGAAGTTTAGAGGCAACACATTCTTTTCTATTAGTGATATACAGCTACGTGTAGCTATATGTGACTCACTACATCTCAATCATCAGTTTTTATGACTTTTCCTAATGTCATTGAAGCAGAGGAGTCTTTGGCCAGGAAAAAGCATCCTGTTGAAAGAAAGAAAAGTGAATCAAATGACAAATCATTCTGCTTTGTATTGTAACAATGTCTTCCCTCCCCAGCCATGTCTCTAAAATGCCCCCCAAATAATTCTGGGCAATATACAGGAAAAGATAGTTCCCAGAGCCAGTGTTTTATTGTACTGTAGTTTAATCCAGAAATAATTTGCTGTTCTTGACCACCAGCCAAGT
The DNA here is from genome assembly GCA_013396935.1 of Baryphthengus martii. Classification (NCBI taxonomy): domain Eukaryota; kingdom Metazoa; phylum Chordata; class Aves; order Coraciiformes; family Momotidae; genus Baryphthengus; species Baryphthengus martii. The sequence goes on along the minus strand of VWZK01000811.1, from coordinate 536,220 downwards.
GGGCAAAGTAACCCTCAGCTGTTCAACATATGAACCTTCCTTGGCTTAAATTCACACCTGCATAGAGTGTTAAAATCTCAGACAGAGATACAGTCCTGAGAATGATTTGTAAGCAGGACAAACCTTCCTTTATACTGAAAAAAAGCTTAGACCACTAGCCCACAAAAGAGTTTTCCATAAACAATTTTGTTTTTCTTGTGTTTTTGTTTCTTCAAACAGCTCTTGATGATTAGCAGATTAAAACCCAGCAGTTTGAGTAAACAAAAAAAATACACAAACAAATGCAGTTAGTTCCTTCTTTACCAGGCTATGAGACTTCCCTCCACCTGGAAAACAGATCATTTTCCCACACTTCATCAGAAAGCACAGTGTTACAAATAACAGACCACAAGAACTTTCAGTTTATTCTGGAAACCAAGGCATTTTGAACCAGGATTCATATTAGGCCTTATGAAAATGTTTAACAGGTCTAAGCCAAGCAGTGTGTCCTGAGACTGAGACTCCTGCACCCACCATCTTGGGGGACATACCTAATCTGGGTGCAAAATCTGGGAACAAAGACCTTTGCACTGCATCAATCCATGCTGCTGTGGGTGTGAGTAAAATTATGCCTATGTGTGAATTCAGTGGATCAGGAGAACTGCTTCTGCTGGGCAATAGGAACCATTTCTTCTGCCCATACAACCTATGAAAAACACTTACGTCCCAGTAATATCACTTTAGGGACATAAGTATAGCAGGAGAACCTAAGAGCTAAGGCTTCCCAGCCATTACTCTTCATCTTAATGGTTGTGCTACACTAAATCTACATTCCTAATGTTCCTTTTTATGTTCCTTTAACAAGTAAGCTAGATTAAACACAATAAAGTTGAGAGTGGTATGAGAAAAATAGATAAAAATCTCACTAAGTTTTTTAATGACTCTTCAGATCAGTTACTGTTTAGATAATGGAAACAGTTTCTAATCCTGGCAATCACTAGTATCAGATCCATATGCTAAGCATAGATATTGGAATAGTTATTTTTAAAACCCACACATTTATGGATTTATAAAGGATACCATTTATGTGGGGTGACATTTTCTTCAACATCCGAGTATATCAAACCAAATGATAATTACCAAACAGTGTTAAAAGCCTATCAATAAAAATCTTTCCCTTTAGAAACTCATCTGAGTAAAACTGTGGTAGGCACAGGACATCAATTTCTCATTATACCCATTTTCTCATGTTAGAGAGACTAACCCCCAAAGCACAGTGCACAGAACAGGGTGATGTCTTATCATAGGTCCAAGATTTCGCAAAATTTTGTAATTGTAGCTAGCACTGCAACTTTCATTTTCATGTGACCAGGCAGATAGTTCAAAAAAATGGGACAGGACTGCTGAACACTCTTAATGTCACGTCTCACTTAAGAAATGGACCACCTGGTGCTTCTGGTTGCTTTTCAAATGCAGTACCAAATCAAATAGGTTTGGTAATCTGATTTGGGACTTCACAGGTGTGAATTGTTACAGCAAGAACCACGTAAAAAAAGGACTATCACAACTCTGGGGCTAATAATAAATATGAAAGAAAAAAAAAAAAAAAGAAAAAAAGCATTACATCCTGTCTGCATGTTGTCAGTGTCATCTATGATACTGTTGTGTCTGTCACCTGTGATCTAAGGCCTGCAACAGAGCTCACCCATCCCAGAAGCAGACAGCTATGCTTTCAAGAACTGAAAGAGCATGGCTCTGGCCTATTCTCCTGAAGATTTTTTCCTATATTTAAAATCTATTGTATTTAATAAAAAGATGATGGCACATCTGGATGTTGTCAACAGCGGTCACATCCAGACAGGGACACCCAGATCTGTGGTCTCTGCCAGTCTGTAATTTGTTTCCTAAAGCCTTCATCAGCCGCAGGCCAGCCTGGACCTCACCGGTGGCTGCAGGTCGTACAAGCAGTGCCACCAATTGCTCACATTGGCTGAGTTTGTCAGTCTGAGGGCTTGTTCTGTGTTGGCCCTGTCTGCATTCAACTCTGCTGACAGTTCATCACTGTACCTTCTGTATCAGAGTTGAGACATCTTGACAGGCCCAGGCATTCATTTTACTAAACCTACTTAAGTCTGAACATCTGACTAAGAAGGCTTGAGATCCTAACAACATTACTCTTGGAACTTTTGGTAGCCTACAGGGAATTGAGAGGAGGTAGTAGATTGGGGATATTATGCTTACACATGGCTGCTAGCTGGAATTTAGCTAGCCTGTGCTCTCTCCACACTGGTGGAAACTGAATCTCGCTCATGTGGCTCGAAATATTTCTCAATCAGGCATTCCTTTGCCATGCCCCAGTGTTCAGAAAGTTTCAAAGTGCATATTCTTTGAAAAATGTTCTGAAATCATTGCTGAACTACTTTTTATTTCTGGCTGCTTGGTCTCAAAAAAGACCAAAGGAGACACCTGCTGCTTTTGCCACATCCTTTTACTGGTGCCAGGAGAAGGATCAATCTGATCTGCCACGTCGTCTCACAAATCTCAGGAGATACCCAGCCTCATCCACACATAGCCATGGCTAAAAAGACCATATGTTTTTAATCTATATATGTTCATGTTATTTCAGCAGCATAATTCTTTTCCTTCCCACAGCTGTACCCTGGGGAGAAACTATGTCAAGTATGAACTTCTATAGCTGTAATGAAGACATGGCAAAGCTTTTCTTGTTTTATGGAACAAAACAATGATTTTAGACAGAGCAGATTCAACTTTTGAAGTTTCTGCTATGTCGTATCTACTGAATCAATTCTCAGCCTCCCTTAAAAATATTTCAGGGCACTCCTGTATGTTCAGGCTACATGTTTAAACTGGAAGTGTTGACCAAAAAAACCTAGAAAAAAGCTTCTCATTTATGAGACATGGGGGAAATGACTCAGAAAACAAAAAGTCACTTCCATACAAGCTTTTTAAAAATGGTTTCCTATCTGAAGGCAAAATGTTTATAAAAGGTCATTCAGCTCTGCAGCGTTTAGCTGTAAAAACAGAACAGTCAGGACTCTTCTGCTGAAAAGAGACAGACAGCATGAAAAGCCAAGAGCTAAGCCCCATTCCTACTCAGCAGAGGAAGTATTCATGTGAGATCACCAAGGTTCATATCCCTGCTCCAGCATGTTGATCTCCTCCCTAAAGCACCCCCCAGGGATATGCAGGTTGAATGGGATGGTTTGGAACTCATGAATCTCTACCAACCTTTTTTCTTAGATGTTAAAATTTTCTGTTGGGCTTTCATGTTGCGTGTTCCTCCACATACGACTGACGAGGGGGTTTGTAGGTGAGTCTTGCTTTCTCTGTACTTCTCAGGTGTTTTAAAGGAGTTTTGATTTTATCCCAGTGTGGAATAGTGACACTTTTTCAATCTCAAAAATCTTTTGGGATAAGGAAAGCATTTCCTGCCCAGCTCTAAAATTAATCACAGCACATCCCTCTTACAGTGTGCTACAAATAAATAATTCATTAGGGCCACCTCTTCCTTCCATGCAGAGTAGGCAGTTGTGATCATTTCTACAGGAAGAAGGAGAAAGTTAATTCTTTCTATGCCAGGCTGCAGAGAAGGATTTAGACCTCTTAAAAGAAGCTTTGATGAATGAATAAACCTTCTCAGCATTTACCACACTTTTCCAGAAGCTGAGTTCAATTGCAGCTCCTTCAATTTTTCAGATAACATCTTTAGAGTTTGAGAAGACTTGCCTAACCAGTGCCTACAGTCAAACTGTGAACAATTATTCTTACTTTCATTAACAAGATGGATCAGGATTTTGCTGCAGTATGAGCTATACAAATATCAGGAAGTAGTTTTACAACCATTGTTACTGCAAGTTGGAGTCACGGTTGCCACTTTGATATCTGTGCCGTTTTGTCAGTGCAGCCCTGATCCATGCTTTAAAAAAAGATTTATTGGTGTCTGGTATTAGGGATTAAAAATCAGATAGGCAAGTATGGAAGCAGTCTGTTACGTTAATACAGGTTGAATCCAAGGGAGCCAAAGGTAGAGTCAGTTTGGCAGGGTGGGTAGAAGAAGACAGTGTGGACCTGTACAGTAGTACGGGCAGGGAAACCAGGGTAAGGTCCCATTGAAGCTGTTGTCTCGTGTCTGGGAGCTCCTGCTTGCAGGCCCTTCTGATGTGAGATTAGTTTAAAAGTCAACTCCTGGTCCCCTAAAGCACAAGATACATGAAACCTATTGCTCTAAATCCACCACTTATGTTGAAAAACATGCTCCAGCTGCAGCTGAGACTTGGCCAGAGTCCTGGGGGCATTGATGGACCTGATCAGCCTCAACTGGGACCCCCACTACACCCTGTCCATCGGCCCAGGGGATTTATTTAAAGCTCAGCTCAGGGCAATTCTCCTTTGTCTAGCCATAGATCCTCTTTAGTTGGGGTTGATGTTCCTGTCCCCATGGAAGTTCCCTAGTATCCTGGGCTGAGAGCAGTGGCATGGGCTGTGGCTGTAGAGGCTCTGCCTTGCCAACCTGCAGAGCTCCCCTCCCTCCCCCGCCAAGTTTAGGTAAAGCTGGGAAGATTAAGGTCTGACTTCAGGATCTTAGCTATTTCAGAGCATGGGGGAAGCTTCCTCAGCAGCTGCTGTGAATGACAGGTACATGCAAAGACCCTGGGGGCTGGTAGTGCCTCCACCGAGTCAGTGAGGCTGGGATTTCTGCACAACTGCTTTCATGCCTGCTCGGTGCAGCTGCAATGATGACAGATGTGCTAAAATAGACTTGGCATCCCTGAAAATCTGATGCTGCTGAATAAAAGAAGGCAAGAAAGGAGATGAGAAAGGGAGGTGAAAAGTATTTATCTAATGCATCAGTATTACCTAATTTATCCATTAAGTATGTAGTCTCTTCCATAAGTGTGAAGTGGTTAGTGTTAACACTCTTACTATTGCATTTTTATAGAAGCATGTTCCTAGAAATCATACCTTATCTTGCTTACACAAGACCAAAATCTGTACCTGCTTGATTATGAAAAATAAAGAGAACACTGTCATGACACAATATGCAATTAATTTTATCCTAGTGTGAAAATCTATTGTAAGATATACCTGAATTACCATAAAAATAACTTTGTTTCTTGCTTCACTAAGGATGCTACCATAAGACAGCTTTCCAAGAAAGTGCACGGGAACTGCAGAGATGAAAGCCTGGACTCAACTTTGAGTTCAGGTTCTCATATAAAGTGGTGCCCCTTAGTAAGCTCACAGGACTGTGTGTATAACTCAAAAACTTGCAACTTGGCCTATACTTGGGCAATTTTAGCACTATTCCTCACACTGAAGACCAGTGTACTGCATGAAATGCAAACACTTGCATTAAATGTATACCAAATGCTCTGTGAGATTCATTTGATCATTCTAGTCCAGATCCATCAGTTTCTATTACTCTGTGCACTCTGCCAGACTGTTTAGTGTACAGAGAACCTTGGGCATGAGGTCATGCTAAAAACACCCTCCTGCTGCTGCCTGGCACTGGATATGTTGGCAGGGAAGGACTTACTCAGGTCTTCCTTCATTGTAAAGATTCCCAGCCGCCATAGTAAAATAAATAAAAAACTACTAAGCTTTTTAAAGACACTGACAGGCAGCATAATGCAGAGAGGCTCTCTGGATGTCCTAAGTTACATCAGGGGAGCAGCCTGGCTGTGAGCCAGGTGAGGAGAAGGCGTTTCAGTGCTGGTTGGTTTGCTGTCTCTCGCTACCACTTGGCCTATTCTCAAACACCAGCTGTACCACACAAGCAGTCTTCAGAGGTTTCACTCATCAGTAAAATTTCCGCACAGCTCTCTTTCAGACAGAACCATTCCTAATTGAATCTATGACTGTCAGCACTCCTCCTTTGTCTTGGAATGGCCTGACTTGTTAGAGACCTGCTCCATGGAAATGGAGAGCAGTGGTTTGCACAGAAGTCCCCAGTAGTGTGCTGAGAAAGTGCTCTGATGAGGTCTGTCGAGCAGCTTGTAGCCCCAGCTGGTTGTCTTGGGGTGAAGAAAGGTTATATACAGAACAACTCCATGGTGTCCTCTAACACCTCAACAGCGCTCCAAAGAGGAATGTTTGCTCTTAGTGTTTGGCACACAATACCATTTTATCCACCTAAAATCAGAAGTAGTCTACAATGTGCTTCATGAACTTGAAAACCGCATGTGACACCTAGCAGAACACAGATTTGGAGAAACTCATTCACACATTCAGATGCCTCCACTTTCTGGTGGTTTGTTTAATCTTATGTCCTGTCATACACTTGGCCAGCTAGACTAATATGAACGGCCAGCACTAGTGGATGTGTTTAAAAGCAAACAGCTATAAAAAATACAGCAGACCAAAAGTCTTTCACTGCTATCTCCCAATTCCTCTTGTAAAAATATTCTGAAATGTCTGCAATATTTCAGAAGCCACCCATGTTTATACTGCTGAAGGGTTTGGTTGTGAGCTCAGTAAGAAATGCTATCACTCTCCGAGGCCAGGCTTCACCACTGCGCACTGGGTAGAGCTGTGGCTGACACTTGCCCCAAAACCACAGACCCACCACGACGCTCAGGACTATGATCAATATTCTCATCTATCAGGATGCTGCCTGGTGTTCTCCTATCATTTGACACACCGGAATTTTGTTTTCACGCCCCTTGTGATTATATTTCCAAAGTAAGGGTGGTACAACACCACCGTGGCTGAAGATGCGGTGACACCGCGGTAACATTGCCACGGGACGTGAACTGGAAGCGGCTTTTCCTCAGGCTGGACTGACTGAGGAGAGTCAGAGAACTCCCAAACACCGCCTTAGTCCTCAATGTCTGCCGGAGTTTCCCTCCTCTACCCATTACGCACTGCCAGCGAGGACCGCTTCTGCTCTTCGCGCAGCAGGTCACCGACTGGTGGCCGTCCCGGGGAGGGCTGTCGCGGGGCCCCGCCCCGGGCGNCGGCGTCGGTGCCCCGGGTGATCCCTCCGGACGAGGTTGGGGCGCCGTGGGAGACAGCCGGGCACGCGTGTCCCGGGTAGGGGGGCGGCCGCGGGGTCCGAAGAGCCGTGCAGAGCTCGGCCCTGGCCGCCCTTCCCTTCGCCTCGCCCGCCTGGCGCTCGTCACCTTGCGCAGCTGCTGGCAGAGTGCGGCGGTGCAGGCTCAGCGCCTCCGCTCCTTTACGGGGTCCCTAACCCCTGGCTGTGCTAGGGTACACCTTCTTTAATAACTTACTTCTCTTTAAAACTATTTACTTTTCTTCTAAACAAACCGCATCATATTTATAATTTCAGCAGCTGGAGTTGAGTCCCGCTCTGTGAGAGAGCTCCGTGCGGTGCCGTGCCAGCCCTGCTCCCCAGCGTGCTGGCCATGTTTCCTGGGTTGCTCTTTTGAAGCTGAGAAATGTAACCGTACATTTGTGACTTGTTAGTGTTCTTGGGATCTACTGCAGCTGGACCACATGAACTGGATTTGACCCTTGTCATAGAACAGAAATGTGTATCACTGTGGAATTACTTAGAGAAAAATGATATTTATCCACTCTGAAGGAAGAAAACCCCAACATGCACCTCAGATAATTCCTGTCTAGGAGGTTCAAAATACATTTAGCGTGTTGCACACTGAAAATCTGTGCATTGGCCAGTTTCTCCTTACTTGATATATTCTCTTCTTGATTTCTTGCTGCTACGCGAACACACAAGCAGTCAATACCACAAGGACGCAGCATTTTAATTTCTGCTGACCTATTGAGGAGGAAGCTGCTGTTTTGTACTGGGAGATGAGTCTTCCACCACTCTGTAGGGGCCTCAACATGAGAGTCTTATTTGGATTCTCCACTATGAACACAGAGTTTACAGAACAGGCCTGCGCCTGGCTGGTAGGTAAAGTAAAGGTGGTGGATCCTGATTCAGGGTGTGTAGAAGTACCCATAGACAAGCTTGAAAGTTGCGCTGGACTCTTGGGTTGGCATTTGTTAATTGATAGATGTTAGCACAAGCCATGTGTACATTCTAAGGGCCGCGGCCCTGAATCCTTAGGATGTGGAGAATACAATCATGATTAGGCTTGCTTCATGTCATTTTCTTTATACTTTATGTTCTCTAGTATATTTATATTGTGAAACACAAGGATAGTCACATGTGAGTAGGTGTTGATTCTGCTGCCTTCCTCTGCTATGTGACCTTTATGAATATCCCAGAGTGACAGCTTGCTGATAATTACTTTTTTTTTTTGTGGAACTACAAATAGAAACTCAAAACTATACTGTGTGTAGGCATCTTATTGCTTTCTTATTGAACGTGCTGGGGTTTTTTTCCCACAATGACTTACTGCTTGTTAGAAAATTGTCATGAAAGGCAGCAGTGATAGATCCAAATTAAGTATAGTGTAAGGAAAATGCATGTTTGAAAAACTGGAAACAAGAAGACAAAGTCCTGCAACAACGGGCTTTTCCTCTCCCTGCTGAAGGGTTCTTCCTCTGTTCCTGGGGAGATCCTTGCCTCCCCTTTGGGGTAGCTGCAATGCTACTGATACTAGTCTCAGACCTGTGTTGTTAACAGTTGTACTCTTAAGATGGTGCTTTGAGGGCATCAGTGCTTCTTAAGTACTTCTGGACCCTGCTACAATTTAATAAGCTACATTTAATAATAAGCAGCGCCTCATCTTTTTATTGTCAGTTACAGATTAAGTGATGCTCATTTCCTTTTTATAGGTAAAGTAATACATAGGCATCTAGTAGAAGAATACTGGCAGTGCTCCTCTATTTTTGCAGAGCAGAAATGGTTGGTGCTTATTTTATTAATCTTTTACTTTTGCTGCAGACTTACTGTGACTCAAGGTACAGTACAAATCCTTGTTGCAGACCTGTCCACTGAATCATTCTTTAAAACAAAATTATGACTTTGCCTTTGCTTTCCCAAAAGTGAATCAGTGTCAAAAACAGTTATCTGCCTTGAAAATAAAAATTACTGTTGCCAGTGGGTCATGGCCTTCCTAGCTTGTCTGTATTATGTACCAGTCCCAGACTGAAACTAAATAACGACAGAATCACTTGATTTGTTAGTATGGAAGATTTTTCTAGCAGGGAAAAAAGAAAAGTTATCTGGGATCTTGACCAGTACCCACCACACTTTTAGGTTTCCTGAGACATTGCACAGACACACAGGATGTTTCATTCTGGTACCCAGAAGGTATAAATGCATTGGAAATATAAGTATATTTGTAAGGACAGAAAAAAAGGTCTATCTGCGAGAAAAAAATACGCCTTAACAATGATGCTGATTTTCATAGTGTCTTATCCCCACAGCTGTGGTTGTGAATACTGCCTTTCTGTTATGCAGGGATGGAAATGTAAGAATGACTGAGAGTTTTTTCCGTGTCCGTAAAAATGAAATTTGATTGGCTTGTCCTTGAAGGCCCCATTCATGAAGACAGTCACTTGGGCTAATGCTGCTCTGACTTGTATCAGCTGTAAAGCGGAGGTCTTTGTATGTAGGTGTTTAAAGACAATCATCCCAGCATAGTTCATTTGCTGGAAGTGTTTTAATAGCTGAGAGGAGGTTTTAGTAGAGAATAGGATCGTAACTTTCTTTTACATGCTGCCTTGCTTCTGTATGTATTAGAATTATTATTATTTTTTTTTTAAAGTACTGCCTGTCTTCACCTTTCCCGTGCCTTCACATTCACTTCTGACATGCCCATTCACTTTCTTGACACAAATTGAAACACAGAAAATACCATCTGAATGTAAGAAAACCTTTTTTTACTCTGAGGATGATTTAACATAGGAGCAGGTTGCTCAGAGCTGTTGTGGAGTCTCCATCCTTGGGAGATGCTCAGTAATGAACTGGAGATGGCCCTGAGCAACCTGCTGCAGCTGACCCCAGACCTCCAGAAGTGCCTTCCAACCTCCACCGTTCTGTGACCCTCAGTTGGTCAACCTACTTCCACTGCTGCAGTAACTCAGCACGCTGTCTGTGCAACATGCCTTCACCTGAGCATGCTGAGGGTAGCCTGCTGCTGTAATGCATTAATGATTAAATACAAAACGATGACTAAATAATTTATGTTGAGTAAAACACTCGCTTTAGGGCCGTTCAACTGTTCGCTTATTTGGAAATATAAAGAGGTTGATGCCGTGTCTTGGGGAATTATAAACAAATATTTCTATAGCTTCATGAATTGCAAGTGTGTTATGCCAGTTTTAAGTGATCTATTTCTGAACTGTAGAGATTATTAATTGGGTAATGTGGTAGAGAATTTGTTTAGAGTAGCTTGGCATCAATCACATATTAACGGGATAGGAAATGAGTGTTTGTATTGTAAGAAGAATTAGAGTGCCAGCTTTCAAGTGGTCCAGCACATTAATCGTTCTAACTCTGATAGTTTTGAGAAGCTAACTGCTCAGATCATTTATAAAAGATTGTCGAAGAGATGTTTAATTGATCACTAAATTATTCAATATGCTTTACTTTTTTTCCCCCAAAAAAACATTAGTTTTAGATCAGTGATCAAATGAGAAAGTAATATCCTTGTTTGTCTTTTGACCTCTGGGAAATGACTTCTGTTTATTGTTGGTGAGTTACGTCCAAGGGTCTTAGGCTAGTTTTAATGCTAAGGAAAATAATGATGTTTGGAAAACAGACGCCCTTCTGATTTTAGGTAGTTTACATTCCCACTGAGCCTACCTGCAATGTGACATGCCACAGCAAAACCAAATCTCTGACTTGTGTATTTTATGTATCGAGACAAGCTGCAATTCGGTTGAGAACAAATACATAGGGAGTGAAACCTGACCACCTAAATAGTTCCTGCACATAAACCCATAAAATTTAAACCAAGTGTGCATTTTGTGCATGGGTAAATGTTAACATTTCCTGCATGTGTAAGGTGAAAAAAAAAGTTATTCTTGCTTAATAATAAGTTGTCTGCAGCTCACATCGTGTAAGCCTGCTGCAGAGGTGCTTGTAGTCAAAGAGGTGATATGAAAATACCAAATTTGTCTGGCTATATGATTTTATCTTACAGTGTTCTTATATGTATGTTTTTTTTTTTTCCCCTCTTGGTAATCAAACTAAAAGGAATCCCTTTAACTCTTGTTAGTTTCAAAGAAAGTCTCTTACACTGCACTTCTCAATTTGTGCCCAGACACATATGTTTTATGACTTGATTTGAACCAATCTTTTGAGTGGATTGCCCATCTAATTTTTTTTTTTTAGATCGAGGAAAAATGACTTTCATGCTTATTATAGTACAGTACATATTTCATTTTGAGATACTGTTATTTCTTGGGCTTAAGAAGCAATATAATTACAGTATATAATCGAGTATGCTTCTATAGTTGTTTCTGGCTCCATTAAGACTAAGCAGTCTTTCTCTAATCATCGTTTTATTCTTGCATCTTTTCTGCTAAAGTAGGATCTTCTTTTCTCATGCCATAAATGAGATTGCTCTAGAAATAATAGTAACAAAATTAGTAATGGTAACAAAATGAGAGGTGAGGCATCTTTTGTTGTTGTCCAGTTTGGTTTGCAGATGAGCTTTCATCAGTTGTAGAACGATTTGAATATGAGCGCTGTTTAGGAGCCTAACTGCTCACCTCACAAGAGGTCATAGAAGAATGACTTTGGAGAGGAACCAGACTTTTCTTCTCTTTCTCACTCCTTTTTTTCTCACTGATCCTCTGACTGTCCCCAGGCACTAGACTGGTCTCTTCGTGTAGGTTTGGACCACTTTTTTTTCAAAATGAGTATGAGTGGAAGAGCTTGGTTGTTGTCCTCCTGTGTGCAATTTGAACAGGCGTCGTCGCGTGTTGCTGCACTGCTGGGCATTTTCAGCTGTCTCTTTTGAAAGGGAGTGAGAAACTCTGGATGCATGCAAGCCTTGAGGGAGACAGAGAGAAAGTTCTCACCAGGTTCTGAAAGTTTTATTATTATTTTTTAAATTCTTGTCTCTAGTTATTAAGAAGACAGTGTAGATGTCATGTGAACAGGGATGTTTTAATACAAACTGGAAGAAGTTACATGTAGCAAAACCTATGAAATGCATAAAAAGGGTTTGAAACATCAAAGGAAAAACGTACAATGATGCTGCAAAGAATGCAGGAAAAATTGATACCAGTCTCATTTGGGGGGAAAAAGCCCAACCAAAAATCTGGAATGTGCATATTGAATTGGAAAGTGAAAATGCTGAGGGATGGGAATTTCTCCCAGTTGTGCCTTCTAGCTGTTGTATAATGAAATTGAAGGCGGTGTACTCTAGCGAGAACTTTCAAAGTCCAACTGCATAGATATGCTTGGGTTTTTTTGAATGCTATATTGGAGACACTCTGGATGCTTTGGAGTATGATCGCTGAAAGCCTTGGAAATGAGGAAGATTGAGGATATGATTAAGAGAACAGGATAAATGCATTCAGATTTTAAAGTAGGGAGTCCACAGTGTTTCCAGGAGGTGGGGAGGAGCCTGAGAGGTGCTATTGCAAATACCGTTGTTTGTTCTGGGCTGACTTAAAGACTGTGAACCCTAAAGCAGCGTCTTCCTCCTTCCCAGTGGCAGGGCTTGGCTGGCGGACTGCACCAGTGCTAACTGCTTGCATTTCTGCCCTGCAGAGCTCTCCTGCCTGGAAAGCTCAGCTCTTCTTGCCCCTTTGCAAGACTCTGGCACAGAGAGTCTCTCTTGTCATCACTGTGTCTCCTGCTACTGCTGCACTCAGGATTGGGGGCGAGCTGGGAAAGAGAGAACGAAGGGGAGCCTTAACTAAAAGCCAGAAGGGCCAGGGCTGGATGAGCAGGAATTGTGTGTACGAGAAGCAGCTTTTGGAACAGGTATGGGATATTGAGGTCCTGTCTGGTGGGACAGATGTGTAGAATCTGTATTGTGGATTGTAGGGGTGCTGTGAGTGGGAAAGCAGGGAGTTCCTCGGGGCACTTTGCAGAAGAGATGTTCAGATTGCCTGCCAAACATCCTTAGGGGAGGAGTTCAGAGTACCACAGAGAAGAGTGGATCTCAATCTAAAGGAGCTTTCAAAGTACTATTTTGAAGTATATAAATGTAGATAATGCCTAAGAAACGTCCCAATCCAGTAAGGCACTTAGGGCATTCATGAGTGTCATACCTTCACTGTCCTGCTCTTCACAACTCTGCTAAGTTTCACTTCTTGAGTCAGGGCCAAAAAATGGCAAGGGACTTAAGTAGCACAAAGGGCAGGAATTGATTTAGAGATCTATAAAAAGCTGTAGTTAAGAATTACAGAATTTCTTTGAAATGGAGCATTTGTGCTGAATATCAGAAATAAGTAAAATAGCTCTGACTTGTCAGGACTTTGTAAATAAATCTTTTGAGATTACATAGCTGGCACACTCTCTTGTTTTTTTTTCCTGAAGAAATCCAGATGTTGATTTAGGAACAACTTTTATTTATGGATTTGATTTTTGTAGAGATTTTTTGGCTTCCTCTCTTGACAGGAGGTGTGATTCTGCAAGTGTGGAGATGCTGAGCAATGCCCTTCCTGTGGCCCTCCCTAGCAGTGAGAGCGCTGAGCACCCCGGAGGATTGAACCGCAGATGTGTACGCTCTGCAGAGTCAGCTCAGAGACAGTAACAAAACTGGACTAATTCACAGCTTTCTTGGAGGGTGAAGCAGCAGGTGGTGTGGTATCAAACGGCTGCTGCAGTCGTGTCACACACTGACTCTTAGTGGCGCAGCCACAGGAAACTCAAGTTGGAGAATTGCTGCTGAGATTGAGTCTTCACATTGACAGCCTCGTTGATCATTAATTACTGAACAGTCACGATTTATCTGAATTGTAGTATCTCTGCGAAGGAGGCTGGGGATGGATTTAAGCCAATGATGTAATTATTTGATACGTGATTTAATGCGTACTGTTTAACTTGTGTGAAAGTCGGTTTTCTTTTGGCAAGGCGCTCCGAAATGCTATTTGGTCCTTTGTCAACAGAGCCAAGGAGTTGCTGATGCTTTCCTTTTTTTTCTTGGCCCTTGTTAGTTTACAGGATCAGGCCAATTACATGAATTTGATCGGTGCTCAGTGTGGGTGGGTTCAACTGGTGGGTCTTAAGGAAGCTAATTCACAACTTTCTCCTACTTCCTTTATTGATCACCATTAATGTATGAGTGTTTATTTTTAACTGCTTTGGTTCCAAAGTGGCTGCAACTTCAATTTATTAATCAAAATATACCCCTCCACTTATTTCCTCTGACTAGGGTATGAAAATACATTGATTCCTGGCATTTTCTTTTTAAGCAACATATTGCTGCCTGAAAATATGACCACTTTGTATTACAGAAAGAGAATGAGGTGATCATCTGCTTCTTTTTGATGCATCTTAACATCAAGTGCCTAATAATCCTCTTTCCTTCTTGAGTCTGTGGGATAGCTATCCTTGTGATTTTCTGTGGGTTACTACATCTATAACATAGTGAGCAGCAGATCCGCCCCTGTAGCCCTGGTCTTGGGAAAACAAAAACGGTAACTGTTTTCCTGATGATTGTTATGATGTTTGCTGCATAATGTTTGAAGGCTTGTAAGTGATGTTGGATGTGGATGTTGCCCAGATGTAAGACTAAATTTCTTTTTAGTGTTTACTCTTGTGAGAAAACAGTTTTGAGGTATCTCATTATAATTTAATCAAATTTGTACCTAGGGAGAGGCTGAAGGAAACTATGTAGAAATAATGTGTAAGTTAATCTCTCCAGCTGTAATATTACAATACAGTGATTCAAATTAATGCTAACTTTTTGTTTTTAGTAGAGGATATCTTGCCTCCTGGCTGTTTTAACAGGCCTTTAATGCCATGTGAACCAAACTAGCAAATACAGACTTTTTTTTTTTAGCTTTCCTCCTTTTTTATGCAAGTTTAATATCAAAGTGTTTAAGAACAATATCACAGAAAGGAAACTGATCCATGCAGATTTGGTGACTTTAGAGAAGGAATAGTCTTTATTTCTGTACAATCCACAAACTTTTTAATATTTCAGGAAATTGCTCTGAGAGGGTCAGATGGTTCCCGGTCAGGTCCTAGCCTCACCTACACAAGAGCATACGGTGAACTGCGTGTTCTACTGTTAGTCAACCGAGTACTTCATTTACTGAAGCAGGAAGAAGATACCAAAGGATAAGCTACTGGCATACTGAGAGTTCAGTGAATTTTAGTTTATAGGAGATTTGGGGCAGAAATTGTCTCCATTTACTTCTCACTGCATGGTTTCAGTCCTTGAGAAATAATCAACAGGATAGTGACATTCAGTGTTAATTGTTTAGCCTTGATTCTTATTAGGCATAGACTAGTTTTGTAAGAGAAAGTTATTTCTATCTGCATTGCCTTCCAAAAATGTTCTTGCCCCAGTGAAATTCTATAGAAATTGTTAAGAGCTGGAAATAACTTAATTTCAAGTTCAGTGTTTTCCTACAAAACCTTTTGACCCATTAATAACTTAATTTCCCATGCAGGAGGGAACATCTTGATGCCTGGATCCAGAGATCTCTGGCTTTCCTCTGTGGCTGATGTTCAAGAACGCTGCAGCTTGACAAAAAGTGGACTGAATGAGTGGCAGGCTAGCAGGGCAAACCACACCATATACCCTACTACTTGAAACTGACTATTCATATTAGACTGCTGAAAGGGCTAAATGGCTGTTTAGCATATTCCACAATTTAACATGCAAAGTATTTTGTATCTTTTCATTTTCACAATCAGAGTTTTTTTTCTTTTTTTTTTGTTTTTTAAAGTAACAGGATTAAAGGCATAACTGTAAACCATTTATTTCATTACATCTCTTTCATCATTGTGAAACTGCTTGGGGAAGGTGGATGAAAATGTCTGTTTCCTCCACCCATCCAGGCAGCACTGACACAGGATGAGTAGTTTCCCAGTGATGCAGAGTGTAGGAGTTGAAACCGAGTTTTATATGCTCATGAAGAGGCTGAACGGCCTGGACGAGGAATTGGTGGGGCTGATGTGCTGTAGAGCATCTTGGGAGTGTGGTGCTTCTTCCTGCACGGACTTCCCTGGGAGCCTGTTATTGCAGCCTCTCATTCTTTGAATTAAAATTCATCTCGATGCAAGTATAGTATGTCCTGTTTCGAGAGAATTAGTTGGAACTGAGATGTGCATAGTCCTCATGTGAGCTGCTGGTCCCCTGCTGAATGTGGGGTCCAGTGCTCTTAAGTATCTCTTCTTAAAGCACATGTACATTCTTCTCCCTCACCATCCCAAAAGTATTTGGGTGGATAAAGTCTTACTGAAACATCTGGAAACACTGAAATCAAAATGCTATTTGATTATCTGTCTCTGGCATTACGGTTGCTCAAGTAACACATTTCACCACAAAATCTGAAAAATGCACCCAATGTAATACATTTTTAGTGGCAAAGAGTTCGATGTGACTGTCACGACTCATTCTGTATTTTGGAAGGTTGTTTTGTAAAAGTAGAAATGTATTTTCAAAGGTATTCTCTGACATGACAGGTGAGGATTCTAGGAGTCTGTTTTTAATATATAGTTACAATCCTGAGTAATTAAAACTCCACTGGAAACATGCAACACAGCAGTTCACAGAATTTTCTTCTAAAAGTCTAATTTGACACCTAAGAACTCTGTTAACACTTTGAAATCTGCATTTTCTATGCTAAACTGTTAACAAATAAAGCACTTTGACTAACAAACATGTTGAGCTTAGTGAAATTTTCAGTCATCCATAAAACCAAAGAAGATTTTATGTAGGTGGTCTATTTGCTGTTTGATTTCTCCAGTTGGTGTGATGCTGCATCTGCCAAATTCTCAGCTCCTAGCATAACAAGGCTTATGCAGTGGTGCTTTCTGTGTCTGTCTCCCTTTAATTCTCGCTTGCCGGTAACTTTTGAACTCAAGCTCACTTCAGGCAAATTTAACAGGGAGGACTGACCCTGCAGATGGTTCTTTCCCATAACTGGCATTAAACCAAGCAGTGTGCTAGAGGAGAAGCAGAGAAAGACGGTGGTGTGAGATTTGCCTGTCCTGAACAAACAGCAGACAATCCACATGAAAGACTCAGTACGTGAATTCATTAAACATGGGAAAAGTTTCAGTAGGGAGGGAAAACAACTTTTACTAAAAACTGCAAGCCTGAGAGACGGGCCCGTTGGAAACCACGCAACAGTAATTCCTCTGATTATAGAGGCAGAAGGAAGAACCAAATAGTTCCTTATTCTTAAGGTATGCAGAGAAGCTGTTCCTGTAAGGCATACTTCCAGGCGGTTATTTTGTCCTGTGAGCAGCTAATGATAAAACTCTGTTGCGTAGGATCTAATACATAAATACAATTCTGCCTTGAAAATTTCTGAAACTGAATTGACATCACATTTGTTAATTTTCTCTTTATATACCTAGTGCCACAGTAGCGGTGGTTAGCAGGGAAATGAACATCTACAGACCAGAAGATTATAGTTGCCAAAGGATAAACTGGATTTGACTTCATTAGTGCACAAATGATAAGTTTGTGAGGAGTTATTATAGCATTAATCAACTTGATGGATTGGAAATATGACAGAACTGAAGCAGCGTGTAATATTAGTGCCTATTATTCTACAAATTATGTCTTCACCTACATTCATAAGGCAAGAGTCATTGCCGTCCATTAAAGACATTACATACTTTTTCCTCTTGTGGAGGCATGTGACATCCCTTCAGGAATTCCTCCTCCTCTCTTCCCCCAGCGGGTTCTGGTTTCTCTTAGCTCTGTTCTCACTGTACAGCTGATCAAAGGTGGCTTGGGAGATGGTGCTTGACTTTAGCTTGCACCTTAAGAACCTGGACCTCTCGTGTAGTGGTGTGTATTTAAACTTCTTGCTCCATGAGAAAAAAATATTTAACACTCTAAACATCTTGGAAGAAAGAGAGTGAGTAGAAATTGGAAGGTATGAGACAGATAGTTAGTGGGTATTTAATTCTTTGGTTTCTCAGAGGATTGTGCATGCTTTTTGTATGTACCTCTGGTATCGCCGAACACAATCTGCTGCATGCAATTCTCAATGCATACTGCAGAATATTGGTTTTCTTAGGATATGAGTAATAGTATGTGAATCTCAATGTGAAGTTAATTGTTTTAAAATCCAGTCTGTACAGTGATAGCAAAATCAGTTATCTTTTATCTGATCTGTGTACAAAGAACTGAAGGCCTTGGTTCAGGGCTTGTGAGTGTATGTCCAACTTGTCCAAACATGGTCAGAACTGTGACCTCCCTGTGGAGACCATCAGGTGCCAAGTGCTGTGGGTATCATTTATTCATTTCCTTAGAACTGCTAAAATTTGGAGTTTAAGGTGTACTAATAACAAAGGCTGAGGTTTTCATGTGGCTATTTGTCCTTGTTTCATTTACTTGTCAGAAGATACATATTAGTACATTGTGAATGAGTGACTGCAAAGAGTTTAAACCACACTTGTCCTTTCCTTCCCTGAAGTCGAGTGTGTGCTCCTGTGTACTAAGACTGTAGGACAAAGACTTCATATCATGATTAATGAAAATAGGGTCAGCAGATACGATTCATGAAAATACGCATGTGATTAGTTGAATGTGGAAGAAAAATTTAAGCTCATAAGGGCAAACAAGTTATAAAAAATATTCTACTTGTGTTCTAGCTGATATCACAGATATGGTAGGTCTTAGTAGCAATGTAGTTCTGGATTCTGTGTGCCAAAAAGCTGTTATAATTCCCCTTCCCTCTCCTCCCCCCACCCAGTTTCATATAACTTAGTGCCAAGATCAGACTCGAATTAGTATTTGAACTTTTTGAAATATACCTAGCTCTTCTAGTGGAAAATAAAAATTTCACTTCATTTTTTGTGGGCCTGAAATATTTCAGCCATGTGCTTGTGTAAAAATAGGCCACTTCCAGTTTGGGCTGGAATCCAAGAATTGGATATAAATCTGACAGTCCAGCCAGAAGAGGGTCAGGCAGAAATTTTCAATAGATGCGATTTGAAGTTCTCTGTATTATTTTGGGTGTGTAAAAAGGATATCTTCACTGGTTGCCTGAAGTGTTTTCGAGATCCATGTACCTTCATGACTTACTTATTTCTATAAGTATCTCAGAGTCTAGCACTGATAAGTTTGCTAAATTATAGTAATAACATTCTTAATTTCCCCATTCCATTTGCTCTTGGAAGACTTCAGTGGACCCGAAGAAACATATGTTAGATAAATTATTATAAACAGTTAAAGCTGTAGTATGGCAGACTCTATCTTAGTCTCTTTTTATTTAAAGAAGTGAATGCACTTCCACCTCAAGAATTTTTACTTCAGGGCAAAACTTTAATGGAGGGGTGTAAAACCAATAACTGCTACAATAAAACATAAAACATTTTTTCATGACAGTTAAATATGATTAGTTGCTTTCTCTTGCCCATACTAGTATAGCTTTGATAGGCCCTGTGCCTTAATGTTAGAGGCAGTGACCTTTGCAAAACTGTGTACAGTGTTACAAGCTTTACAGTTCTGTGTGACTTCCATAAAAATGAATACTTCATGAGTATCCAAAAAGAATGATAGTTAAAAAATTGTGCAGTTTTTTTTCCTTTGAGTTCTGAGAACAGAGACACAAAGAATGACCTTACTGGCGCCAGTGGCATATTTCTTTTTGAACCACACATAGTTATTTATAGACGCTATGGCTTTAAAAAAAATAATTATGTGATTAGAACATTAATTTTGTTTACAAATAGCTAGGTTGGGTAGAACACAAGGATGGAATTGGTATTTAAAAATTGATTTTTAATCAGACATTAACAAGAAATGTAATGGAGACAAAACAGTGTGATGACCTGTTACCTTAATGCTACCGTTAACAGTAAATCAGTACTGATTATTATTTCTGCTTCCTCACAAATTCAGATGGTGTGTGATTAAGCACAATGGTTCTCAATTGGAAGATGTGATTGTCTTTTTTTTGGTGTGCGTTTTTTTTTTTGTTTGTTCATTTAAACAACTGTTCAACTGTTTTGAACAACTGATGATACAGTTTTGTTAATGCATATTGATATTACCATTTTATGGTTGACCAGCACATCATTTAAAGAAAGAGGTAGTCTCAGTTGTCCTGGTGGGTGGGTTTCTGATATGCCTTAGCACGTGACTTTGTGGGTATTATATAGGACCAGTGAGGACACAATGTTAAAAGGCAGAAAGCTTTTTCATTGCCCCAAAGCATTCTTCACACCTGGTTTGGAGGTTTGAGTCTCTCCTCTGTGTCTTGTTCTGTTTTTTTTTCAGAATTCTTTGTTCAATACCTTAATAAATAGTTGCTCCTGAGAGTGGCCAGAATTGTGGTGGGAACGTGCACAAGGATGTCTTGATGGTGGTGGGAAAGTAGCTGCTTTAGCTGCTTGAAAATTACAAAGCCATTTTGTAATGTAGCTTGAATTTTAGGTTTTCTTGCAATGTTACAGTTTGAGACTTAATTTTCTGCTCTGTGTTGTCCTTTTGTGAGCGGGAGAGGAGATGAAGAAGAAAGTGACAGGAAGTTTTTAGGGCAGGTTAAATCTTGCATCAGCATCTTTGTGATTTGAGTTCCTGGTCTAGGTAACGTTGGTGTTCAGTTCTGGGAGCGCATTGTTGTTTGCCTTGCTTAATTAATTCCTCTTCTTTCCACAGCCGCAGAGCCTTGGCCTGAAAATGCTGCCTTGTACCAGCAACTGAAGGGTGGGTACACTGTTCTTTGCAGTTAATAATTACTCTATTTTTAGAAAACACATTAAATATGCACGAAGATAATTGACTGCAAGGAAGCATAGAAACTGTTAAAAAAGTCCTTTGTGGTGTTTGTCTGGTCAGAGGTTTTAGCTACGCTTGCATCTGCCAATATAAACCAGCTATTCATGGCCTATAAGGTCCTTGGTTTATTATTGACTCATTATATTGGCTGCTGTAGGCAGTGTAAAATTATGTGGTTGCAGGCACAGTTGGCAGATTTACTGCACCAATAGCTGAGGCAGCAGATTTTTGAAGTCTTGTGGTAAAGTGGGCTCTCAGTAAAAAGGAACTGTTAAAATGTATAGGCTAGGATGGTTCAGGCTCCCTTTAGCAGCTCTTCATATATCATCAGATCACATTATGGCCCCCATTTGGGGCTCAGCAGCCTGCTACAGTTGTCAGAAGACTGCAAAGTAATGAAGACTAATAGGTAGCAGCCCTAGTCTTCTAAGCATGGAATTTTTATTGCAGTGAACTTGTCATCTTTCTTTTGTGTGACAGACCTAGACACAGTGTGCAATATTAACTGCAAGCTGCTTTTATAGGTTTCTGAATGCTTTTACTTTTTAGCCAGAGGAGTTATGAAGATGCGGTTTTATTTAACTTTGATTAGAAGAGGAGTAATTGGCATAAAACAAGCATTTGGGTTTCAGTTGTGACCATTTTTTATTGTACATTGGTGGTAATGTATGATAAATGCAATTGCATTTGCAGGAGAAATATTCCTTGTATTATTTTTTTTCTCTTGCTTTTTTTAATATTCATATCACAGGTTTTCTAGTCCAGCTCCATAGTAATTATATATGTGCTTCATGTTTTATGCGTAAGAAGTGCAACCCAGAATGGCTTACTGTTACAGGTCAGTAACTAAACGGGTACTGGTTTTTGTAATTGTGATTTATTTTTTTTTTTTTCTTTCGACAGAGGAACAAATTTTGCTTTCTGATAATGCATCTTCTCTTGCTGTTCAGGTAAAATGTCATCTTTTATAAACTAAAGATGTTAATTCTTTTATTTTTTGAATGATTAGCTAGCTAAAGTAACTATATTTAGCTAAATGAATAATTTAAGAATTATTTCTGTCAAAATCAATGACTTATTTCCTGCATCTGATGTGCTTTACGTTGTCACTGAAGTGCCAGAGCATAAAAGACATGAGGATTTTCAGAGCCCTATGTAAAGAGCCGCTGCTTGTACTCATATTTACAGTGGTCTGTGTTTGTACAGTATCTGCTTGTCTACCTACTCTGGGAACTGTGCACGGTTCTCATCTTTTGTCACTAGGTATGCTAGTTTGTCTTGTAGCATCCTGCACGATGTTTGCTGGCTGTTTAATTCTCAAACCTAATACTGCCCCAGACTCAAGGCATATTCACTTTTTAGGCACGGACATCGAACCTCTGTATGTGTCTGATAGGTTTTCTCAATTTCATCATGTATAGAGTTGAGATCCAGTGTGGCTTTTAGAAACAGTCCACGTAGTTGACAAACTTGCATCTCTAATAGACTTAAAAGCACCTCTGTGGCTGTGAAGTGTGTGTAAACTCCATTATCAGTTAGGTTCAGTAACCCCAAATCTCCTGGGGACGTTTTCCCCATTAGAGAGGGCCTGGCTGTCAGAAGTGGTGGTGAGCAGGATGTCTTTAAGATTCCTGTTCTTCAAAGCAAATTTGCTGGTGCTTCACGTAGTAGGGACTTGCACTGGTCTTTATGCTTTTTATGTGTGGTCTAGCTCTGAGCAGCTAGAGCAAGCAGTCTCTGAGGGCTATCCAAAAAGGTCACCTCTCATTTAGCTGCAGTGGGACACTTGGAGACTATAACTGACACAACCAGTAAAAAGATTAGAATCATTTGATTGTGGTAACTACTTCCAGGTTCTCTAACTTTTTTCTTTCCAGTCTGGCTATCTAGGAAATACCTTTACAAATAAATTTATCCTTTGCTGGAAAGAGGAGTCATCTTTGATATACCAAATAAATGGGGCAGTATTTACTTGTTTGAGTGGTGTGTTTTTTATCTGCCTCGCAGTAATGCAAATAAGTGGTTTTGTTGCCTGCTTGATCTTAGTGTTCCTTTTTGTTCCAGGAACTATATTTTTTGTGGTTTTCGTGAATTTTCTTACCATCTAACAATAGATGTGGATTGTATTTAAAAAAAAAAAAAGGAATCAACAGCATAACCCTAAAATTTCCTTTTCTAATGCATCATTTTGCTTTACTGTTTCCAGTCTGTTGTTATCCTACACATGTCACTTAGATGATAAATTAACTATAATATATTAGAAATGCTTGTTTTTCTTCAATATTCTCTAGCTGGACAGCTGATAGTAGCCATGACTATAAATATGGCTCTGGTAGATATCTGATCTTAAACTTTATAGAACAATTTTGTATTGGGTAATCGTATCTATTTTGAAGAATCTGTGTAACATGGTTGTGCCTGCGAAAAAGTAACTATCCTTGGTGTCTTTGATCCGTTTTGGAATGGTAATAGGATCTGTAGTTATGTATTGTTAGTTTAGTGATGAGAAAGCTTTAAATATACTGGTGTGTTTTGCATAAGGAAATTGCTGAGTTATCTTTTTAGAATGTACTTTTTGTTCTGCTGAGTGCCTGTTCATCTTTTCACTGAATGTCTTTTTACTGGTGGGTTTTTTTAGGGGGTAGTGGTGGTGGTGGTCTTTTCCTGAAGGAAGAAATGGGAATAGAGGATAGGAGGAGAAATAAGAGCTGGTACCCGGGACTTTTTCCCCACTGTTGCCATTCCTTTCCCCTCTCTGTTACTGATTTGGGGCACATGAGTCTCACTAGAGCAGATAGGTAGCTTGTCCGTGGCTTCTTGAACTTCCATGTGGTGAAAATGCATGAGAATTTTGAGTCCCTCTGATCAGAAGAGCATGTGGATTCAGCTGCCATCAAATCTTTAAGGAAAGTGGCTCACAACAAGGCTCTTAAATGTGCTGCGACTGATCTTTCAGATCTTTCTTGAAATGTTGCAGCATCTCTTCATAATGCCTCTCTGGGATAGCTCTCAGAGGACATACATGCAGATAGCTACATATAACAAATTATAAGATCCAGTGCCATAGTAAGTAATTAGAGTAAAAGTTGACTGTTTTAAAATTGATGACCTGCAATGCAGATGGCATTTCATGTACCTCTTGTCAACAGAGCAGATCAAGCACGCAGCAGAGCAAGTTACTCTCCGTGTAGGTGTAACAGACTGTTGCAGGCATCTTGTTTGAATTGGCAAGTAGTGAGGGCTGCACATTGAACGTAGGGAGTTGGTTGAGTCTTGCTGGTCTAATAATGATTGAATTTAAGAGTTCTCATTGTGTAATGGAATCTGGACTCTTGACTGTAACTACATGTCACATAAGAGAGAGGAGGATAGAGTCTTCTGGGAATCGCTAAGTAACTGTGGTGGTGCCTTCAATCACTAAAAAACAAGCAAATCAACAACAAAAAAACCCTCATCTTGTGGAACCTCTCTGCTGATTCTGGTAGAGTTTTTGTTTGTTGTCGTTTGGTTTTTTTTAAATTCCTCTTCTGCCCATTTTTGTGCTTGGAAAAGGCTAAATTAACAATTCCTTTGTCTTTTACTGGGTTTAAATTCTGTATATTTGCTGAAAATGCAACGTAACTTCAAATAAGTTTGTGCGTTATTTCAGGTACATCTTGGTCTTGACGCTCTTTGTTAACTTGAAATAGTATATTACACAGTCGTGTTGAAAGTGAAGCCCATTTGATCTTAGGCTATAAAATCTTGATATTGAATGAAGTTTTATTTTCGCTGCAAATAAATGAAAATCAAGGGAAAATACTAATCAGTAATGATTATCCAGCTACAGGAAAGAGAACGTTGTACATAATAGAGTGAAGGCTCTGTTCCGCTTGTGAGATGTTCATCCCTCTACACATTAAAGTTAATGAAAACACATACACCTCCTGGGTAACATGACTTATAGTTAAAACCATTCTCCACTTATTTATTGTACAGCTTCAATTATACAGCATTCCTGCTTATCAGTCTTGCCATAATAATGCAAGCTGCCAAACCCCAGAAGTGCATACACACCTGTATTTCAATAACAAACCAACTTCATAACTTCAAGGAGGGAAAAAATGAAATTTAAAATGAATTAAAACTGAGTTACCGTGGGAGAGTATATTTCAGTCTGAAGCAGAGAGCCTGTCTAGGCCGCATCTCCCTGTTGATGCCCGGTGGAGGTAAAGTCTTTTTGTTCAGTGCCTGGGTGGAAGTCGTGTGGCTGAGTAGGAGGGAGGGGGTTAATAGAGCTGTGCTGTGCCAGGACTCATGCCTCAAATGGCAGCCACTGTTCCGACTTGTTGGGAGGAGGAATGTGGACGTTGAGACTGCCTCTCTTATTACAGGTTCTTCTGAAATCTTTCTGCAGGTAGTCTCAGAATCTTGCTTAAAAGGCTGTCTAAAATGTGCAGCGTTGTGGAGATTCTCATAGCTATCCTGAGGTTATAGAGCCTGCAGCTCATTATGTTTAGTTATGTATTAATGGCTTCTGCAATTGATGTCCTTGTAAATGGTTTTAATATATTCCAGGAAAGTGCATTTAGAATTGTCTGTTCTTAGTCTTGAATGACAGAAGGATGTTTGGGCAATTTAAAATTGTGTTACACAGACCAACTGCTTATTTACTTCAACGAGTAATCAAATAAATGTGTAAATCACGCATGATTAATTGCCCTTGACAGATTTGTAATTTTTTTTGTGTGTGTGTGAATTGTGGTTTGGTTTTTCTCTAGATAAAACATTAGCAGAAATCTGAACTTGTTGCTGAGGCTTGAACAAAGGCTTAGTACTGAAATGAAAATCTGACAATCTCCTTTTTTTAAAGAGAGTAAAAGCTGGAATTCTTCACGGTGAGAAATGCAATATCAACACAATCAATCCAGCAGCATTGCATTGAAGCTAAAAACATGCTTAAATCCCAAGCCATACAGGTACTGTTTCTGAGTGAGACATCTTTCATATAGTTCTAAGATGAAATTACTCCTGAATGAATAGCATCTTCATTTATCTTCAAAACTGCTGTGCTACCCGTGAATCTACTCTTTCCGTATTCTACAACAAGAATTACATTATACCATTAGAGCAGTGTTGTGCTGCAGTGTAAAATAGATTGTTTCGGAGAATGGACGTGGCTTTGCTATAAATTACGTTCACAGGTACAAAGGAATTTGTAATTTTGTTTAAAATACTCACAAATATAATTAAGCTCTTAATTTATGTTAAACTACAAATGTGGCCATTACCATAACTGGGTTAGGAATTTAATCTGTCACTCAGAGAATGATACTGAACAGTTTTCATTTATAACCTTAGACACACTTATTTCAGTTACAGGGTCTGCAGCTGTTTGATATGAAAACTGAATTATTCTGTAGATTTGGTCATGATTTTTAATTTTAAAATGTGTTCCTGCAATAAAGTAGAGAATAACTCTTTAGTTGTCATCACATGTTGTCCTTTGTACGCTCATGAAATAATGTAAAAATGAAAACAGAAAACGCCTTTCACTCTTTCTTCGTGACGGTATTGTGTGAGTGCTTCTAGAAGTGCTGCTGAGTAAGAGATGGCTTGGAATGGCTCATTTTTTATTAAAAACTAATCATGAATGTATCTTCTTCAAATGAAGTCTGGATGTGCCGTCTGAAAATAGTGTTCCTCATGTGGGGAAGTAAGTTGTGAACTATTTGAGTCATGGCATAAGTAATTTCATTCTTGTCTCTGATCGTAGAAACTGCAATCTGGATATGATTTACATCAAGTTGTAACTCATTTTTAATGAGTATATGTGTTTGCTTATGTGTATTATTCTGAGGGGGCTGGAGGGGAAGAGGAGAGTATTGTGATGGAGCCCTGACAGGGTGATGCGCTGCCTGGAGTGTGTTGTGTTTCCAACTGACGGTGCCCAAACAGCCTTTTCTTAGCTGGGGAGGGCACAGTAATTTTCCGTCCTTGTCATCATAGGAAGGCACAATGGGATCCCTTTCTTGCATTGTTTTGAGGGCGGTGGCAGCAGCAGCAGCGGAGATGAGAATGTCAGTCGTGTGAGGAGGAAAGGGAGGGTGGGGTGAGTTGTCCCGTGGCTGGATCTGGTTTCAGGGCTCTGGGGTTTTGAGCTGTGGTAAAGCAGCACAGAAGTAATTGCTCTGATTATTTTGTTAGATAATTGAAATCTAGTGTACTACCTACATTTTAAATTTGAAATTGGGCAGGCTATAAGAAAACAAAACAAGCCTTAAGTCAATTGTGTCCTTTTAGCAATGCTGCTGTTGTAAATATACTCCATAATTCTGGCAGGAGGTGTCACATGCTGTGATTGAAATGAATGATAGGCATAAGATTGGTGATTAATTTTGTAACGAGTGTCACCTCAAAGCTTCCTATCAGACCTTTTCACATAGCTGCTGATACTTTGTTCTCTCACTGCAAAAAATATGAACTGGTTTGTTCCGTGCCTACTTTGAGAACAGAGTGGCTCATGCTCCTCTCTGGGAGAAGAAAACAGCGTGCTCCCAGCCACAGTCCTCTGCGGATCAGTGTGCGGTGGGGCAGGAAAGGTACCCTCAAGAGGCTTCTCCATGCTTTTTCTTCAACTCGTTCCCACACCCTTTCTTCCCTAGTGTATAACAGTAAATATGGGAAGGACAGACATTAATTCATCTGGTGGCACCTTTTTTACTCCCTCTTCTCTGATTCCCCTTGTGGAGTTGCAGCAACTCTCCACCTCCCTGTCTACGGCAAGGTCTACCATTAAAAACAAGGTACACACAGGCAGTAGCACCTTTGTAGACTTGGTGCTTTCAGTCTGGAAGAAGAGGACTAGCACTGCTATAAATTTATTATTCACCTTTCTCCCTTCCCAGGTGCTGGAAGAGGAGGTGATGCTACAGGTAGAGGGGCTGCTGGAAAAGTGTGAGAGGGGAGACTGTGAGCCTGCAGGGAGGAGAGGCAGGGAGCATGCGTGGGAGAGAACCTGACAGGCTCTATTAAGCCAAATCTTTATTTTTTAATGCCTTTATCTGTTTCTCACATTAACCTCATCCAAAGAAAGGACACACTTTGTTCCAGAAATAAGTTAGAGAGAAGTGTTTGTAGCAGACATTGTATTGAACGGAAGATACTAAACTGGACAGTTTTCCAGGCATCTGCTTCAGTCATTGACAAACATCGATACTGCACACGAAATCAGGCCCCTGTTTTTAAAATTACAGAAATGCAAATAATCAGTGGAACATACAGATAAAGGAAGCACTCCTGTTGATGCCAGAGGAATAAACACAGTTCTTCCCAATCTAAGATTCCATTACCCATGTTTTATGCTGCATTAACTAGTATGAGCCATGAAATTATTCATTCCTTTTAAAAGCCTGAGCATTTTGGTTTGATGTCCTTCAGTGGTAGTGAATTCTGTACATTTATGCTTGAATGAAGTTTCCTTTATTTGTGTAAAGGCTATTGGGCAGTCATCTGTTATCTTCTGTAATGTGGGCAAAGGGAAGTAAGAATGTTGATCTCTTTATGAACTGATCCAAACAGTTAATTCTTTGTATAGGTGTTAAGCATTTAATTAAAAAAGTTTATCCTTTCTGGCAGGAATTCAGTTGTTCTTTCCCTGGTTAGAGTTTCTTTGGAAGAATTGTTTTCAAAGTATCAATAACCATTTTCAGTGAACATCTTTACAATTACTTTGGACTGGAGAACTTTAGGTGAGGTCACGTGCACCGGTTTTACTTACAGACGTGAGAGCTACTACCCACCCTCTCCCCGCTGTACGATTATTAGTGATAATCCTAGGTGCTGGAGGAGATCCAGGTTGTGGCCTGCAATAGTCACCCTGTTTACTCTGTGCTAGTACAGTTTTTTTTTCCAGAAGACAAAAGAACAGAAAATTCACTGCTGTTCTTTGGAATTCCAAGCATCTTTGCGAGGTATGACAGGCTGTGCTCAGTTAAGTGTCTTGTTTTCAGTTTCACTGTTAACAGTCTTGCTTACCATTTTTAGGTGAATTTTCACGAGGGATTGATTGATTAACTAGCTTATGTGTCACTTGGAATTCAGTTGGCCCCTTTCAGTCCCTTTTTAAGTTGATCAGCCAAATTTATGATGTTAACAATAATCTCTGGTGTACTAGAATAAGCCTAGGTCCTTTGTCTTTCAGATTGCTCAGCTTTTGATGCTGTGTCTTTGAAGGAGTGTTGATATCTTCATAAATCTCAGCAGAAATGCACTGGGGTGGTTTCAGCCTTCCATCTCCTGCCTTTCACTCCAAAAGCAGTCAGAGGAGTTGAATTCACTCCGATTTGCTAATGGTTTCTCTCACAAGAAAAGTAAGGGTTTACTTGCTGCTCAAATTATTTATATGAGATACCCAAAGGCAAATTAAATGCTCTCAGCTGGAATTATCAGTGTCCTACTGCATCTTTTATCAGAGTTGGAAGCCATGACAGTCTCATACCATCTGCACACCAAATGTGCTGATTCTTGACATTCTACATGAGTACTCAAAAAGGGAACAAGTCCTCCCTTGATCATTGGGCTAAAGTGTTAAATGAGATAAAGACTCACAAAAATTGCTTCTTTGTCCTATATTCTCTCCGAAGGATTTCTTTGATTTGTGCCAATTTCAACTATTTTGGTAATAGTTCCATGCCACTTACTGTCTAACATCAGTTATTGTTTAAAATCTAATTTATCTAGTTGAATGCACCAGAAAAAAAAATTTGAGGTTTTCTGGCAGTGGATATTTATAAGAATGCATTGGTCATCATCCTTGTCCATCTCTTTTTCTAAAAGAAACCATAATTTCCATAAATATGAGATTTATTCATTGGAGAAGTCAAAACCACCTGTGTTTTTTAATACTGGTAATATCCAAAGCCTGTCAGTTACCTCACGGAAGAATGCAAGTACTCTCATAGCAGTGCGAATTGTAAAACTTATTTCTTAGGCTGAACCCTCATAGTTTGGAATAGTATTGTCTCCTTTTATCATTTGACATGCATTTTTAAGTCAGCTTGAAGGCTATCCAGTGGACCACTAGTTAAGCTGAATCAAGAAATAGATACTGGCCTACGTTTCTAGGTAGTTCAGCAGTGTAGATCTGATAAGGATTAAACTTATATTGTGGAGTGTTCCTGCAGAACAATGTTTAAGGAGCACTTAATACTGAATAGGTCGTCCTTTGGATACAAATTACAGCTCAACATATTGGTCTTTTTAATCTCTCAGTATCTAGGTAATAGCATTTTTCAATTACTTAACTTTTTTTTAATTTTTAGGTTTATTGTATGGCATTAAATGATTTTTGTCTTCAGTTCTTTCACTGTTCTGTTTTCTCTTGGTTTTGTGTTTCATTACTCTTATCACCACTTATCTTAAAGCCAATTGTAAATATAGACAAAGACTGAAGTGGAGTAGGTGTTGGTGTGTGGATGCTGCAACAG
Organism: Baryphthengus martii; assembly: GCA_013396935.1. Taxonomy (NCBI): domain Eukaryota; kingdom Metazoa; phylum Chordata; class Aves; order Coraciiformes; family Momotidae; genus Baryphthengus; species Baryphthengus martii. The sequence goes on along the minus strand of VWZK01000811.1, from coordinate 505,997 downwards.
GCCTTGTAAGGCTGTTGGAGAGGCGGCTCCAGTGGTGAGCGTTTTTAACCCTCTCAGGAGGACTGAATCACTCTTCAGTTTCTTAAGCGCAGTCCTGGTCCTCCCATCTGTGAAACATTCATCAGAACTGAAGACAACTATTCCAAGAAAGTTTTCTCAGGTTTTTGGTTTAGTATTTACTTTAGCATCTTTTAAAAATTGTTAATTCTTTTTTTTTTTTAACCTCACTGAGGGTACAGACTTATTTCTAAGTTTACTAGAATCAGCATTTTATTATGCAGAGTGGCCAGCATTTTTATTTAGTTAATATTTGTTCCCACAATAGAGCTCAATTCTAGTTCAACGTTCTCTCTCCTCTTTTTATTTATGAAGTGCAAAAAATGCCCATGGACCCAGCGTGTTTGCATTTCCAAGATGCCAGAATGACAGTGCATTGTCAGGCCCCTTTGCAGCAGGCCAGAGGCTGAGGTAGAATTTCCCTGCCAAAAATGATAAAGATCAATATTCCTTGGTCTGCGGATGGTTATTGAGGAAAAGGAGAGTGAAAGGTCAGATTCAGATTTTTGATGGAAACTTGGCTGAACTCATTACAATGGAAAGATTTTATTTATACTCTAGCCTCTATGCTAAGGACCAGTTTTCAGTCAAATGGTGTCTTTGGTAGCAACCTTATACTATGTGGGAGCCCAAGTGCGATATGATGCACAGTAGGCAATAATTTGCTGAGGCAACTAACGTAACCGAAGTGTTCTGTGCCAGCATGTCTCATTTTTGACGTGCTGATATGGAAAAGTAAAAATAGTTCCCTGATTCACCTCTTTTTGCTTAAATGTGTGTCTACACTTACAGGCTTTTCAGTTGTATTGCCCTAACTCCAGGGCGGCTCAGAATCTTTTTCTTCTGAGCTTGCAATGAGAATAGTACATGGCAGTTACAAAATTCTCTCTGGCTAAATGGTGGACTGTAGAGTTAATTTAGTGCCTTACAGTGAAAGAAGTTCATTTGGTAAGCCTAGACCAAATGAAACTTCGCGTGTTCTGATCAACAGCCAGCTCAATATGACCAGCAGTGTGCCCAGGTGGCCAAGGCAGCCAACAGCATTCTGGCTTGTATTAGAAAGAGCAGGACTAGGGGAGTGATTGTCCCTCTGTATTCAGCACTGGTGAGGTTGCACCTCAAATACTGGGTTCAATTTTGGGCCCTTCAATACAAGAAGGACATTGAGGGGCTGGAGGGTGTCCATGTAAGGGCAACAAAACTGGTGAAAGGTCTAGAGAATAAGTCTCGTGAGGAGCAGCTGAGGGAACTGGGGTTGTTTAGCCTGGAGAAAAGGAGGCTCAGGGGAGATCTTATTGATCTCTGTAACTACCTGAATGGAGGTTGCAGTGAAGTGGAGCTTGGTCTATTCTCCCGTATAGCAAGTGGTAGGACAGGAGTAAACAGCCTCAAGTTGCACCAGGGGAGGTTTAGGTTGGACATTAGGAAAAATTTCTATACAGAAAGGGTTGTAAAACATTAGAACAGGCTGCCCAGGTGGAGTCACCATCCCTGGAGGTATTTCAAAGATATGTAGCTGTGGCAGTTAGGTACATGTTTAGTGGTGACCTGGCAATGATGGGTTAAGGATTGGACTTGCTGATCTTGAAAGTCTCTTCCACCCAAAATGGTTCTATGATTCTGTGATATTTTTGAGATGAGATTCAACAGCTAAGGATTAAGTAGTGTAGTAAAATTTACTCCACTCCTCCCACCCAAAGGTGAAATTTTTTGGAGCTGCTGTTAGATGCCATCAGTTCCACTGCAGCACAGTACTGTTGAGATGATGTTGTTAGCTACTGGTAGAGTTTCCAGAAGAACGAAGTCTGTGGACCAGTTGAGTTAGAGTGTGATTTTGGTGGGTTACATTGTGTTCAGCAATGGCATAGGAGCATATATTTAATCTCAGCCAAAGACTCTGCGCTGTTGTCTTTTAACTATTCCCAAAGAGGTTGCATATAAAGCTTCAATTTGAGCAGCAGACATGATGTGTATAACTGTAGCTGGAACAGCCTGGACATTGCTAGGTCCTGCAGAGCCAGCAGGCAAAGGAAGAGATCTAAGACTGAGGAAGATCGATGTCTTTAAATTCCAGTTTAAGAATGAGTTCTTTGGGTATTTTTACTGTTTGCATGGAGTTTGAGATGCTGAGACAGCAACAGCGTCAGTTTTTGGTGGACTCTGATGGGCACACAGGCTTAGGAAGTGGGGTGGTGTCAAATGTGGCCAATGCCTTATACTTTCTTTGGGTGATAGTTGCACCCTTCAGCGGTAAGAGAGGTTCTAGTTGAGACGGAACTCTCTACAGACCAGTTTATTGCTAAATAGTGCAAGACTTGCAGTGTTTGACTTATGACTAGAAGCCTGTCTTTCTATATCTGTTTGTCTCTCCCTCTGCATGTATAGTAACTGGCTTCCAAGTAGTGGTTCAAGTCAGTTATGCAAAGGAATCAAAAGATGTAGAAACCCATGGGTTTTGCAGAGCCTCTTCAGTTCTGAGGTGGACTCGTCAGCTGTAATCGATGCCTTTTGTAGCAGCTTGTGATCCTAGTTTGTTGCTTTAAATTGGGATTTAGGTTTGAGTTAGGTCATCTAAAACTGCAAGAGTCAGGTGTTGTAATGGACTGTGCAGTTCTTGGATTCGGTTGGGAAAACACCAAAGCTTTTGGCTTTCTTTTCCCCTGTATTGGGTTAGGGAATAAAGGACTCGAGGAGTGCAGATGGGGAGGAAAGGGGCTGCTTGGGTTATTTTTGTTTGTTTGGATACTACAGAAGCCACAAAGTTAGGAACAGGGCTGATGCCAGGTTAGTTCTTGCTTTATGGTCTCATTTAGTGCAGAGATGAGCAATCTCCAGATGAAGAATTAGGTTTCTTTGATGTCTACGATTAGAGTTTGAGCATTTAAAGCTGTGGGAGTGCAGTTTACTGCTAGAGCTTGCAATCTGAATAGCTAGGAGGAGGCTCCTGTAGAAAGTGCTGTTTTACAGCAGCATTTTTCTTCATGGTGGTAGCCTTCATGGTGCAGGCTTTTCTCACCTCAAGCCACTGTGGATTAATAGGTATAATTTTGGAATCTAGAATTACGACCTGTTTAATTGCAAAGACAAAGTGAATGATAGGATTTAGCTGTGAGTGACTCTGGAGATTAAGAGGTTCTTTATTTGCTATGTTCATTCCAATTTTTCTTGATATTTCAGTATTTCTACAGAAACACACTAAGGATTTTGTGGTGATGGCAGGTGCTGACAAAAATGGGTATCCTACTGAGAGTGCTTTGAATCTAAGGTTACAGGTAGAAAGAAACAGTAAATCGATCACTTATGCTCTTTATGATTTACATAAATTAAAAATAGTAAATACTTCCTCCCAAAGCAGACTTGTGCTCTGGCAGTATCATAGAGTAAAACTTCTGGCAGCCTTTGTAAATATCATGTGGGAAAGTGCCATATGTGTTGTCTTGTTAGACAACATGAACTCAGCCAACTATTGGCCCAAAGAAGTAAGTACTATGATTTTCAGGAGGAGCAAAATGTCACTTAATTTTGTACAGCCTTGGCACTAATTGTGTCTGTCAGACAACTGCTTCTTTGCTCATCTTGAAAAAAAGAGTAAAAATAGGTGAAACTTTTTTGGAAGAATTCCAGTCAGTGGCTGAATGATAAACAGTTGTCTAAGGAAGTGAAAAAACCCTTTGTTTTTCTTTTCCCTACCCTTCTTTCTTCCTAAAAGCCATATATGAGGAGCTGTACTTCATAAGCGTGTGTTAGAAACTAGCTAAAACGTGGTCAGGTGTATTGAGAAAAACACATTTGTTTGTTACTGGTGTATTAACGCTTTCTAAATGCCACTCTTTGTTTCCAGGCCTTTTTGCAAATGTGCAATCTGCCAATCCGGGTGGTTTGCAGGGCAAATGCCGAGTACATGTCCCCATCTGGTAAGTGTGGCCTTCATTTAGATTACTACATTATACCTCCATTTTGATACCATGGCAACTACGCCTTGTCTTGCTGATAACAGTCGGTCAGTGCTACCGTGCGTGGGTTGCCTTCCCCCCTCCTCTCCAGCGCAGTTTCTCCTCTGCAGACAATTAAACCAGCCGAGCAGCATTGGCACAGTGTGTAACCGCGGCTGTGAATGCAGTACCTGTATCGAGCGTTCAGACAGTTCAGATGCCTGGTGGAAATCCTGCCTCGGGGTGGTTGTGTCCTGAAGCGGAAAGATGTATGTTTCTCAAAGTGGCTCTATTCTGTATCCAGGGAATATTCCAGTGAATGGTGTTACATTTTTCCCATGGTAGGGGTGAGACGACACTGAGAAAAGATTGTCTTTTGTTACCCTGTCTGGGAGATGATTGCCGGGATGTTGATACAGGAGAAGCATTCTCACTTTTATAGGGCGACAGGTGATTTTAAATCTTCCTCTGATCTGTGACGCTGTCAGGAAAATAATCCAAACTCACAAAAAATTAAGCATTAGAAGGGTACATCTCCTGCCTTTTGCTGGAGATGACTCATTGCCTAAAAACGTCTGGAGGCTGACTCCAGGTTACCTAAGAATCAAAGAGAATTGCCGGATGCAGGGCGCGAAAGTCTGGCGATCTCTCACACTCTGTCCCAGGGTTTTGTTGTGTGAGGAGGTACTTATTTACAGATTACCTGACTGGCTGGTGACTGCCACATGGAAGTGTCTGTCAGTATATCTCTGCCAGCTGTATGGGTTCTGCTATTGCTACAGATATTTTGGTTGAAGATACAATTTTTAAAAAAAACAAGTGGCAGTGAAAAACCAGCAAAGTCTGAAGACATAGAAATTATTTCTTCGTAAATAGAGGTAGCTTTGAAGTGCTGAATCCATGGGCAGAGGAGCGTCTTGCCTGCACAGAGGAGCACCTTGCGTCTGCAGGAGTAGGACTGGTGACAGTTGCATGCTCTTGCTTCTCGGCCACTCGCAGCTCGTGTCCACATTTGCTGACATCTGATGTTGTAATATGGGTCTGAATACTTTGTTCTGCTGGAAACGAGGAGCACAAGAGGGAAAATGATACTGATTAAATTTTAAACATAGATAGAAATGCATGTTGTTCTTTTTGCCCTTACTCCCGGAGTCCTTATTTTTATTCACTTGCTCATTTCCTTTCCTCGTATCGGTTCTTTTATGATAATTCAAACAATGTTTTCATTTGTTCCCTTCTTTCTTCCCACCACCTTCTGTCACACAGCAGCAGCAGGCAAAGATCTGCATTTCTTCATTTTAGGGGGAAGGTTATTTATCTCATAGTTGTTGCAGTGATGAAACCCATTCTGAGAGAGTCAGAAGTATGATCCCAAAGGATTGTCATGGTGCGTGAAGTGCAGCCTGACAGAAACCACTGAATTCTGCAGCACAGAGGCCTGTGTTTCCTTCTGCAACACGCAGCGTGGATGCAGATGAAGTCTTTGTTGGTGTGATGCACTTCATTTATGGCCCTTAGGCTGATCGAGCCAGTGAGAAGTGAATCTCATGATAAAACCCATGACTGAATCCGCTGTTAGCATGAACAGTGTTTGAGCCAGGCTGAAAAGTATGTTTTTTTGTGTTTCAGTGGAAAGAATGAATGTATTGCTAATAATATATTTGGAGTCAGGTAGGCACTGGTGCTGCTTTTTGAGCTGTCGAAAGCAGAATTTGCCCATGGTGAGAAGATAAAGGGTGCTGTGCCCCACCGCACTGGGCAGGCTCATTTACTTGCTTTGGGCTCAAGGATGTTTTCAGTAATAAAAACCATCCAGCATTTATCTGTATTTTACGGGTTATTTCAATCACGTAAATACTCCTAGAAGTCTTAGACAAAAGGTTGATGTTTGTCAGTTGCAGTTGGGTGACAGTTTGCAGGACAAGGGAACTGGTTAGAGTGGATTAGAGCAGGAGCCCCCGGCTTCATGTGTTGAGAGCTGGGAAAAGCGGCATAAGGCAACTTTTATCATGCTTCATGACTTGCTGTGTCTTAACAGGGCATCCTCCTGTATCCTGCCTGCCTTAAAGCTTTGGCTCAGTTCTGAGTGTAAGAAAATTTACCAAGCAGAGGATGTGGCGCTTATAGCCTCAGGAGCCTTTCACACCCCTGCAAGTTCCTCTAGCGACACAGTCATTTCCTAGTCTCCTCTTGAGGGAGGACTGGCCGTTTCTAGCCTTACTCCATGTTGGACTTGGCTTCATAGATTGCATCTGGAGCCTTACTAGTATTAAGCGTTAACCCCATTTTGCTTCCATGATGATGAAGATGCTTCTTCCCCCTCCCAGCCCCCCAGATTGTGAAGCTATGGGTCTTACACCGAGAACTTCTTCCTGACCCCAGGACCGTGGTGGCTCAAAAATGCCAGCTCACAGCTAGAGAGTGAAGGCTGGCACAGCCAACAGGAGCCGGCTGGGGCAGCTGTTGGAAACCTGAAGGACTGGAGGAGGGAAAGTCAAGACCCTGTCTTGCTGAGTGTGCTTTTGCACTTCCCCTCTGTGCTTTCCTGGGCACAGTGCCACATCTCCTGTCATACTTTCAGCAGCCCGTTCCCTGCCACTGGCTTAGAAGGGAGGAGGGTGGGAATACGTTGTATTGTGAAACTAGCCAAGGGCTCTCTCTGCTTTCCTGGGATTTCCCAGCTGTACTTCAGAGAAGCATTGAATTAAGTCTTTCGAGCAAAGCAAAATCCATTATTGAAGTACAAATCAATAGATCTCACTCAATAACTTTGAAATACACAATTGCAAGTACTGCATGTAGAAGAGGTTCAGGAGGAGAAAGATGTTTGTTATTACAAATGGTTTGCTGGGTGAGCTGTGTATGCTGGAGCTTTATCTGTGCTCATTTGAAAAAAAACCCGCTGGTGTTCAGCTGTACCTGCAATATTCAATTGCTTTTAAAATTACGAAGGATGTTTTACAGGTCAAAAAACACCTTACTAAAATACATTTCTCATTTTACAGGCAAAGTACCCTTTATTCATGTGGGAAATCAAGTAGTATCTGAACTTGGGCCCATTGTCCAGTTTGTGAAAGCCAAGGTAATAAAACATTGTTCTCATCAGTTAGTGAAGAGCATGTTAATCCTGCTTAGCATTGTGCTGGTTTGGTGTGCTCTTCTGGAATGTTACTTACTTTGTTAGAACAGTATAGAAATCTGGTACCATTTTAAAAGAAAGATAGCCTGGAGTAGGAGTTGGTTGAGGTGAAAATGTTTGTCATTTACTCAAATTCTGGAAGTAAATTCTCGGCAGGATCACTGCATACCAGTGCCACTTTCTGAGACCGTTTTTCTGCGTGCCCTGTCTCTGGCTCTCAGAGCTCTTAAACCCAGAACTGACTGGTTTACATCCTGAAGTGTCACATACTGTTCAAATTTGCCTTTGTTGCCCCCCACCCCCCGGTATTTTAAAAAATGCTTTCTTTTCACCGAGCAGTTGATAAAGCTGTGTCACAGATGTAAATTTGTGTTTTCTTCTTGACGCTAACCGGGAGGGTGTGTGCTCAAACTGCGTTCATCTGTAACTGATAATAGTCTGCGTGTCTTCCAGATGAGCTATGTTTCATTACCACGATGTCTTTTTATTTCTAAAGGATACTGTACGTAAAAATTGCATATGTAATTTGTTACAGAACTATGTAAGAGATCAGGAGCCAAAGCTCACAGACTTCAGAGGTCCTTGGATCAGGCATTACTGAATATTCCAATATCCCTTCTTACATGTATCTCCTTTTTTTTTTTTTTTTTCCCCCCCCTTTTTTTTTTTTCCTTTCTTTCTTTTTCCCATTAGGGCCATTCTCTCAGTGACGGGTTGGATGAAGTCCAAAAAGCTGAGATGAAAGCCTACATGGAATTAGTCAATAATATGCTCTTGACAGCAGAGGTACAGTAAACCATAGTAACTCCACACGCTTGCATGAGTGACTATAGGCAAGAAAGCTTCAGGATTTTTCCCTGTATTGGAAATACTGCTTGTTCTTAGATTATGTTGTCAACTTTTGAGGTGAAAGGAGGCAGGAATAAATTCTCCGTACCCGAAAGATTACTTGCTGAAATGTTCCTGTAGACACAAGCCACACGTATGATTCCTCTAACCTAACTGAAGAGCGTATTGAAGCTGTAGAAGTAGCTGGAAAATGCCAGTGGTTGCTGGGATCCTACCCCAGCCCACAGCTGGCCGGGCACCCCGCTATCACCTCCGCAGCGTGCGTGCTCACGTGTCTGGTGGGAGCCTGGGATCCCCTGCGGTTCCTGTCGGTGGCCAGTTAGTGTGACGCAGTCCCAGCGTGGGAACGGCACTGGAAATGCTGAGTTGTGTGCAGTGTGAGCAGAGGGGTTGGGCCTTTGGTCTTGGCTTGGTCCTGCTGCTGACAAAGGAAGGACTAGCAACTGGGCTTTTGCCTTCTAGTTTTAATTTCTTTTTTTTACTTTCAGAAGGAGTGAAAGGAAGGTTTAATCTGATACTGAAAACAAACTTATACTAGTGAGAAACGATTGTCTCTGTATTTTCCATTATTAGGAAGTTTTAGTAAGTGTTCTTTCTGCTCCTAGCTCTATCTCCAGTGGTGTGATGACGTTACAGTAGAGGAGGTGAGTGGTTCTGCGGCATTTATCTTAATGAAAATTTAATGAGGAGACACTTTTCTCACAATTCCAAGTCCCTACTCATAAATGAAACATTGAGGTTTGTACCATTAATGATACGATCTTTTCACTTTAATTTTGCTTGCGTATACATTTTAGGGAAGTTGTGTCGTTACTGGAGGGAGCTGACTGCAGAATAGATAACGGGCTTTGTATGTTTCTGAAGTAATAGTTTACGCTGCAAACTGTACATTCTGGCCAAATAATTACAGCATGTCACACGACTCCCTTTTTCCTTTACAGCTCCCTTTCTGATATAAATATTTGAATATTAGCTATTTTGTGCATAGAGGTATCTGTATTTTGTTGTATTTTAACACAGCATCTTTCTGTTTGTAAACCAAGATTACTCACCCGAGATACGGCTCCCCTTACCCGTGGCCTCTTAACCGTATTTTGTCCTATCAGAAGCAGTGGGAGGTAAGGCGAAAGATGAAAGCCATTGGATGGGCTGGAAAAACCCTTGAACAGGTCAGTATGAAAAGTGAAGCTTATTTCTCACCTTATTTACCCTATTTTCGTTTTTCCTTTTTTTTTTTAAAGAAGCTTTGGAGAGTAACGCTTTCTTGAAACAGATGCAAAAAACAATACATTCTGTACTTAAAACATTATCTGGAGTCAGGTATTTTCCTTCAGCAGCAATAAAAGTGCAACCTGGTGGGGTGGGAGAAAGGAGGTTCTACCATGAGAGTACATCCCTAGTGATGTTAGTTTAGGCCGTAGTCCTGAAAACAGATTGTTAATCATCACGCTTTGCAGGATTGTGGCTTCCCTTGCCAGAGCTCTGAAAAAAAAGAAAAACAAAGTAGTTCTGAGGTATAAGTTAGTACCTTTCATTAAGCTAAGTTATAAATATTATGGAAAGCACTTAATCAGAATTGCCTTACATCAAATGTTAGATTAAGTAACACTTTGCTACCTGCCTGCTGTGTAGCTTTGACTGACTTTAACAGCTTTTGATGTCCCAGCGTTGTATGTTCCTTGTTCCCACTGTCAGTGCAAATAGAGTAAGGAGGTTATTTTTTGCAATCTTGGTATTTCCTGACACTACGGATCTTTTATCTCTTGTGTGTTTTGATAGGTGCTTGAAGACGTAGATCAGTGTTGTCAGGCTCTCTCCCAGAGATTAGGAACACAACCATATTTCTTCAATAAGCAGTAAGTTACTCTTTACTGAAATATTACATCCAGGAATGTGAGAGATGTATGTATCCACATGTAATAAAATATATATATGGAAACTCCTCTTTTATGTTAATGCTACATGGTTAGTCGTGGAAATACAAATGTGTGACTGGAATATAAACATGAAATTTCTGAAGTAATTAATGGTTTTAAGGGGAAAGTTTCCATAAGCTTCTGTGGGTTTTTTTTGTTTCTGATTTAGTTTTACTCCTGCTTGTCTTCCCTGCAGAGTCTCCCACAACTTAGATATGCTACAAATGTATACCTTTATACAGTTAGTTCCTTGTTAAAAATAATATATTTAAAACTTTAGTTGTATTTCTTGGGTAACTTTCTGTACTAGGTACAGGGCTGTGAATGGATGTCATGCTGTCCGGACCAGGACGGCTTGTCCTGCGCTCCTTAACACCAGGGGCAGTTCTGAATGGGCTGAACTGGTGTGAGGGTGCCTGTGAACTGTAAGAACTGGGGCAGAAACTAGACTCGAATCAACAAAGGATCAGCTGCAAAGTGAAGACTTAAGATTCATATTCCCAGAGGAGAAAACAGGAACAACCTGGCCTTCATGGGATGTCCTCTGCTTTTACCAGTTTCTTCCAATTGCAAAATGCTTGTATTTTATTTTATTTTTCTTTCTTTCCAATATTTCAGTATCTTTGAAATGCTGTGGATTTAAATAACATCATATTAGCTCCCTCTTGTCTCCTGTGCATCAAGCAGGCTAGAAGTGCTCAGGTCTGGGCTTCTGTTAACTACATTTGGACAGGAAGATGTCCATCTTCAAAAGGCAGCATATGGCCTTGGTTACTTTTCTGTCCCCTTTATCTTTTCCACGTTCAGACTGGGTGGGTAGCATAAATTGGGTGGCTACAGAAATATGCATTATACAGGACAAGTTTGAATTGCATCTCCTCAAATCATTCTTATATTATCTCCTAAATTTTCTTTCTTTCTTTGTAAAGAATTGCAGCTTGTGGATTTTGTTTGTATTGTTTGTTAACCAGGCTTTCTTCATACATTTGCAACCGTTAAGCTTTTTAGCTGCCTGAAGTATTACTGAGAAAGTATATGTTCTTACTCCAGTGTTTTTCAGTCTGTGACTTCTGGGAGCTTGTAGGAGGTAAATAAGGAAAGCAGACGGTTACAAGTGACAAAGGTCCGCATTTCCACCAGAGAGTTCTTAGTGATCCACAAATAGAAAGGCAAAGAACATACCAGTCAGAAACCCCTCATGCTGCTTAACTTGAACACTAGTAAAGAAGGACTCTTAAGTTATTAAGTTATTAAAATATTTGGAAAAAAAACCAAATGTGCACATGGGCTACTTGTGTACAAAGGTCCAAGATGACAACTCAGAAGGCTTGCACCTAAAGGAAAGTAGGACTGAAAACATTCAATAGACTACTGTTTCCCAAAATACCTGTTTTCTTCTGTATAGTTCCCTTTCAAAAAAAGAGGTGTTTCCAGCTGTTGTCACTCTGGAGTTCCCTTTCTTCATGGTTGAATAGTTCCTGACTATTGAAAAGCACAAAAAGTGAACAGGGGTTTTACTCTTTTTCCCTCCCTCCTTTTTATTTTTTTTTTTCTTTATAAGGTAATAGCTGGGCTTTTTTATATATACATCTGCAGAGAAAAAAGAAAAACCCCCAAAAGACTTGATAAGCATTTGCCCTTGTAACAGGACTAAATGGTGGAACATGGTTTGGTGTTGGATCAGTATCTCTGCCCCTTTCTAAGAAGTGTTATTTCCACATTTCCAATCTATCAAAGACAAAGAAAGATGCCGTACTGAGAACTACCAGTATGCTTGTAGACTTTATACACAGTTTTTATGCATCTGGTATGTTCAGTGTTGCCTGATTTCTTCCCAATTCTTAGATTGAGTGGCTATCTAAAAGTTATTCACAACTGCAGGGGTTTTCTCGATCAGGACTTGCCTTCCAAAATACCTTTTCTTTTTTTTCTGTTTGTTGTTGCAGACCAACTGAATTAGATGCTCTGGTATTTGGACATCTGTTCACAATCCTTACTACTCAACTAATCACTGATGAACTCTCTGAGAAAGTGAAAAACTACAGTAATCTCACAGCCTTTTGTCGGCGAATAGAGCAGCAATACTTTGAGGGTCACGATAAAGATGGTTCTACGACCGTTGCAGCCCGATCTGCTAAGAGGTCCTTACTGAGATAAGCATGTCGTTTGGTGGGTTGGGGTGGATTGCATTTCAGTTTTGGGTTTTGTGGTTCAGTGAATTGATTTTGAGAATGGAAATGTGTGTTAGCTTTTTTGAAGCTGCCAAATCATTCTGGAGAAAAAAAGCTAAATGCAGTTTTTGTGTCGTAGAATATACCGTGCACATTTAACCTGAAATGACTGTACGAGCACTTCCATTTCAATAGCCTGTATGCCACTTACTCTAAAGTGACCTTGGAAAAATATTGTATCTGTATTAAAAACCAAAAGCAAAACTTAAAAAAAAGTTTCTCTCTGATCTTTCTAAATGCCTTTCTTACGAAGTTTTATTTCTGTGGAATGAATGCTTATGTAGTTAATGGGTGGGATCCTGTTGGCAGGACACCTGGAAGACAGCTGTGTGGTAGACTAGTTAGAATTATTGAGCTGGGAAAGAAAGGGCTCATTAAAGGTCTTAAGTTTGTCTGCCTCGGCTAAAATTCATTCAGAAATTGGGTGACAAAAAAATGTCTTGGAGCTCTGCAGCGCACAAGTGATGGGATTTTATTCTGTCAGTTCTTATTTTGCATCAAAGGAGCTCCTGGCTGTCATTGCTACTTCTTACGTGTGTCCTGCCTCTGCTTTTATTTCTTGTTCATCTTTGGGTTTGGGATTTACACCTTTTTTTTCTTCCTATAATTCCCCACTTTTAGTCCTCATCTTTTCTTGCTCTTTAAGAAGTGAATTTGCTACATAAGCATCTGTCTCTGTGTTTCCAGATGTTAACTTTGCTCCTGAATGCTGACAAACTTGCTGAGGTGGTTCTGGTAGCAAAGGGTCTTGATATGAGCCTGTGGCTGGCATGTCTTGGTCCTTCTGTCTCTGTATGGTACACGTAGGCACAAGAATACAGCTGTAAACCAAGAAGTATAATTGTGGTGCTCCAGAAACCCTGGCAATATGGAACTTTTCAATGGGAAGTTCTTGTGTGTAGGCAAGGACTTGGTCTGATTGGTATTTCTTTGAATGCATTAAATGGCACCACTCTGTTCTGCTTTTTCAGACGTACTTGACACTTTTCCAAAAGCACCAACCACCCCAGGAATGTGCTGGTAGTAAAAACAGTCGTTGTGCACTTGGGAAGTCCTGGACACAACTGGGAACCAACTCAAGCAGTTTGACTAGTTGGAACTGTTGTGTTTTCTTACTGTGAAATATATTCTTTTCACTATACTCCTCAGTGTCAAAGTACTGAATGGCTTGAACTGGTTATGCAGTGGTCATGAAATTTTTGGCTGCCATTTCCTTTTCTCTTAAAAACTGAACAGAAAGCAGCTGTGTGTCTTGGACTGGCTGGTTCTGACTCTGTGGCTCAGAGTCATGAGTGATTTGTAGGAACGTGACTCATTCCTGCTGCAGGGGACCACTCTTGTCAGCTTGACTGGAAAATGCAGCTGAATTCCCACTGCCTACTTTTTGATACAGAAATCCTACCCTACTGTATCAACTTGTAAGGGGGTCTTGACTTTTTATCAAATCGCTTTTGCCAGGAGAGGAAAATTGCCCTTGTCCTGCATTTCAGCCTTAAAATTTCGCATATGTATGTTGAATACCTTTTAAAACTAAACCCTATCAACCTTTGACTGCTTTGTGATAATTTCTGATACCAAAGTGATCAGTAGATGAGAACCCAGATACTTCTTTTGAACCTGCTTTTCTGCATTAATGCAACTTCTGGAAAGGCTGGAAAAGAATTTGTTATGGGGTTTTTCTTAGTGTTGAGAGGGCATTATGATATACACTGCTTTGAGAGAAAAACCACTCTCTAATACCCTCTAAAGCTGGCAATGCCACAGCGACGGGGAAACGCTGTGTGAAAACTGAAGTATCTTAATCCAGAGCAATTAAACTTGCCTTTTACCTCCTGCTATTTACAGAGCGCCATTCATGAGTAAAGATTTCAACCTGGCTTATGTGGTTTTGGCAGTTCTGCCAGCAGACTGAACTACAGGAGTAATTTACTTAATGGATTTCCAAACCCATCTATGCAGAGGCATTAACTTGCACGCAATCTGAAAAAGTGCAAGGAGGCACATATTCCTCCTCTTTCAAGGCTGCAGTGGACAGTCGCCACCTCTATAACCAAATGTCAGCAATTGCTTTCAAACAGCACTGGCTTAAACCATGGTTTTGTATTTTGGCAAGGTTTCCTTCCATGAGGCAGAGAGAAGCACTGGTAGTACAGCACTTTGCATGCTGAACATCTAGTTATCGCAAATGTTGTGTGGCAGCATATAGCGAGCTTTGTAACTTCAGAGGAGAAAACCAGCCCCAGTGAGGTAGCCATATGCATTAACCCACTTTGAATCTCTCATCTAGAAGATATACTCAAATGCTGTGGAAGTGATTTGGCAAAAGATACTGATCTGTTATAAACAAAGGTTGTGTAAATCCCCTGGAGCTACTCAGACTGCTCTTAAGGATACAGAGACACGCAAATGACGTGGCGTTTTCAATATTGAAGTGAGAGGACAAGCAGAGACTGAGCTCTGCAAGCTCAACTGAGTAGTTTCTGAAAGTTTAACCACCCCTCATTCCTTGTGTGTGACTTTGATAACCTGATTAGTAAACCAAAATTTAAATTGGAAAAAACATTCCTTACTTCCTTGACTGCAGAGCCTACTTTCTATAGGGCGTGTTTGCCACAGGGGTGGTTTGTCGTTCAGGTTGCACCTCATTCTAGGTGATACTTAAAACTGCAAGGAAAATCTTGGCTTTGCTACCAGAGTCAAAAATAGCTATTAAAATCCTAGACAAATGATGTACTTTGTACTTGATAAAGTACAAGAAACCATTATGCTTTTTTAAAAATGACATTGCTAGCAGGGCTAGTGCTGCAGAGCAGCAGGCCGAGCTGAGCACCAAGGACCGCAGCTTGGAAGCCATGCTTTAACTCTGGGAAACTGCCGTCCTATAAAGGACACTGATACTGACTGCTCCTGAAATGCTGTGTGCAGTTCAAGAGAAAAAGTTAAAATAAGACCAGCAGTAAAACCAGTTCAGGATGGAAAAAACCAAAACCGGTCCAAACCCAATAACCTTTCCAGCAAGGAAGTTGAGCAAGTCAGCCAATCTGCCTTACCCAAGGCCCAGTAAAGAAGGCTTTCTGTTGGTTTGAGTGGCTCTCTATTAGACAAGTCTGTGCAAGTGCAGTCTGTGAGAATTTTGCTCTTGGGTTCTGTGTTTTTCTAGAAGATCTCCCATGACTGAAGCGCAACTGCTGCACTAGAGACAGGAATCAGGCCAGGAAGTCCTGTGGTCTGTTTCATGTAGTAGGGCAGTGTGGGTGATTTTTTTTTTTTTTCCCCTAGCTTTTCAAGCTCAGAAAGTCACAAGCTACCAGAGGCTATTTTGGGTGGAAGTGGAACTTCTGGAGTTTCCTAAAATAAAGGCAAAAATTAGATTTCTAATGGGAAGAGTGTTGGGAGCGGCTGCACCGTGGCTTAACATACATCCTCTGAATAAGGACTCATAACTACAAGTGATAGACATTACTCGGAACAATCTATATATTTCTTACCCATGGTGGTTTTATTCTTGCAGTCTTTTTGTTCCATGACTTAATAGCTTTGTATGGAGGTGCTCAAGTTGACCTAAATGCTAGCTGGAAAGTAGCAGATGCTTTCCTTGCCTGATGGGACTAAAACGGTTGGGAAGGTCCTGGTGAAAACGGGTCTGTTCCCAAGATGCTTCTTTGGGGCTGTGGAAGGGAGTAATCTTGCTTAGCACAGATGCCACTCAGCAGTTACCTGGTTGTGTCCTTGCTGGATTTTGGTGTCTGCTCCTATCAGAAACGTGTGGTGCCAATTCCAGATGTTGTGGAGGTCTGGCTCACCCGAGCAGCACGGCATTGCACACACAGGATCCCCTGTCCCTGCGCCACTGCAGGTACCGTGCAGAAAATGGGGCAACCATCCTGCTCCACCACAGGCTGCGGCAAAACAGCTTGGGATTCAGAAGTGGCCAGGACTTTAGCCACAGGCTAATTTATTGTATTGGGTCGTTGTTCCCAGCTGATAGCCCTTCCTGAGCCCCTGGTTTTCCTGTCCCTCTCTGAAGAAAGCTCTTCTTGACTGGGGAGTCTCCGATGCTACATTTTATGACGTGATGAGATTTCAAGATACACATTATGTGAAGGAGCTTTGGTGGTAGCAGCTTTTGTAGGCTCTGTCACTCTTCACATACCAGTTAGTAAAAATTATAGTATTGAGGGGTGTTAATGAGATATTAATCTGCTGTTTTCTTTGCCTTTTATTTTATTTCCCCTCCGCCTTCCCAAGGAAAGAAAAATAACCTGGCAATCTCCTGCTTCTCAAAGGTACTTAAAGCTCCGTGTTGAGCAAAAAAAAAAAGAGCCCAGCACAGACCTGCACATGGAGAATGCTGCTGAGCTGCACTTAATGATGCCTCTTAGGATCAGCTGGGCTGCTAGAAAATGCTTCATTTCCTGTGGCTTTCTTTCTTTCCAAGCAGAGTGCAGCTCCAATGGCTCTCGCAACAATTAGCACCCACTTGTTCTGCAGGTTTGAAGTTTTTTGCATTAGTCAGGTTGAGAAATTCATGGTATTAATCATGACTGAAGTTGTTATTTATCACCTGCTGGGTGAGAAATAATAATTTTGGCACTACTGGGGCAGCAGGCCAGAAGTACCAAATTAAGTAAAACATCTAAACACTAGCAAGGATCATTTCTCTGATTAATGAATTGTTACAGAGAAAAAGTGCTGCTCGTTATCTGATCTTAGGATAAAAGTAGAAGTTGGAAGTAGAAAGCATTAGCAAAGTCTGGCTATACCCTCATGTAGTTTGAAACTTTCCTGGTTGATGTCTCTTCTGTCATTCACTAACTGCTGACATGCACTCATCTGCGTCAGGGCTTTGCAATACTTGGCTCACAACCCCAGCACTCGCTTTCAAAAAAAGTAGCACTTGGCAAGGTGCTGACGGCCCGTTGTGTAATCGCCTTTAAAGAACCGTTGAAATGACTTTAACCTTCTAGGGCTTGTCTAGGCTGCAAGGTTTTGCCATAGGAACGGTTGCCAGCCTGGCAAAACACGGTTGTGTGAAGGCAATAATAGAGGTACAGGAAACAGCATCAGCGACATCAACAGATTTACGTTTACACGCGGATAACTGTATCCATACTGGGGCCATCAGCCACCTACAGGATTAAAAGAGCCCACAGATTCCAGCCTCCTGATCAGAAGTATTTCACGGAAGAGTTGGCCTACACAGCAGTGGTTATGTTGAGATGAGGTCTGTGTGTGCTGTTACAACCTTCAGCCACCAAGTCACCATGACGTACCATGTCCTCTTCCCGCAAGACCATTGCAGCGAGCTGAAGAGCTGACAGGATAGCAGTGGCCACAGAAGCACTATTTTCTGGGTTCATAAATGAGGTGTAAGAACTGACCATTTGACTTGAATATGGTTGAAGAACTCGGCCCAGGAGAGAGGCACCACCACTAGAAGCAAGCAGAAACCTATTTTGTTTGCTTGTTGAGGCTTACAAGAAAAAAGAAAAATAGTGAGTCTTTGAGAGACCCTTTTTGGCTCCCAGCTAATTCATTTGCTGGAAGGAAGGCACAGGCTTTTTCCATCAGTTGCTGCAGACTTCAAATTTGGTACTAGTTGAGGTGAAGAGCTTCCCACTGTTGACACAGACGGACTGCCCCTGCTGACAAAATCACTTCTATGAAGCCAGTGTGCCCAGAGGCTGACTCGAAATAGCGAGCTGGCATGAGAGGTCAGCATGAACTTATGCCGCTCCTGTTTGTCTTAATGTTGACAGTAACCCAGCTTGTCAATAAAGACATTTTTGTAAGCAAGCTTTATGTCATAAATACTCTCTCATCTAGACTTTTTTTACCTAAAAGTTGATTTTGCATTTAAGAAAATTAGAGATCTTGAGGATGTAGGGCATGATAGTCACCTTCCCTACAAGCACTGCTCAAATCATCAGTCTTCCAGAGTGAGTGACCTTAGTTCAGTGACAGATTTGAAACAAGAATGAAAAGGATGATCCTTCATAGAAAACAAAAGCAGCAGCAAAGGGCTCATTGCAGACACCACCATCTTCCTAGGCTATGCAGGCAGCCATCAGAGGGTGTCCGAATGAACCTTGTTGCAGGCACCGTGGGGAGGAATCAGTGCAGCTTAGCCATGACAAATTCTGTAGAGCTGGAAAGAAAACCAGACATCCCCCAGCTGGTCTGGTCAAACTATGGCATGACCCAGTCCCCAGAGCACCTTTTTCTCCTAAATCTGTCTTCTCTTAGCAAGCGTTTACACTTTCTATTATTCCTGCCAAAGATTTGTCAGTAGCAAGTCCACATCACTAGTCATACGTCTCCAGTTGTCTCTGTTGTCCTCTCATGGCTGGTGACATTTCATTTCTCTCTCCTTTTAGCTACAAAGTACAATTTTGGCCAGGTTTTCTTGACTTTGAAGCTATCTGTTGCTGGTCACACCATTGTCTCGCTGTTGAGATCAATGGCTTTGTCACTGATATTCAGGATTATTGTCTGAGATTATTTTGTGAAAATTATCCTTTGTCTCTGAGATGTTATCACTTGGCCTGATGGATTAAGAGCTGCCCACTTTCTTTTCGTGTCAAGACAATAAAAACTGCTATTTCAAGCTCGATTCCTGTAAATTCCTCTCTAAAATTCCTTTGCGTTTTTTGTCGGCTCCTTCCCTCAGAAGTGCGTAGCATCTTGATCTACGATGCCTCCTAGCCAAGAAGTATATAGCTGAGATTACTGGTTTATCTCCACGATCTCTTTCATTTGCAGCTTTAAGTCTGTGTTATGGCATGTTTAAGGAACCAGTTGGTGAAGATGTGTAGTTTGAGGGTGTTATGGGAATGGTACATTTTTATCTACTTAAATAGATTTCTCTCCAGCAGATTTTTGTTGTAGGTTATAACGTTTTGAGCAACGCAGCTCGGTTTCTGCATGCGTGTGTGAAGATCACAGGCTGCCTGTGACTTGTCCGTTAGGAGCAAGCACGAGTGCAAAGGGCTTGCTGTTACTCCAAAGCATGCTTGTAGCAAAGCCTAAGAGCACCGCTGTGGGAAATGCTGCCCGTCATCTGATGGAAATGCTTTTGATACACACAGGACAGCTCCTGCAGACCTCTTTCTATGGAGGCACTTTCGTTTGGTTCGGTGCATGTTCCTGGGGCCCGTCCTCCTGCTCCTTCTCCCTGACATCCTTATGTGATACCCCTGCCTTTGCTGCCGGGTTTTCCTGCACTGGGAAAAGGAAGCAGCTCACGCTTAGGGAAGGTTTTCACACCTGTGGACTGCATTCCTCCCTCCGTTTCCAACAAGATGTCTTGTGCCGGTAAGATCGCTTTGGCGTGAATAGGGAAACCAGCACGCTTTCTAGGATTTGTTTGGGCAGAGAGAAGCATCCTGCCAGCCTCCCACCTTCTGCTCCGTGTAGCTACAGTGAATCCAAATGCTCCTGCCACAGGAAACGTACTGTGTTTCCGTAAACTATGATGCCTAAAATCTGCTTTTCTAACTGACTAAACACAACTCCAGTAACAAGTTAATTGGTATTCTTTTTTTTTTTTAAAATCTGGCAAAATTCAGCACTAGAAAAATGGAAAGTAAGATTAAAACTTATTTGGATAATGCAATGCTCTCAGATTTCTTTGGCATTTTTGTATTATGCTAAAAAAGTATCAACATAGTTATAAACTGTGGTTTACTGAGAAGCAGGCTGGGAAAAGCTTGAAAGGGTGAGGAGCAGATTCCTCACTCCTGAGGGCGTTAAAAGTACAAAAAGCTTAAATGAGACTTCCAGAAGAGGAAAAACTGGTAGCAATAAGAGCATGGAGTTCCCTTTCAATCCTTAAATCAGCTCACTGAGTTTCTCAGGATATTGCCCTCCTCTCTGCCGTGAATGGGAGCCTTCTCTTGCACCAAAGCCAACAGAAGTTGTTTGATGCATCCCATTTAAGACGTCACTGATCAGCAATCAAACGAGTGATTTCTAGCCAAAGATTATGAAATACTTGGCAAATTTAGCCAAGCAGATGAGTCAGACAGAAAAACCTGCCTGTAAGAAGAGTAAGTCAAGCCACAGCAGTTGCAAGTAATTTGTCCCAAATGTGAGCAGGGCATATTCTAGAGCAGGAGGCTGGTTTCCCAGCTCCACGCTCCAACCACTGCGCTGTGTTCTTTGCTGCTTTTTAAACCAGAACAGCCTCTGAAAATCGCCCTTCAAAGGCATTTCTTGGTGGTGATAAACGAACCATCAAAACCTAAACAAAGAACCCAGCAGCTGAGATGATGCAACTTAAGAAAAAGAAATGACTAAGATTGCCTTGTCCTCTACTTATTTCCAAAAGGATAAAACCCAGGTCATTTATAAAGCCTTTTCCTTTGCCCTCTCCTTTACGGCCCCTTGGGAATCACCCAGGAGACAGCATCACTTTTCTCTGCTTCCCCATCTTTAAAATATATTCATTCCAGTTTTCAAATTGCTATTTTGTAGTGCTAAATCTCTACCCACACTAATTTCTCCGGGTCAGAATCTGACCCTGATTTGAACAAAATCTGGAGTCAAATATTCACACCAGAATGCTTTTGCCTTGCTGCATGTCAGATGCCATCTCCCTGCAAATGTTTCACACACCTTGGAGTGCAGCTTGTGGAACTGATGAGGTGAAGAGCACTGCAGAGCAGCTCTGTGCTGGTAATCACAGGACTGAAGAAACACATACATCATCTGCCACATAGGTTGGCATTTCAAGTAAAAAACCTTCACAATGTGTAAGATGTTGGACAAATGATGGCCATATGCATGTTTGTCTCTGCGCAGATGTCTTTGCATTCTCAGCTAGGAAAAAGCTGAGGTAGGCTTTTTTTGCCGACAGTTTAATATTAGTGACACGGTTTATGTCCTCTGCAAAAACAATAATGGAGGATAAGGTGACATAATTTATTTGCAAATCGTTTGACATATGCAGGGCATTGTCCTTGCAATAATCACCATCAGTCTGTCAGTTTAAGATATGAACCATGCCACTGCCATTTTATATCATTGTGTTAAGCTTTCACATGCTGTAATTTTACAGATTTGTTCTTTGGAGAGCACTGCAACACAAATCAAATTGTATTATGTTTAGTCATATGCAGTGCGGAGCACTTCCCTGCAATTAGGGGCTGGGGGGGGTGGAGAGGAGGAGCAACCAAACGGTCCTAGATAAGAGGCAGCTCCTCAAAAGTTAGGATATTTCCTAGATACCATTACTCAACTGTTGTGGTCATTATTCAAGGCAGGAGGAATTATTTAAATTCATGCTAACATCAGTTGCTGGTTGCATGAACAAAGTGAGCACTGGAAAGCGCCGTACTGACAGATCAATTTAAACCACCCTTGTCTGTTTTGTTTCTCCGTAACAGTCAGGCACAACATTTGATTCTTATGAATAATGTGGGGTTTTCTAAAGTAAATATACCGATTTCTTTTCAGCTCGCAAAAGATCCCTTCAAGACCCGCTAGGTGCCTGTAGTATTAACTCTGCTTTCCACAGATGCACAGAATGGTTCTGGAATAGCAATGAACTCAGCATTGTCTCTTTTATTCCAGGCGAATTAATTCCTGTGATATAGTTTCAAAAAGACCCAAAGTTGACCACTTATTTTTAGTCTTTGTTTGTTTGCAATGTAGATTACTGTGGGAGTAATTCACAAGTGTATTCTGAGTGTATTCAGTGCCAGATACCTTTCATTAACCATTTGAGAAATGTATTGGTATGTAACTGTGTCTTAATTGGTAGGGGAGTCAATAGGAAATACTGTAATATACATTCTGGAGCATCACATTTCAGCGACTTTTTACGATATTTTGGATAGAGAAACATGATTTGTTTTCCCCTGGGAAAGTACCCCACATTCAGTTGTCAGCAGAACAGAATCTTTTTGCTTCCAGTGAGCTCTTAAACTAGAAAGATTTATTGCACTTACACCCTTGAAAGAACATATCTTTTTCTTTGAAGGCAGCCATTATCGCCATCCCATTTTATATCTTTTCTGATAAGTGCAGGCAGTAAAGCAGATAAACTTCTTGCATACCAATTAAAGACACATGCACACTAAGACACTGTATACTATCAGAGATGCTCAAAGTAATATTCTTCCTGGCACAGTAGATATATCTATGGAGTTTGACTTTTATTATTCTCAGCTTTACACCCCTGACATTTCTGAAAACATGGAGGAAATTAATGAATTCTCACCCAAGACTCCATTGTCTAATCTTGCCCCAGTGCTCATGAATTACAGAAAATGACAGATCAGCTGATGGTGTACAACAAGCTGTTTTCAAACTACCCTTTCTAACAAAACCCTGGCCATGAAAGGCTCACCATTGAATTTTCTGCAGTCACCTGACAAAATATTAGTCTCACGTGTAGCGATACCTTAAATAACTGCCATGCTTGCTCGCATCCAAGATGTTATGATCATTTTTATGTACAAAAGGTGTAAGAGTCAGACTCCTCAAGCCTCTTTTCTTTTTTGCATTCTCGGGTAGGGTGCTGAAGTGCAATTCTAACTCCTGGCAATATGTCTTAGGTTTTTCCATTTTGAGATCTCCACAGACTAAATGAGAGCTCAGTAACATATTTGGGTTCTTAAGCACAATCTCCTCCACCTATGTAAATTTTGCTTCTTCTAGTGCCTTTTCCCAGGCAGAGGAAAGGCCTTTGCTCATCTTTAATGGGGAGACCAAGATGCAATCGTTGCCATGACCAGGCTGTAGTGACCGAGCCATATGAGCAGTTGCAAGCCCATGGATTGTTGTACAACCTGTAATGTTGGACTGGGCAGCAAGAAGCCACACTGTCTGTGAAGGTTTTGGCTAGCACATCTCCCACACCCTCTCTGTCCCAGTTAGCACGCAAGTTCACTGGGCTCCCTGCCACTCCGTTGTGTTTCTTTCCAAATAAATAAAAGCCCCTGAGCATTACCACAAGCAGAGGTTGTCAGCAATGCCAGCTTGCTTGGGGGAGCTGTTCAGGCAGCTCTGTGGGGTTGGAGAGCCGTCCAGCGAGGGGCTGCCCTGCTCTCCTCCCACACCTGGGACTGCTGGGACTCTGGGCTTCTCCCCAGTCACCACACGCCCAAGGAGTCCAACGCACAGCTCCTTTTTCCTTCTGTGTTCCTACTTAAAATAAATTGGTATATTTACTCTGACATTACTGTCACGAGGAAAATTAGCTGTCTGCAGTATTATCTGTGAACTTATTTTTACCTCTCCAAGAGTCTCACCCAGGGTTTTCCCTGAAGTACAGCGTCTGAGCACATCAATGACTTCCTTATGCATGGCTGCTGAGATACCAGTTTTCTGTCAGGATTCCCTTTAGATAAGAAACTATGGAAAGCAATACATCTCATTCAAAACATCTAAAAGAGCTGAAGATACAGAAGGCACTAATCAGTAATTAATACAAATAAAAGAAACAATCTTTCATGTACGTGGTAATAATAACACTCTGGAGTTTGTTCTAATCCATCTTTTTGTCAAATGAAACACCAGGGAATTTGTCTGCAACAATCAGTATTTTTAGAGTCTCTGCTTTGGTTTGCAATACAGGATTTAGTCCTGTGTTAACACAGAATAAATAATCTAAGGGAATGGTTTCAAAACTGGTGAATTAGGCTTTAATATGCAGAGGAATTTTGCTATACTTTTATACCCAGCTTACAAGTCAATTTTCCAAATTGACAGCCCCCCCTCTTTTCACTTTATATAGGAACTGCAAAAGCACAACACTACTCCATTGCACAAATCCCAACAGCTCCCGTTCGTCTGTGTTAAACCACTGAGAGCATCTGGAATAAGGGACTTCTACTCTTCCTCTCCAGAGAAACAGCATCTTCCAGAACATCAGACAATCTTGACATCCTTTAAATAGCCCCGTATTCGTTATATTTAGTGACAATTATACAAGTGACTTCCTGACTGCAAATATGATTCATTACTCTGCAGCAGAAGTAATACCTCTAATAGACTATGCATTGAGTTGACCCAAAATAGCTGCTGACGAATAGTTCTTCCTGAACTACTCCATAGATAATTTTAAAAAATTATTATAACCATATATAAGAAGAACAGATTATCCTGCCATGTAATTATTTAGCACTATCTCTAAATCTTTATGTAAACTAAATTTCAAATGTGGACAAAAATAAGCAATGTTTAATAAAGCGTTTTTAGGAACTATTTGTCTGGAATTTGCCAGGAGGTTATAAGCCCTATTTTAAATTAAACAATTTGCATTCAATGTTTTGTCACCCTTTAGCTCCGCTATTACCATCATTCTTCAAGTTAGAAAAAAAAAATATGGAAAAAAACCCCAAAAAACAACCCCGAGAAAAGGAGAAATATAAAGTAGTTTTTTTTCTTCTGAATAAAGGGAGTAGAAATTGAGTATTTCCAACACTGCTAGACCTGAGGATGCAGCTCCAGCTCTCTCCCTGCTCTGGAATAACGCAGACAGCTTAACCCTGCTGAGGACAGCACTACCCCAGGGCCTGCAAGCAGGTCCCGCGATCTTTAGCAGGACAGTGCTGCCCTGCTGTTGTTTTTGATGAGTGCTGAGCATCAGGGTGCACAAATCAGGACACCTGGAAATGATCTCAAAACATTATCCTGTGCCCACTCCCCTGCCGAAGAGCCCTACACCATGACGACAGACCTATTTTGCTTGTGCACTGTCACTGTCCTAGGAAGGGCTTGCTCACAGGCCTGCCCTGAACACCTCCAGGTCATCCTCAGCGTTCAAAGCGGACGCCAGCTCCGTCTCACTGACGCAGGGCTCCTCGGCACATCCCTTTCCTAAATTCACCACTGCAGAGCGAGGCAGGGGGCAGGGCTGCAGCTGCCCCGATTGCACGGGTGCCCCGTGCCAAGGGGATTTTTGACATGTCCAGATCCATGCCCTCACTCCCAGGGCAGGCAGAAAGTACCAACAGGGGAAAATCAGTCTTACCCCTCCTGCTGTGATTCCAGCTACAGTTCATCTGTGAACTTCAGAGAGCCCAAAATTTCATCTGTATTGTTCAGAATTTCTGCAAGCAAGGCAGCCAGGTACCTCAAGGGGAAACCCGACCCTATCAGCTTTCAAAAGAAGCCACAGAAATACTCCATTGCCTTTACACTGATGATACTAAACACACGTGCAGTAATCTTTTTTCAGCTCCTTTTTATTCCTTTTCATAGCCGTCACTCGGCATAACCTTCCAGACAACAGCTGCTGCCAAAGAGGAAGGCTGGGAGGCCTGAGCTGTGCTCAATACAAAATTATCCAGCCGGGTGCTTTCAGCTCAGCTTTAAAATTTTTATTATTTCTTCAGCTTCCTGTCCAAGTGCTGTGCCTGCTCTCTTGATTAGAGCAATGGCAATTTAAACTGAACTTCACAACACACAATGGCTGATGCTACCAGCTGAAAAACCTCACTGATGAGGTCTCAGAGTAATCCCAGCGTCCCAGTGTACTGTGTGTCTCTGTTCTAGCCTGTAAAACAGCATTCTACAGTGCTGGTATGTAATCTAAAAAACATCTTAAGTAACAATTATACATTAAATCAGATTAATTCCAGACTTGTTTGCCCTTGGTAATATTATTAATTCTTTAGAGACAAATGTAAAACAATTGTGTGAAAACAAATCACAAATAAAGTCCATAAAATGCAGAGGAAATACTTCCAATATTAATTTTGTAATACGGAGTATTCATTTTGTAATACGGTGGTGACATAAAATATGCAGCAGCAGCAACATACAGAGGAAAGTTGATGGACTGCCAAAGCTGTTTCTCCTTAAAATGCATATTGCTCTGGAGCAGTTAAGCTTGGCACTGAGACGAGACGGCCTACACAGCCATGTTCAAAGGGCTCTTTCAAGGCTAACATGACACTTTCAGCTCTGACATGGGATCAGAATTAAAGCTGGGGAATCACATGAAAACCCAGCCAGGCTGTGTGCGACAGCCTCAGAGAGGAGGGCTACGAGAGCTCTATTTGTGGTCTCATGGGGTGTTCCCGTGTTCGCTGTCTTCATATCAAAGGTGCTCTGTTTATAGACAGCAATCTGTTGGTGCCAGGCAGAGATGGCTGTGTGATGTATGGCTGTTGGCAAAATGAGCCCGTCCGTGGGTTATCACCAGCTCTAATTAAAGGAAGACGCAGGCTACCGAGTCGGGGTCCCTTTCATTGGAGCTGAGAGGACAGCAATCTCCACAAGAGCTGCAAAGGAGGACAGATTCATTTGACTGATTGCATGATGTCTGAATTAATGGTCAGGAAAAGAGCTATTATTGTGCTCTCACTGGTAGGCTGCTTCAGAGCTTTTACACCCCTGCCTGAGTGTGGGAGCAAAAGCAATGCGCTGCTCAGCGCACCACCAGCAAGGCAGGAGCCCGGCTGATGCCGCAGCCTCTCTGGGATCAATTTTACAAGGCTGAGTGTCTGATATATAATGAATGTTCAATAAGCTCAAATACAAATACTTTTCAAGGAGCAGGCTGTTAGTCAAACCAATGCTGCTCTAACTTTAAAAACATTTTTTTGTTGTTGTTTTATTGACAGCGCAGGTGGCGGAGATAAAGCAAAGCAGGGCACAGTATAAACCACAGCACCGAGTGACTTTGGCTCCTGGTCTTCTTTGTGTCTGCTGGTTTCTGAGGCTGGGAAAAAGCCTCACTAATTAAATCCTTGTAGCTAAGCTGGAGCTGCTGGGAGAAAAGGGGTGGGGAGGAATTGCTATCAAATAGCAATGGCTCAGCATGTGTTTGACAGGTGGGAACACCTGGTTCTTGGTCCTTGGTGTTGGGGAGTGCTTTTTTCGCGGGAGGGCTTAAATCTTAAGAGAGCATTGTCGTGCTATTCTTGGTGCATGTAAGAAATCTGGCTCCTCCCAGGATTTCAGTAACCTTACAAAACTGGAGCTAGTTCCAGAGCTAAAATTAAATTCACAAGCTGCAGCGGCCTTGCAGGCTGGAACAATCTTGCAAGCAACAACCTGCTTCCAACATCACAATTGGATGTAATGCTTACATTTCTAAGCTCTTCAGAATCACAACAGACATCTAGCTAAATGGAATTAACTCCAGACTAGAATCTGCTCTACATGTCTCACATCATCTCTCTCCAGATGATGCTGGATCAAGCTATAGAGGTACCTCAGTGTAACTCTCTAGTACAAGCAAGGCTCATCAATCTCACCCCACTCCAAGTGCAGTTTTGCTTCCATGTCAAATTTTTCTGCTTTAGGGAGACCTCCGCTAGTAAGTGAAACTCCCAGAAAAGACAAAACTAAGGCAACAAAAATGACAAGTCAGCTTGGTCCTGGATTCTGATTTGCTACTTCTTTTGCGATCCAGTAAACAATTGGAATATAAATAAATTACAAACCTCCATGAAACCACCTGGCCTTTGGCTCTCGCTGAGCATGCAGCTGAATATCAGCACTGCTGCACTGCCCCTGGAGGTGCAACACCACAGCAAGTCATGCAGGGAGCTTGTCAAATCCGTCCTTGGAGGTCTTGAGACTTGAACTACAGGAAGCCATGGCTGGCCTGATCTGGAGATGGCAATATTCATCTGAGCAAGAGGCTGGACTAGAGACCCCAGAAGTCACCTCTTGCCAGCAGCTCTGAGGATGTGACTCTCTGTTGGTCCTTCTTTGTTTCAGCTACCTGGAAATTTAGAAAGAAAGCTTCTTGGTCATGCATCTCTTAAAGAATTCTCCCTAGAGTGTGCATACACGTCCGCATTTCCCCAGGAAGAAACACAGCTACTCAGACAACAAAAGAAACCCCTCATTGAGATCTTGTTTTCAGGAGTTCAGACAATAGCCTTTGTAAGTGGATATGTGAGAGCTGATACAGATAAGTACCCTGAGGTACTTAATTATAGCACCTTTCTGTGTGATCAAGATAACCTATATTAAACTGTTAGCAGTCCTTTAAATAGATAGATCATACAAAGAAAAAGGAAAGTTAAAATTTAATCACGTGTCTCAGTTCTAGTGAATATACCCGTGAAATGGTATTTCTGGTTACCTGTGAGTGGAAAAGCATTTACTTACTAAATTGTTTCTCACTTACCATCGTCATGTGTTTAGGACTCAGTGATTTGTATGGCCAAAAAATATTAGATACTCAGTACGACCATGTAATGTGCAGAGAATCTGAACTGCCAAATGTTTCCTCAAGCCCATGGGATACCTATTGCTGTTATGGATCACTGCAATTACAGAAAGGGTACCTGTATAAATAACTTTAAAGTCATTGCTTTGTTTATATCTAAGGGAATGCAAGTAACTTAATAGAGCTACTCCTCGGATATCTATTCATATTTGGCAAAACATTCCAAGTACACGCAAAAATTCCCTTACACACTTAAAATTAAGCACACACTCTAGTGCTCTGCTAGTTGAAGATGATACTTAAACACAATTTTGAGTATTATTTATACAGGAAAGGCTGAGAGACCTGGGCCTGTTTAGGCTGAAGGAGAGAAGGCTGAGAGGGGATCTTATCAATGCTTATCAATATCTGAAGGGTGAGTATCAAGAGGATGGGATCAGTCTCTTTGCAGTGGTGCCCAGTGATAGGATGAGGGGCAAAGGGCACAAACTGGAACACAGGAAGTTCCACCTCAACATCAGGAAAAATTTCTTTCCTGTGAGGGTGAGGGAGCCTGGAACGGGCTGCCCAGAGAGGTTGTGGAGTCTCCTTCTCTGGAGATTTTCAAAACCCACCTGAATGTGTTCTTGTACAACCTGCTGTAGGTGAATCTGCTTTGGCACAGGGGTTGGATGATCCCAAGAGGTCCCTTCCGACCCTTAACATTCTGTGATTCTGTGATTAAAGTACGAACAGCATGATATCATGTTCCTCAGTTTGCAGAATAAAAATGAAATATCCTCAAATTATTGTAATAAATAAATGTATTTATTAAAAGTTATAATTTTCTAAATAATTTGTAGCTTGCATAAAATGCAGTGGCATGACAGAGTCTGGGGCCCATGTCCACTGTGCGGGAGACACATCCTAGAGGCGATGCTTTTGCCAAGACAGGTTCTGTGAGTGGCCAGAGGACTGGCATCTGCATAGACTGCATTACTAAACATAACTGAATCTCTAAGCTCATACAAACTGAATTTCTCTACTGGTTTACTGTGGAGGTTTTTTTCATGCTGCTTTTGTTGAAGGCTTTGCTGGGTGTGGTAGATTTTTTTCACAACAATACGAACAGCGCGGTAGAATAACAGTATCCTGGCAACTTCCCTGTTACAATGCATCGAGAAGTTTTTCATTATCTGTTTAATTTTTTTAACAGGAACAAACCAACCTATTTTTCTCTCAATTTGGTATCAGAAATGGTTAAACATTTGAATTTGATTAAGAAAATAGTTTTGAGCCACAGCAAATCTCAGTTGCTCTGATTAAGATTTTAGAGCACAGTAAACATTTGAAACTACAGTCTCATAATTACAAACATGAGGTGTTTTTAACCATGCCAACACCTATGCAAGAAAAGCAGAAATAAGATGACATATCTTTCTGTATTAGAAACACCATCAAAATGCTCTAATTTCACTATGCTCATTTCTGAAATGTCTCTTCTCAAGAACCTCCTAAAAGAACCTGGAATTCCTGAACAAATTAGGAAATATACAGTAAGAAACTTCCTCTGGTTTTATAGTGTGTCTTTGATGAGATAGACTGAGCACTCCTGAAATTCTTATTCATGAGACAAAGTTAATTCAAATCAGCTTAAGGTTAGTCTGTGTGTACATGCATGTCTGTACACAGACCCAGTCAACATATGAGGAGTTTATCCTGCTGAAATAAGCTGGACCAGCAAGAACAAAACACAATGAACAATATTTCAGAAGAAAGGTAAATAGGGAAGAATTACAGAAATGTAATGTGCTACAAAAGGTATTTCCCCATTATTCATTTAGTGCTGGTTCATTCTCATTAAATGGTAAAATCAACTTTGACGTCATTACTCAACACCAGTGTGGTATTACAGCTAAATGCTACTTCACCAATAATCTGTTATTATAAAATGAATTTTTATATTGGAATATTCAAATAGTTATATTGGAATAAGTGCATATTGATTTGGCTTTTCCATGAACACAATCTGGTTCCTAGCAAGTGGGGACACCACAGTGTCACATTACAGTGAAGAAATATTTACAACTATTTATTTACAGCATTTATTTTAGTGGCTTCTGGAAAAAAATTTACATACTTAAACTGTCAACATTAGGCCATGGAATTTATTTTCTCTGTACCAATTTAAAAGACTGTTTTTTTCCTTTTTTTATATGTCATGGCTCCAGGGCTCTTCACAGCAGGGCTCTGCAGAGTCAGAAACAAATCATCATTTGCAGTCAGTGTACTCAGAGGTCTTATTTCTATTAACTCTGGCTTAAGAACAAGGTCTAATTCTGGAGCTGCATTTTGATCATCTTCCTCTTTCAGCTGGGGCTCCTAGACCATCTGAGACTCCCTACGCTCACTGTATACTCCCTGATTTAGATTGTTAATTTTTGTAATGACACAGAGCTGGTGCTGACCCTCCTTTCATTCCCAGACACTCTTACTACACGCTCCTCTGGCTACAAATAAAAAAAAAAAAAATAAAAAAAAAAAGGTGCATGCTTTAAAGCAATCTGGGGCTGATTTATTCAGTGCACCTGCACGAGGCTTGAGGGAACATACTGCTCCGCCCATCGCCTCCCAGGCACGCACATTCCCTCTCAGACTTCTTGGTCATGACCTCCGCTCTGTATTGCATATCTGAAATGTTTCACAGAGAAACATGTCCAAGGGGTGTTGGCTGAGCAGTGGGGAGGTGGGGCCGGAACGTGTGTGCTAGGTCTGCTGAAATCTGCAGCCATTTGCACTGGTTGTCCTCTTGGTGTGTTCTTTTTGGCCTGGGTGAAAGTGCCTTACGACTTTCACAGCACATCAGAAGACAGATACTGTGATATGTCTTCGGGGAGGAGGTATGGATGTGGCTGCTTTGCGGAGAAGCAGGAATAGGGCAGTTTTTACGGCTTCCTGAAAAGAAAGCAGCTCTTTCCATGATACTTTCAAAAGAGTAGAAGATCCCTGGAAATCTTACAGGTTTAGCATATGGCTCTTAGTGCAATCTTTCTCTCCTTTCTTAGGACATTTGTCTGTTTGGATGTGTCGGAGAGGAAGTCCCCTTGCGTTGCACATCACCTAAAATAAGCGACCGACGATCTCCCGGTACGGACAGCACTTACTTTAGTTAATGTACACATGCGTGAAGTCAGTATTCCAACAAAGCAGGTTAGCACACCTGTCAAGCCTTCTCCAGACAAACTGTTTGAAGATTAATCTTATAAATATTTGCTCCATGAGGTTGTGTGCGCTTTAGGCACTGTTCTCTCCTCCAACCCTTTAAAGAAGGAATCACTTCTTTCCTAGGATTCAAGGGTCAAATTTGGTCCCCTTTTGACACTCCAAATCCTTTCAATTTGCTTGCTGCTGCTAAGCTAAATGGTGGCATGAAGTAATTTATTTGGGATCAGGGTTAAGGTGCTAATGAGAACACCACATTTCTCTGAAGCTCAGCAGAACTGAGAGCAGCATTCTCAGCTGAGAGAAAGAAAAAAAGGAAATCCTCAGCATGTAGTGAAGCCAAGAAGCATATGGAGCCATTTTAGTCCACAGTTGCATAGCTTCTTCTCAGGTTTCAACAAAGTAAATCTGAAGGGCAGTTTGAATCCTAATATACGTGCAGGAAGTCCACGCATTCAAGATTACTATAAAAGTAGGCTAATTGGAGTCCTTCTTCGGTGAGGTGCTGAGAGCCTTCAGCTCCACTTGGAGTTAAGAGGACCAGCATGTTTAGCACCTTGAAGGATTAGGCTTCTAAATGTTCCTACCGCTGATAGCACATTTGCTGGGAGGATTGATTTGACAAGGGTAGCGATGTATGGCCATTAAATTGTTTGCAGATTTGACCTATCTGCCCATAATAAGAAATAATACCTGAAGTGCCATAACTCTGTCAAACATTTCAAAGGAATACTTGTTTAAAGATCGAATGCATTATATAATCTCATAATGTCAGATTAGGACATAAAACTATGGAACATGACACAGAGCAGCACTACAAGACATACTGTGTCAGAAATTTTATAAACTATTTCTTCTGGATCTCTCACATGTTATCAGTTTGAGTAGTGACTATGATGCATTTCAAATTTCTTCTGGCAGCTGAAGACAAAATAATGTGGCAAGAAAGTGACTGGAAATATCATCCAGGGGCTCTTGAAAAATAATTTTTCCACAGCAAAACAGTACAGACCTGCAGACGCTGTCCTGGTGTGAGGGAACTTATGGGGAGAATAGGAAGAAAACAGGAGAGCAGAACAATCAAGCAAAGCAACAGACCCTAGTCCTGTGCGTCATTAAGCGGAACCACAGTTCTCAGTTAACACCCCAAAATAATGAATAACAAAGTAAATGTAAAAATCTGTTACCTACAGCCAGCGTGAGGGCTTAGAGTTACACAATGCTTATGCCTATGATTTCATAAGTATTTTTCTCCATATGGATTTATTTTTATTACACATTATTTGACTGAATATGAGACTACCTAGGCAAAATAAATATCTTTTACCTTGGAAGGATCTATCTGATTTCTTTTACGTATAAAGCACTTTGGAATTTGGGGAAATAGAAAAGCAAAATAAATTCCCATAAACTAAATCTAAAATCAAAACAGGTTTAAAAAAACAGCTGAGAGGAGAAAAAGAAATAAGCGGATAATGAAATAAACAGTGATTATTTTTTATGAGACATAATAAAGAAAAATTATTTTAACTTTCCTTAAGTGACAACTAGTGGAAAAATAGGAAGCAGCTAAAAATGTAGCATTGAGCATGCTAGGCTGGTGAACATCAGCTGGAGTTCTCTTTTCTGTGATTTTCCTTTTATATTTACCTTTAAACTTCATCATTTTTATGACCTTATTCAATTCAAAGTATGTGCAAATGTATATATGTATATAAAAGTATATATAAATGTCATATGCAGCATTTTTGTGAGTTGAAATTTAATGAAGCAGCAGCTTATGGTGGGCCCTTTCAGCAGCATCTGCCTTGGCCGGTGCAGAATAAGAGAGGCCACAAAGCAGTGCTGTGATTAGAAACGTCAGGATCTTCACTCTCATGTCCACCTCCACCTATCTACACTACTGGCAAAAGAGGGGTTAAAATGAAGCTATACCAGGGTTGTGATCAGCTCTCACTCAGTTCCTGTTTTCCTTCTGCAATGCACAGTGTGGTGAAGGGAAGGCAGCCCTGCTGAAGATCTTGGGAACGGAGAGTTCAAGCCTGCCAAAGCAGCACCGATGCTCTCCGGGATGTGCTACCCCTTCTTGGCAGAACCTGGACTGCAGCAGGGAAGTGGCGACCCAGATACCATTTCTCTGGCCTTGCCTTGGGTAAGGGTGATAGAAGAAGGACGGCAAGATATGGTTCTGATTGGGACCAGCTGAGCAAATTCTGGGTTTTTGCCTTGCTTGCCTTGGCACAGCGAGCGCCGAGCTGGTGCTGCACCCCAGGAGACAGAGTTTTAGGGGGAAACTTGCAAGTGCTGCTCTGCTTGGCACAGCAGATTTCAAATGAGTTTGTCTCCCTCTGTGAGCCATGTGGACATGCACAGCATGGGTACACATCACACACAATGGGTGGAGGAGCCAGGAGCTCTCCGTGTTTCTCCACTCTTAAGATGAGTTTTGCCCCTCGGCTGCCCTTGCCCCAGCAGGCTGTTGAGCTCACACCCTTGCTCTTTGCACAGGTAGCATCTTGCAGGCTGAGCTTTGCTTCTGCGCCAGGACAAATTACACACAGCTTCTCCTGAGATGGTAAGCAGGCTACAAGCCTGGGACCTGCACTTCTCTCAAGGGACAGATGATCCCTTCCACCTTTCCCCATCCGCATCTCTCCATGTAGGAAGCAGGGCTGTCGGGAAGCTGGGACCCCACTATGTTGAGTGGCATTAGCCTTGGTAGCAACTCCTGCAGGATGTACGACCCACCAGGAACGCTGGTGCTTGGTGACGGCTTCCCATGGGCGACTGCTCTCTGAAACCTGTCAGTGAGCCGGCACCTCCGCATTAGCGGATGCTAACTGGGTCAGTAAGACTTTGCGTTAGATGTAATAACGCTTTGTTCCCTCCTTTTTCTTGCTAATAAGTAGCTGCTTCCTTACATCTCTTCTGGTCAGCCCTGCCTGTCAAATGACATGTCTGTCAAAAAATACATTATTCAAAAATGGACCTGTTGCCAACTCTGCGAGGCTGGGGGATGGGTTCATGTATCATATCACTCTTCCCTTCCATACATCTCAATTTCCTGCTTTCTGCATGATTAATGCGCATTTGCTTCCCTCTACATAATGTAGACAGCAAAGAATGAATTATGCTGCTTCATTACATTAACTGGTAACATGTCTCTCCATACCTCTGTACGCTAATCACTGCTTTCTTGTGCCTTGTGTTTGTAAATGAACTAGATAGAAAGAGTAAATACAGCATAATGGCATGTTACGTTCCTCTAATGTAACAGAAGTCAGAGGGGGGACAAGAAGGTGTTCCTCCTACTACAGAGTTAGTTTAGTAGGTTTTCATAATTTTCAAGTAATCACTATTCTTGTAACACATACATTTGATCTTTGACTTGAGATTCGGTAGATTTTACTAAATTCAAGGACTAGAAGGTAGACCTTTCCGGCAGTTGATAGAAAATGGATACAAGTGGCTGAAAATAGCTAACATACACATTAGAAATGTAGACTACAAGATATTGTTCACATACCGAGCGGTTTATCTCTGCCTAAACTTAATACTAAATAAAACAAGCCAGTATTGGCACTCTCAGACAAACTCCAGTATTGCATCTGGAAATAACAATATTATGCAGACTCGAGCATATTAGTAGCTTGAAAGCAGAGAGCAACAGCAGATGCCATAAAACACACAGAATCAATCCTGCTTGGACATTTATTGCATTAATACTATTTTCAATTTATTTAGCAGCAAAGTGCTTTTATTACTGACTACTGACTGTGTCTGAGTGTGTGGGTGTTGTACACACAAACATGCGCATGTTAGCTGCTCTGCCTGGCGTAAATGATCCCTAGGAGGAGAGCAAGAGAACGTTGTAACAACACACAGCAGCGTCATACCACACGCCACAAAGACACAACACAAGAGAATACTGAAGCCACAGATCTATTCATAGTTTAGACACATAAAACCATTATTAAGCAAATAGAATTTGATTACAAAGTTAGCACTTTTAGTTTACCCTTGAGAAATGCCATGGGATCTTTAGCCAGAAGTAAGAAACCAGCTGTTGGTTGTTGTTTGCCTTTTTTTCCCTCTCTTTTTCTTCAGAGAGCCTCCAGAAGTTTATGTAGAAAGAAAATCAATTAAATAAAAATGGACAATGATGAAGTCAAGAGAGCAATTTTAAAATCAATACACTGCTTCAAAAGAAGCTCACAAGGTGCTGCAGAATACGGAACAGAAGCCTGACATACCAAACAACCATGATGTTAAGAATCAAAGGAAGATCTCACTATACTTTCATATTTATCAGATGGATGGCATGGAAAGATTTGCAGTAACCCAAGGTTGTGCTCTGATTAGCACATCCAATCAGTTGCCTATCCTGACTAGAGGACATTCAGTGAAGTTTCAAGTACTAGGCCATATGTTTAAGTGGACAATGTTTGGGTTTGAAGAACCCAAAACTTCCAGAGTCAGCCAAGGATGAGCTTTTGTAGTAGCAAACTTCAGTACAAATATCACCAACTTCGGCTCTAAGTACAAGACACAATTCTTCTATTTTCAAATAAGCACATGCCATAGATTTAAAAAAAAGAGCAACAATTAAGCAATAAAACTCTACCAAAGTAAAATGTGTCATTATGTGTGCAAGTTTCTCCCCATGAAGAGGACTGAAGAAAGAACAAACCACTTGTGAAATGTTAGTCATGTTGTTTGTTACACTTTTGGGTGGTTCTCAGATAATGTGGAAAGGACAGTACAAGAGTTTATACGGGCTAGTGGAGAAATCGATTTAAAAAATACCAACAAACAAATGAACTGCATCTTAATGCTTGCTTACAAACTGATGTGGGCAACTTTATGAAACCATCAGAGATGTAAGTCACCTAAATATTCATACAGTATGGTGTTCACGAGCTGTAAAACAGCCCAGAAAATTTCTTTACTTTTGTTGTGTCAAAATTAAGGCAGAATTAAATATGACTCAAGTAGTCAGGCAGAGTAATGAGTCAAAGAATTCTTAGCCATATTCACTTTTCACTTGACAAGCATTTCTGTTGCAAGGCCAAGATTCTGAAAAAAAGACGACTTTAAAGAAATTCCATTTTTTTGTGTGCAAAACATCTGTGTAGTGATATAACATGCTGAGCATGAGGCGTGCAAATACAACTCACAGCAACTGGCACTTCTGTCAACACAGCACTGAAAACACTGATGTCATTTAGTATTTGTGGTAAGCTCCAAATATTCCTCTTGCATCAGAACATTTGTATTCTTCCTGCGGAATATCTGAACCGGAATCAGGTCCAGCTATATTATATTCTATTTCTTTCCTTACACAAGGTTTTCTTTTTTGAATTATTCAGTATCGAATGCAGAAATTCATACCTGAATTTGAACATTTGGAGGTCCTACCTCTCCCTGAAAATGGACTTGTTGGCTTTTCTTTCAGCTATTATTATTTGCAGGTTTCTCATCCATGCTCACATTGATAAAACAAAACGATGTTGTCATGTCTTCTCTTCAACCAATACAGTATTTTCATTCATTTTAGTCACAAAAAAGATGTAATGAGATTTTTAAATTAAATCATTATTTGTCTGTAAGATGTGCTTATAGATCATTAACACTGAATATTTAATACTGTCACTATGCTTTTAGAAGTTGACATCACCAACATCATGTATTTTTCTAAAGGTATTGGACAAATTCTGTAGTCACCACAGAAGGAGCATCAGTGATACTGTACCTCCAGCTCTCCTGTGGTTGATATCCTAGGATCCTCAGGATTTGTTTTGTAGAACAAACCTGCAGTCTGTTTTCTATTACCGCTACCAGGAGGTACTGTTCAGGTCTCTGTTAGTTGCCTCTGGATCAGGAAAAGCTGGTATGAGAACAAAAACTGGAAAACTGGGAAAAAAAACCCTCCGCCTGAGTGGTGCACGTGAGATGTACCTCAGAGGAGGTATATGCTACTGGGTAGGCATCAGTGAGTGCATTAAACAGGCAGCATCACTACTAGGAAAACTTAAAAATACATCTAACTTCCTCCAGAGCAGCCACACAGGAACAGCGACTTACTGCTGCTCCTAAGAGCACTCAGGTTTCACGGCCGCAGCCAGCGGTGCTGCCCTGAACATCGCTTCTGCCGGCGCTCTGCGCAGAGATCCACAGTGCTTCCTATCGGGACGCAGCAAAGGATCATCATGCAGCTTACAATGGGAATGCAGCAAAGGATAATCATGCAGCTAATCTGTCATTTGCTGCCAATTTTGAAATAAAGGCTAGTGACATGAGGGCCATGCCAAAGGAAGCCCCAAGTGCATACTGGCAGAGACTGTGCCTCTGCTTTGAAGAGCTAACCGTCTGGGGAAAAAATGGTCTCACAGTCCTGGAGATTGAGCAAAATACAGAAGTTACAGAACACACCAGATTGCAATTCTAACCCAAATTCATTGTAACCCACCAAAGGCCCTGTTCCAGCAATGCGCTCTGCCACACAAGCCCACAGGCGTATGTGGGGCAAAGCTGAGGCTGCTCTTTGGGATACTCTTTTGTCTATAACTTTGATAAGTATCAGACACAGCTTTGTAAGTTACTGAAAGTCTTCACTGACTGCTTGCCAGTTGAAGTCCTTTCAGGGCTTAAGATCACCACACTAAATTCCCAGAAATGTTTTCCATAAAACAGAATTCTTTTTGGCATTAGCTTTGCATATTTTTTTTCTTTTCTAAGGTGCTGTCTGATTTATCAGGAACAAATGTCAGAGCTGATGATCGTGATCTGCCTGTGCCAGCAATAGCGTCTGGGATCAGCAAACTGATACTAGCAGAAACACACAGAATTAAAAAAAAAAACAAACAACCCCAAAGACAAAATGAGTGTTGCATTTCAACACCTATATTTCAACATCCACGTTTGAGATATTTGAAACTAATATTCTCTGGCCCTTTGCATATGCATCTGTGATGTATATAGGAAAACCGGAAAATCAACAAAAGGAACCAGAACAAATTAATAATCCCCTCCTTCAGCAAATTAAACTTCACTCTTCTAAATTAGTTGACCTTCAAAGTTTGCCCCAGGGGAATCATGTAAGATTGGAGGGTTTATCTGAAGAAACAAAGATGGAGACTGGATGAAGAATGTGAGGTGCCTAGTGGAGTGGATAGGCCTGGAAAGGTTTGTTTAGTTACCTTAAAAAAAGTCCATTGAAAGAGGAAACTACTGCTCCCTCCACATAAAGGACTAATTAACCTCAGTAAGAATGTGTGTAGAGAGGAGAAGGAAGTATTCTTCACAACTCAGCACAAAGTGTGCTGCACCAGCTCAGACAGGGAACCACAAGAGAAGGCAGTACAGAAAGATGTTCTTTTCAAGATGGTCCAAGGTGAGGTAGTGTGAGAGCGTTACTCAGCTAACACAAGCTTTCTTCAGGGTGGACATTATTTCAAGCCAATCCAGTCATGATCTGTGATGATCTGGATGTCTAAGAACTGTAGCTCAGTTCCAGAGCATTTTCTCTCTGGCTTTTCAAACACACTGGGTTTCTGTTGCAATGAACTCTTAAAGTTGAACATCTAATGAGAAAAGAACAAGTAGAAAATCCAAATAATCGTGTGCCTACTTTACAAAAAATTCTTATTAAACATGAAGTGTAAACTCTCATGCTGGAGTTTGCCTGCTCATGCAGAATTACAGTCTAATCTTACCAAAAGCAATTCAGTGCACACCATACAGACTTCTGGGGCAAACGTATTTTTTCTTATGTTGTAGGTTTTATTAACAGTGGTTATTGCTATATGGTTTTCTTAAATTTGTGATATGGACTACCTGTATGTTGGCTGCTGCTGCTAACTGTATGACTAGACAGAGATGCATTAAAAAGATTCCCACCATTTCTCAAACTATGAAAGTATATAGTTAAGTTTGGATTACCAGGGAGGCTCAGACACATCTTCCTAGTACAGCTGTAACTTTGCCAACTGTTACGGGCTGATTCTTACACCTATGGTTCTTGCAAAAAAGTGATCTGACTAATATCTGAAAACACTTACATGCCAGTTGCAGTGATGGAGAGCAGGAAGTGTAACCTTTGACCAGAGGAGTAATAACGGCATAAGCTTTTCTAAAAACAAAATCTAGAGGAATTAGTGTCCAGTATCATTCACAAAGCACATTTAGGGCTCTCTATAAATCTCACTGAAGCATTTAATGAAATGGTAAACTTCCTGTGTAATTTGAGAAGGATGTAAGAGTTTTGCACTGACAATGATGATGCTTAAACTCCCAGAGGACTAGGGCTAGATCCAAAAGGGTGAAGGACACTGAGGAGTAAGGGGCTTTCATGGGCTCTGACCTGGTACCTTGAATCCTTATGTGCGACTTCAAAGTCTGGAAGAGCAAATGAGAATCAGCCACCTCCAGATGGGAGCTTCAGCATCAGCATGCTGAGAAGAGGCCACCTACCTCCAATCACTTGGCAGCATTGAAGACAGCAGGATTATGTGGTCTTTATAAAAAATACATAGGTGTTTACATTTCATGGGTCCTTTTGTTTTTAACACTCCCCATGCNGGGAGGTTGAGGTTGGATATTAGGAAGCACTTCCTCACAGAAAGGGTCGTTAGGCGCTGGAATGGACTGCCCAGGGAGGTGGTGGAGTCGCCATCTCTGGAGGTGCTTAAGGAAAGATTGGATGTGGCACTTAGTGACATGGTCTAGTTAGGTGTTGTCGTGTTGGGTTATAGGCTGGACTTGATGATCTCAGAGGTCTATTCCAGCCTCAACAATTCTGTGATTCTGTGATATCACAGCTTATGGGTCAGAAGATTCTTTTCTGGCATGTGAAAAGTTTAGATTCACTTCCCTCCACCCCTTCCCCATCTGACCGATTCAAAATCTCTCTGCTTTGTTTCCAAGAGTCTCTCCAACAAGCATCAGAGGACTCCATCCTAACAATATTGAGGTATCCTCACTGGCCACTACAGCAAATGGGAGTGGCTAGTCTTTTTTTTCCCTGCTGTATGTACTGCTACTAGGCATCACCATCTCATAAAAAATCAGCTTGCAGGCTCAAGTCCATAAATATTAGTAAATAAGGGATGGACCAGCAAACACGTTGTGAGCCGGCTTCCATTAACTAATTAAAGATGGCTTATTCTAATAAGGTGTTTGATGTCAGCTAGGTTGTTTCTTCATTTGAGGAAGATTAATGGGCCTATTTTCTACCTAACTTTCATCATGATAGTCAATTTTTATTGTGATTTTCTATTTAATGTGCTTTTATAACGATTTTTTAATCATCATATCTGAGCTCCCCTAATGTGAAGCTTTTTCATGACCTTGCTGAAAATTTCTTTCTGATGTCAGAAGCCCTGTGTGAGCAGGTGTTACATGCTTTGGCAGTGATAGAATTATTCTTTCATAGCCTGTAGAAGCTCTTAAGCTGCCTTCATCCCCATAGCATCTAAACTCCATTGAGTAGCACATTAACTGACAAGACGAACATCCATCATCTTTGCTTCATTCTCCTCTCTTGAGAAACTGCGTATGGAGGGAGGCGGATGGTTTGGGTGAGGTTTCCACTGTTTTATTTTCAAATGTTCATGCTGCTAGGTGTGTGTCTCAGAAAAATTATTCTCTCACATGCAGAGAAGTTTCTAAAGGTCTTTCACTCCTGCCATTATTGACATTTGTGTCTCCAGTAAATCTCTATCTCTATCAGAAATTAGATTTATCATGACAAATGATCTAATCCGAGTGTTAAAAAAGGGATCCGTTATTAGAGCATTTTGTACCGGTGGAGTCTTTTGCATCTATAGTACAAAGAGCTTTCCAAATTAAGGATTTTTTTATATGGTCTGTCAAGTATGCAGTAACACTAGCAGCTAGAACCATTACTTCTTACATACATAGCTGCTAATAAAAAGACATTCAGTTGAAGTTTTGCCAGTGAGTAAAAGCCGATGATTGCTATTAAAGACCATCCTTAACTTTATGGTTTACTTGTTGCTCTACTTGTTCAGCTTGATATTCTAGGAATGTCTCCAGGCTAAAGGGATCCTAATCCTGATGATAATGGAGTATTCTAGCGTGAGGGTACTTAACCTTGGAGAGCTAGACCGTTACTGTTATTAAGAGAGAAAAGAAAAATATAAATGAAAGAAAAATATAACTGCAGATTAATGTCTTGGCAGTGTGACCATGTTAACATGAAAACTCTGTTTAGGTACTCCTCCCTTACCACACTTTAAAGGTGGATTAGGAAAGCAGTATTGCTCTCCATCCAGAACGTGATTATCCTGTGATCGTATTCCTTCACCTCACTCACAGTCTTACTTCTGAGGCACTCCTCCTCTGCCTTGGCTCACTGCGATGCCTCTTCAGGGAGAGGAGCTGCCAAGTGCTCTGGCACTGTCAGTTACCCTTGAAGCAAGATACAGCATCAGATTAAACAGGAAACAGACTCACTTCAGTATGCCGTCAAATATGTAGATGATAAAATGCTCCTGGACCACAGGAGTTCTCATCTAATCTACTTTGGTCAATGTTAGCCACAGTCCAGTGAAATACCAACTCATATGATTTTGTTACCAATTGTGGTGAATTTATAAAGCTTCAGTTCTCAAACTCTGGTGATATCTTGAAGAGCACAAACACTTTTTTACATTATTTTTTAGCCCCATGAGAACAGGATTCAAGTACATAAGGGATCGAAAATATATAAAACCAACTCAAAATATATTACTTTAAAGAAAATTTCATTATCTAGGGAGGGCTAGAGTTGTGATTTCTGAACTCTCAGGTTTGATAACTGCTTCTGTTGCCGAGTACAAAACAGCCTTTGCTGATAGATCTATAAGGAAAACTTGAACTCTGTGAAATTGCCATACCTCCCAATTTTCCCTGCTTTGTTTTGAGCAGGTCAGTTTTCCTCTTCTTATTTCACAAGAAAACCCCATTAATTATTCTCCTTACTCTTGCCACAAAGCCACTTAGACCATTTCCTGTTGGATTTCACCCTCCACCTCCAGTGCAATTAGCAAAGGAGTTTTTGTTCAGGCTCCAGTTTCTTTCCACTACTGCTGTCCTGCTCTCTCCCCATCCCTTACAGCTCCTTCCCTTTCTTCTGCTGTCTGATTTTTCTCCATCCCCTCACTCTTGACAATAGCTCTGCTCCTACACCTTCTGCACTCTCCTTCTCCCCCAGACCCCTCCATTTTGTTTCCCCGTCAGCCCAGCAGCAGCAATCAGACCGACAAACGTCCCCATCCCTTGATGGTGTTTCAGAGCTCCAGAGCCAGCTCAGTTTTGCAGTGCTGCAGAGGCCGAGGAGAGGGGAGGGCTCAGGGAGGCAGCACACAGGGCACCGGGAGGGCGCAGGCAGAGCCAGGTGCCCATACGAAGGGAGACACACAGCTCCATCCCTTCATCATCATCCTGTGTCTCCCCCCTGCAAAGGCTACGAGCAAGAGGCAGTGAGTGCTGCGAGAGGATACACGCAGCTGAAAAGCCGGTGTGCCTGCTGAGGCTGCACAGGCGTGTATCCGTGAATTCTCAGCGAGAGCAGGGAACAACCTCAGGATTTTCGCCAGAGAGGACTTCTGGAAGGAAGTGAAATGTGGGACAATTTCGAGGCCCGATCAATGTTTCAGCTCCACAAAACACAAACTGCTCCCAGGCCTGGGGAGCGCACAGTGGCCGGTTCCTTTGTCTGTGTACACAGTATCTAATTCACTACTTTGCAAATGCTGGGATATCCTGAAGATGAAAGGAACAACATACATTACATCTACAGTCTTGTCATCAGCATTTGGCACCAGAGAAACCATTAAAAAAGCCATGGCTTTCTTGTGGGCAACTGCTTAATAGAAGTTCAACACAACCTGTGCGTATTACTGACCCAATAACCCAAGGAAATGAAAGAAGTGCTTTCAACTTCTCTTGAGCTGTGACAGTGGGGCTTGATGTTACCCTCCTGTGTTCTGGGGCTTTTCTAGTAGGTCTGTTCACTCTGGCCCTGGTGATCACTGCCATGGGTATATTTCTGAAACTTCCCCTTTCTTTTTGTGAAGAGATCACATTACGTCGAATAGCCTTGGTACACAGCAGTAAAAACACGCGTTCCTGAGAATTAGTTGTCATTCACAGCCTCACACAGTCTTCCCCTCACCCTATTCGAGTACCTGCCTACTGGACCATTATAGCAAAGACATCAGAGAAAGGTCTTGAAAATGAAAGTGAGTCAAAGGAGGTAACCAAATGCTTCCATTTATATCTTTGTTCCACTAGATGTACACAAAACTGAAACACAGCAGCCATAATAAAGAGGAGGGGAAATTCCCTCAGGCCAATACCAAATTAATCTGTAGCTCTTGCCGTCACAGAAATCACACAGGATACTCCATGATAATTCTGAAGAGGAGGTGCTGGGAAAATTCCATTCAATGAGTTATGATATATATTCAGTTTACATATTATTTTCTGTGGAATTCACTGTCCTCTTAGTCTGCAGGGAGTCCAACCAGAAAAACATCAGAATCAATTATTCATACAGGCCAATCCCAGCAAATAACCCAAACTCCTCTCAAACCAATTTTGAGCTTCAAGTTTGCTTGACCAGGCTTTCTGGAGACCACCATGCAAGCAGTAATCCTGCAGAACTGAACCCTGGAATGAGCAATGGAACCTGTTATGGTCCTTCTGGACCATATGGGAAGGAAAAACTACAGATCCCTTTAGAGATTTCCAGGCATTTCTAAATAGAAAACACTCCTTTCTACCTGGAAAGTCTGTGAGAACTAGGGGCCTTGACACAGGTCTTGCATTCTCTACAGTCTAGCTATTGTCAGTATAAGCAGTTTTTTTGCCTAGTTCAAATTTTTTGTATGACCTTCCTATGTTTGGATGAAAAAAACAAAAGCCTCAACTGCATGGGAAATCTTGCAGAAAAAATATGCTTTGGATGGCTGTTTCTAACACAGTATAAAAGTGTAGATGACGTGAGAAGGTCTGATCTTACCCTTTCTAAAAAAACAATGGATTATTTATTTTTAGCAGAAAATCTGGTAAATTTTAAGGACAGTTATCTTAGCACATTCATATTACAAAAATATTACATTTATTTTTGCACCCA
Organism: Baryphthengus martii; assembly: GCA_013396935.1. Lineage (NCBI taxonomy): Eukaryota > Metazoa > Chordata > Aves > Coraciiformes > Momotidae > Baryphthengus > Baryphthengus martii. The sequence goes on along the minus strand of VWZK01000811.1, from coordinate 461,393 downwards.
AGTGATCTTCAGATTTTATTGCCTGTGCAGATTACGAAGCTTACGTTAAGAAGAACCCCCCCCCCAACTTTCTTTGAGTATGCAGAGGTGTGTGAAACTAGAAATACATTTTCTGTCACAGGCTTTTCCCTATCAAATCTATTATGCCCCACTATTGGGACACCATAAACGAGGGAGAATTTCCTACTCGGCAGCCTGATACACATGGTCATCTGTCTTTGGCTCAATGCAAGAGACACCAGAGTTTCTTCCGTATCATTGTAGTGAAATTATACTCCTGCTTTGCCCCCCAAAGCAGCACATTGTTACCCCAAGACACAGAGAGCACCTCACCACTAACTTACATTTGTAACAGATTTCTTTCTCTTTCCTGAGAGAGAAAATGGGCCATTTTAGGCCTCATTCATCCTCGCAGTCTCTAACAAAATTACCATAACAGCTACAGCCTGTTCTTGGCTTATATTTTTTCTATCCTTGTCTTAAAAAATACACTGCATTTTAGAGATAGCTACTTTCTCTATAAGGCATAGTCTGATAATGAAAACATCATTAATCTATAGTACGGAGACAGATAGATCTTTGACAAAACACCTTGTAAATGGCTCTAACAGAGTAATATTGACTGATTCTGTCAATACTTAGTAAGGAATTTGTTGCAATATCACAGAATCATAGAACGGTTTAGGTTGGAGGAGACCTCTGGGACATCATCTGACCCAGCCTCCTGCTCAAAACAAGCCCAACTAGACAGGGCTGTTCAGGGCCTTGTCCAGTCAAGTTTTTACTGTCTCCAAGCAGGGAGACTTTTATGTCCCTGGGCCCCTGCTCCAGTGTTCAACCACCTGCACAGTGAATTCTTTCTTCTTACATCTAATAAAAATTTCCCATGTCATAACTTGCATTTGTTGCCTTTTGTCGTATCACTGTGCGCCTCCAAGAAAAATCTGTCTTCCCTATAGCCTCTGATCATTGTAGACAGCAACAGATCCCCTCTCCACCTTCTTTTCTTAAGATTGAATAAGCCCACTTTCCTCAGCCTCTGCTCCTATGTCAGGTGCTCTAGAGGCCATCTTGGCCTCTGCTGGACTCATTCCAGTATGCCAACATTCCTTTTGTGCCAGAAAGTGCCAAATAGGAGAAAACACCTGAGATGTCGTGGGAATAATTGCTGCCCTTGTCCACATGGCTACAACTTGCTATTACAGTACAGTATGCTGTTGGGTTATTTGTCACAAAACCACACTGCTATCTCATTTTCAGCTTCTCATCTACAGAGACTGCCAGGTGTTTTTCTGCAGCACTGCTTCCATTGTCCAGTCTGTATAGTTGCATAGGTTTATTTTGTCCCAGTTGCAAGACAATGCACTTGCCTTCACTGAAACCCATAAGGTCCCTGTCAGCCCATTGCCTCAGCCTGTCAAGGTTCCTCAGAATAGCACCGCTGCCCTCCAGCACATTGACTGCTCTCTACAACTTTGTGTTGGGCACAAACTTGCAGATCATGACCTTCATTCATTAATAAAGATGTAGAATGTTCTGGCCCTAGCGTCAATTTCTGAGAGATACCACAAGGAACGCTGTTCTGGCAGAATTTTGCACCTCTGAACACAGCTGTTTTTGCCCAGCAGGCCAGCTAAGTTTTCTCTTGCCTTAACATCCAGGGGTATTATTCAGGGCAAATCTAGGTTTACTTAGAAGGCTACTATGTGAGACACGCCTTACTAAAGTCAAGGTAAACAACATCCACTACTCTCCCCATATTCACATAGCCAGTCATCTTATCAGGCCAATCAGATTTCTCACAAATCAGATGACTGTTCTTGTGCTTTGAAGAAGTTATCCTTGAAGATAAAATATTAACGTAAATTAAATATATATGTATGTATTTTGAACACTGCTTAAGAGCGTACACTTTCATCTATCATATTTAAAAAATTAAGAATTGGAAAATATACCCTAAGGAAGCTTTTCTTGGTGATGGATATCTGATTGGTGTGCCTGGTGCTATACACTGGTTTCTCATTCAAGAAACAGAAGTGGCACAAACAAAATCAATGTAAGCTTGTCACCAAACCCCTGCAGATTCATATTGTCTTGGGCAAAGGCAGTTTCTTTTGGGGACATTTCAGCAATATCGCAGGTGCTGACAGCCACCTGGAAAACAGAGTGATGATATAAGCTTTGAGCGGTACAAATTGCAACAGGAATGAACTGCAACAAGAATGAATTGCAAATCCTCAGCTCTTCTCCACAAAAGGGGGGACTACAGAGATAAGATTAGTTGAATGACAGACACTGCACGCTACATTCAAAGGAGCTGGAATATATATGTGCGTATTTTTCCCTCCTCTCTCATGCAAAATACCTGTAGGGTCTTTCAGAGGTCTTGCTTTTCATTTGTATAAAGACCTCACAATTACAAAACAGATATTGGCCTTAACATAAGTTTCTGGGGAACCAGTTTTATAACACAAGTGTTTATATGGTGCTACAAAGAGATTTCTGTGAAAGACAGATGTTTTTAGGAAGTGATTTGTGATCAGTGTCAGAATGCAGTTCAAGTATTTGGGCTACCCCATCTCACACTTAGGAAGCACCTGTTGCTTTATTAGAATAGGGTGACATAGAAGAATTTGGTAATTCTGTCATGAAATACATTATTTTGGATTGTGATGAAAATCATGGACCGCTTCAGAAATGCCAGTGGGAATCTAGACACACTAACTACACTCCAAACAATTTGTCTTTTGGCAGGACTGTGCCTCTGACGAGCTCCTGGATGCCCAGGGAAGAGCTGCAGAGCTAGTCCCCTCCAGCACACCCAGCTGATCTGTGGGGTAGAGTGGGATTGCCCGTGGAGGTCCTATCTGAAAGCTAGGCTTCAGTTCCTAACAGACTACAGATACTTTGGAGCACTTCACGTACGTACTGTGAGTATAAATAAAAGATGAATCATGCTACACTAGCTTCAATTAGGAGCAGCAGCACACTTCTGTGAAATGGAACTGCATTACCATATATATACCATGTGAATTTTCAGAACTATCCAAGACAGACTTTTCCAAATATTTGCAGACAAACCAAAGGGGAGACTAAACAACATAGGGTGAAAGTAGTAAAAAGATGTTCCTCCACTTTTTTTTTTTTTTTTTTTTTATTTTTATTTTTGCTAGAGGAATAAAGGTTTAGAAGGTGCTGGAGCTCTGATTACATGCAGAGGAAAATTCCAACAGTGTGGTAAATTATTAATTAATATTGATGCACTATCAATCAGCATAGTGCATTTATGGAGTATTCAAAGTTAGAGAGGCTAATTAGCAGTCTAGAGGGAAGGCCATTTGAGAAAGCATGGCAGAAACTTTGGCTTAGATTTACAGCGGTATTTATTTACAGACTTTATGGGCAACACTGAATCTGTACGTTTAGCGGTTTCACCAAATTAGTTACTATGTACTTAGAAGTGACAAAGTAGATCTGACTAGATAGAATATGATTTTTTTTCAGATTAAATGTAATAGAAATGCATGCACTGGACAGGGACAGTTCCCTCAGACCAATCCATCACATCAGTTCCAGAATTGCTCATGAAAATCTATAGTTAGGTTATTTAGCCAAGTAAATATTGAATTTATATTCACCCCAATAAAACATATTTCTCTGTCTGAGCAGTATAAAAATATGTGTACTATGACAGTTAAAGACAGTAGTGATTTTGGATATTATGTGAACTGAGAGCCACATCCATACCAATTTTCTCCTGAAATAATAGCTATTGCACAGCAACATAGATCAATTAAAATAGTTTCAGGAGTTTTCCTACAGCATTTACAGTATAGAGATTCATTTTTATGCTTATTAAAAACCATAGCTTTAAAGAATATTTTGAATGGTAGTGTCTAAGTTCCAAAACTGCATTTTTGGAGCAAGAAGACTCAGGTTTTCACAGATGAAATTTTACTTATGATTACGCAATTTCTAGCAATAAATCAACCATTTATTGTTCGTGTTAAAACAATGACTGATGACAAACACTTTTCTCGGGTGGTTAGATTCATATTGTTTTAAAGCTGGTCATCAAAATCAACTTTCCTCCTTTTCTTTACTATTGCTGTAAGGGTTAATACCTGCATTATGCAGGTTCATTCACATTTCCTATTCAATCTCATTGAGAAGTGGAAAAAAAAAAGTAGATTTGAAATTGTAATTCACATTTCATTTTGAACTGCTTATCTCTGTTCGCCTTCTGATTAAACATAGGTTTTTTGGAACCAAAATGTCACATTATCTTTATGACCACGCTCTCCATCACAGCAGTAAAAGCTTGAAGGTTTACTGCAAAAAGGGTTCCCCTTACTGGTGACTGGGTGCACTACAGCACTCAAATCCCCAGCACCGTTTTAAGACTCTCAAACGATTTAACCCGAAGCAGCTGCTGGTTGTATGCCTCGATCTGAGGATCCTTCACGCAGTGCTTCTTCGAGGCTTACATATATCTTTTGAAAATATTTGCCAAATCATCAATAAATACTGGCTACCGGTTACGGGATATGCAAGTGTCCTTATGATATTTGGGTATTTTTCAATAGGAAATATGCACGCGTTAAGTGCGTAGGCAAACATTACGTGCTAAGATACCAATCACAATATTTACAGCTGTTATATGTATATATTATAGTTACATAGGATAGTTGGAAGATTTTTTTGGCATTTATATAGAGCAGTTACAAAAACGAGACAGTGACAATTACGTAAGTCATCTCATAAGCACTGCTGAAACCCTTATCCCCTGCCAGTATGCACAGAGGACAGAAAAACCTCTTGGCTTCAGAGAGAGCGCTTGCAAGTGCGGAGTAGGTCAACACTTCAGCAGGGCATTTTCACACCATCACAGAAAGAACCCGGTGGGGCAGAGCTCAGGGGATGGAGCTGTACGGTTAATCCTTCAAGAGGCTCTATCCATTGCTGAAAATAGTTCTACCAAAAATGAGTGGCACATGTTTTTAGGTCCTGATAGCTCAGTCTTTCCCATGGCTGGTCACACTTTACCTTGCCGGAATCAGGAACATCCTATTTCTGTTCATCAAAAAGGCCAGAAGAAACACTCTTCTGCTTTCCTTTTAGAACACTGGAAGAAATGGTCTTCTATTTCCCATGGCATGCAACTAGACACCTCTGCTAGTCTGAACATATCTATAACATACAGAGAACACAGCATGGGGAGGTCTGCAGTTGTACTGCCTCACATTGAAGGCAAAAAAACAACCTTAATCTGAAAGGTTGAATTAAATATGGCTGCTGTAGTCAGGTCAGGGACTTGGAAAATATCTCACGTGCCCAGGTTAGCCAGGCTCCTCTCTTGGGTAGTTCTTACCATCACAGTGTTAGGCTCGGTACTGACAGTGCTGGAGGCTTTGTTGCAGCGTAAGATGAAATAGGTTTACCACCCATCGGCACTGAAGAGCATAGCTACAGCCTCTCCCACGTTTCCTGTCACATATATTATTAACATATGCCCCTATACTTATTCCCTGCTACACAGGCAGATGCACTTTCATGGGCTGTCAGAAAGCTGGCTTGGCTGAGAAGGCTCCTCCCCTCACAAGTGGGCTGGGGTACAAACAGCTTGTCTTCCATGTGCTCTCCTGAACGATTGCTGGGATTGCAAAAAGCAATAAAAAGAAATCCCAGAAGGGATTTTTCCATACAGTTGTCCCCCCCGCTACAGTTCACACACAGGTACACACCTCAACGCAGGCACGAATCAACTGCTAAGCAGTGAATAGCTGTTTTAATCCTGATTCCAGCCCATGTTACAGCCCCAAGGAGGCCACAAGGCTTCCTGGGACTCAACTGTCGCATCAGGCACAGCTAGACAGATCTGGGCAGCCCTATCTGCCAGGACATCCCCTGCTTCCACGGCTCATTTTTTAACATCCCTTGGTGTGGTGGGATTCTGCCTTTTAAGTCCCACCTCCAGATTTTTAAGACTCTCAGCTGTGGGAGTTGGGTTCAGTGGCTGTATTTTTTAATCATTTCCAGTTTGAGTGGAGAAAAGGCATTCCACAATGCCTACATTTAGAGTAATTTTTCTTCCCATGCACCAGAGGAAGATTCAGTGAGTATGGTGCCCTATTAACCACCAAGCTGAGATTCAGAAATTACACAAACCCCTCAGTTACACAACATTCTAAAAATCACAGTCTTATGGGAAGTTACTGAACTGTAGATTCCCGCCCATTTTTGAGGATTTCCTCTTCATTGTACGAGGTAGCAACAGCACTGGAAATCCACACTGTGTTTCTAACTAATTCTGAGGCTGAAAGCTGTGAAAGCATCCTGGAATGCTGCCTTGAAATAAACCAAAGCACAACAGCCTGGTGCTTCATTTTCAGTCGTCATTACTGTCATCACTTTTTTACCTGTGCTTTCAGGCAAAAAGATGAAACTTAGAATGTTTAAGTATCTCCTGTCCTCTACTCCAAGCACTAACCTAAATGCAAGCACTGAAAGCTGACATGGGAACCTCCCATTGTCAAGAGAATCAGCTCCACTCAGGTAATTTTTAATTTAAAGCTGAAAAAATCTTAAATGAGGGTTAGTATAAAACCTTGAAGTGTTACTGTGCTCTGGCATGCTTTCAAAGGAAAGAGAATCTATGGTACAAATGCCCACTTGTTTGTAGCATCTGTCTGGCCAGGATGTACATTCTAACTAATTTAGGCATCTGCTTTTGATGATGCCGTTTTGGGCCGTTGTAGGAAGCAGCCTGCGCTAACAGTCATGTAGGCCATTTTTGGCAGTAGGCCTGTTTCCTTAATTACAGTAATTTCATTCATACAATCAATAAACACACATTTCCTTCCTAAATATATCTTGAAAAAATGTTAATTTAGATAAAGAGTAATATAGTATTTGGCCATGCTATAATAATATTAAATCAATATTTGAAGGAGATTAGGGAACATCTTTGAGAATATCAATATCTTCACTAATGGATTAATAGTTTGTCACACACTTAACAATAATGTAAAAAAAAATAAAATCAATATTTAAGCCATCTTAGAACAACTAACAAGGAACGTCTGGGTTAAGACTGTTTCTTTTGGTCCCGAGCCTAAAAAAACTCAAAATATGTAATAGTAGAATGGCATAAATTAAATTTACCTTGGTACTTGAGATTTCCTGACTAAGTCAGCTTCTTAACATTTTTTCAAGTGTATTTATGTCCTGAACAGCTAATTTTTTTTTTTAAAGCATACTTTTTAGATGTAAATTACTTACTTCCATACCTAACGAAGAAGTTTAACTACAGGCTTGAATACCAAGACAGAATTTCTTTTGAGAATCACTGAATTTCAGGTTAGACCTCCCCATTTTACTCCAAAGAGTACTTGGCTCTAAGCAGAGGCAAACGGGAATATTAGCTTGCTCCTATTTATCCTTTTCTGGCACCACTGGAGCCCATCCATTGTGTGATGGAGCAACAAAGACCTCTGTGTTTGGGGTGGGGAGGGGGCAACCCAGAGCAACCAGTGTGCTATCTCAGGTAGAGCTGCTCTCTAAATCACCCCACCTCCATTCTACCAGCATCCCTGTCAGAGGTGATCTCCTGCCCCATCTCCCAGGAAAGCCATGTTATCTCTTCACCTCTGAGATTTGAAGCCATCAACCCCAGCCTGTTGAGGCTGCGCTTTTCCCTCAGCATTGCCTTTCACTCTTCCATAGCAGAGAAGCTCAGAGAAATCTTGCACCACAGCACCCATAGTGGTGGTGGAGACAGGCTTGCCAGAACTGGGAGGCAAAGGGAAGAGAAGGGTCCCTGAATGGGAATGAAAAAAGGCTTTAGCTCCCAACTGCTGAGAGGTGATGAGAATCATCAGTGCAGAACGATGCCTTTTCATAGTGAAATCTCTTCCTACCTTCTCCACTCTGAGTGGGCACAGCCACAGCAAAACCTGAGGTAAAGCAGGCACCACGCTGTCTCTCCTTGCCTAGTTCTTGCCATCTCCTTCATTTCTCTCCTCACTTATACACTGTGAAATCTCCCTGCACCCCTAGTTCCCTTCCAGCTACGTGTTTGCACAGTTTCAAGGCCTGTGGTGGTGGCAGCTATGAGACGGGATCACGAGGAACTTTACAAAACTAAACCACAATGATTACAAGATACCTGATCACACTGAGTGATGCTTGGATGCTCTCGCCTTAAAGGTGAAAGTGCAAGTTGTTACAAGGATGGGGCTACCCAAAAGAGCTGTGCTAAAGCAAGCGACAAGGTATGACTCGAGGCAGCAATAGCACAAGAGACGCCCAAGACATTTATTCTGTTGATAAAAGCCAAAGTCCATCATACATCTGTGCCCTAATTCTGTGATAATGGAGAGGTCCTGACAATAATGTCCAGCATGCTTCAGAACTCAAAAGGATGATGGGTTTCCAAAGTACACTGTTGTATTGAGGAAGGAGAATAAAGCATGTTCAGCATTAGAGAGTCCCACTTACCTGAATAACAGACATTGATCACACAACAGGACACACTTTCTCAAGCTGTAAGATAATACTTCTTTCTAAAACAAATTCCCTAATTTCACATACATATTGGAATTTACTGAGAACTGACTGTTGCATGTGCATTCCAAGGGACAGTATTTTTGGTCTCATGGCCTAGAAAACAGATGAAAAACAAACCAGTAATTTGGAGGCCAATGTTGTGTCCAAATTACATAAGGACTCAGGCTGCTCCAGCATCTTGTTAATTTAGCTCTGAGTTGCATCACCTATCGGCCATCTGACAGGTTACTTGTGAGAGCAGCCTCCCTCAAATGACTGCACTTACTTGCAGGAGTAATCGCCCATCAGTGGGAGAGAAACGCAAAATCGAGTTTTTGTTGTATAGAAAAGTAATTTGGCAAAATATTTCTCAACAAAAGGCCCCCCTCCGCATTGATCCATCCCTTTTTCCAACCGCACTAGGTACAATCCCAGCTCATACATTTTTACTTTACTGAAGTATTTTTGTTTATGTGGGGTTTTTGTTTGGTTGGTTTTTTTTGCTTGCTTTGTTTGTTTTTAAATTGGTGTTGAAGGGGGGAAGGCATTACATGGCTGGGCACCTCTTTCTTGCCCTGACTGGAGGAGTCAATTCCCAGAATAAGACTTTAGACATGGAGGCTTCATCCCGTGCGAATAGTTTGCCTCCTCTTGAGATTCACTCAACAGTAGTTTCTTAAATAGACGAAGAGTTTGTGAATGGCCAGGGATAACCAGCAATGTTCTTGTGTTGTAGATTTATTGCATTTTTGGCTGACTACAGAAAAGACTCTATTTTAAAGTGTTTATAGGAAGCTATCAGAATTTCTTGTTGTGTATATCTTACATTTATTTGAAAATTTATAGCCCATGGTATATATACATTTCAGACTTTTAGTTGGTAAATACATGCTCTTTGAGAAACACTGTAAAAGTCTCCCAAGGTTTGTTTCTTCCTCATCTAAAATCTGCATTGAGTGAAGCATCCCATTGCCATTCTTAATTCCCTGCAAAATGGCTCAGAAAAGACCCATTTCTCATTTCCAAAACCAACACTTAATTCTGTCTGTGTGGTACTGCAAAGTGAGCATAAATTACCCATTCTCTTCCCACTTACATTATTGCAAGTCAAGTGACTTCAGTGCAACTAATCCTAATTTACATCAGTGCAAGCCAGGAAAGACATAAGGGCTCTAAATTTCCTCCGTGTTTGTTTTCATACAGTATTTTCTCCTTCTGATGGTTATCCATTAGCCTATAAATCTTAGTACTCCTAATCTCATACAGCTCATTAATTTCTGAAGTGGTTTGGCCTATTCTTAGTGACATACTTGAGCCAACTCTGGCAGTCATATCTCCTAATCCCATTTCCTGATCCCATGAGAAGGTGCTAGTCTGAGGAATTTGGTTTCAGCTGTACAGCCATGCAGGACTCTCCCCATAAACTGCCCTGACGTGCACGTCTTAGGGGTGCCCCGGGACTTGCTCAGCAGAGTGCAGTATTTGAATATTTACACTCCCTACCATAACTTTGTTACTAACCACAGACACCAATTCGAAACCCCCAGACTTCAGCCTTTGCACGAGTGACAGTAATGGTACCTATAACTGTTCCCAAGGGAATGGGTGAACTCCATAGGTTTTCCCAGGTACTTACTCCCCTCTCATTTGGCAACATTTTGATACCTGCCAAGTGGAAGAGGCATCAGATGAGCCTGGGCCAAAAGTGTTAATCATTTAAGGTGTCAGTTAAGAGATCGTTCAATAGGCTACAGAGAGAAAATGGAGTTTCAGGACTCTTCTTCCATTCTGTACCTTAGGAGTCAAACGACATACTCATGAAAAAAACCAAACATTAGAAGTATGATATCATCAGAGTGATTGCCTGCCTCATCAAGCCTTTAAGCTATGACATTCATGGGGTTTAGAAAGATGATAACCCTCTCTTCAATCATTACTGTACTTGCATCCAATAGTTTCTCATTAAAGAGAGATATCACTAGAGATAATGGTTTAAAAATAGTTACTACTGTGATCAATTAATGAGTATAACCACAGTTAAAGTGGCAATTACTGGAAATAACCTTATTCTTGTATAGGAAACTCAAATTATTTGGTAGCAAAAAAATCAACCTGCTTATAAGTACATCCCCCTGCTTTTAAGTTCCTAAATTATATAGTAGTTTGTATGTACATAGTTTATACATTTTTTTTTTCCACTGGAATGATTTAAAATAATTTTACAGAGCATTCTTAAAGCCATATTACTTCAGTCTTCCCAAACGCTGAGAGACAATTCCTATAAGAAAAAATTCAATACATCATTCTTTTGCTATTAGCACACCACCACTGAAATTAGACAGCATTATTGCCTTTCTATAGTGAAGCATAAGAAATTAAGTGACTCATCTCAAATCACAGAGCAAGGAGGAGTGAAGTTAGGAATAGATTTTGGATTTCTTCATTCCCCATACTTCTGACGCAAGTGGCACACCATAATGAGGACACATGCTTTAGCAATCTAACCATTTCATGTCATTTTACTTAAAAAAAAAAAAGAAAAAAAGGTTCATTTTGTCTTTACATAGGGTTGCTATTGAACGATGTCTGCTACATTTCCACTCCAGCGACACTTGCCTATCAGCTGGTATGACAGGAAATTAAGACTGTACTTATAATTCAAAAAGTGCTTTGGGGCTGTTGTGGATCAAAGATGCCTTGGAAATGCAAAGTATTTAATAATTTTAACCGAATAGCTTAGCTTCAGAGTTGTTTCTCTGTAAGTAATAAATAAGCATTTCCTCTTCTAGTTGCTGTCTTTTGGTCTCTGCTATCTTTAATGTGAATTTGCAGCTGTCAAAATGAATAATATGCAGCATCAATTTAAACCCTGCTTTTCGATAAGTTCAGCATAATAGTTTCACTTTGTCTCGATTCTGTTGATTGCTATTAAATTCTAGATTGTTTTAAATTCCTTGAGACCATCTTGGAAGTGTCAATTATAAAACGTAGGCATTTATTAGAATTTAGCTTGAGATAGAGCACTCTCATTTGGCTGGAAAACATGTCTTTCTGTTCTTTCTTTGCACTTTATACAGCAGAGGTCATGGCCATATAATTTGCCATTTAAGAAAAAGTGTTTAAAGAAGAAATGTTATAAATTATTGTAGAGATTAGAAAAGAAAGAAAAGAACCTCCATTAAGAGCATGGATGGAGGTGAAGAACCACACGCAACTTGCTTTTTGTCCATCTACACAATTCATGACTGGTCAAAGTCATAGGAAGAGAAGCGATTTGAAAATGTGAAGCTCAAAAGTAACACAAGCCTCCCCATTCACAAAGTAAACTTTCCTTCGGCTTGGAAATGGAAAATGAAGTCACCAGTTTTTGCAGGTCAAAACATTTCTGGAATAATATGGCTTAAAATACACTGTAAGAAACCTGTTACTTCTGCATGGATAGAGGTTGTAGTGGATCAGAGCTAGAGATGCTCTTGAGAATAAAATCCTGCATAAGTACACACACCCCTCCCCCCCTTTATTTATTTTTCTTTTAAGAAGTATTTATTATTACAAATGTTTGATGATACTCAGAATAAACAGCAGCAGTTTTTCTCCACTGAACAGAGCTGACATGCAGGCACTTATCACAGCCTCAGCTACTTATGTAATACTTGTATATTTTGTATCCTATCCAAGTATCCTTGTCTCCTTGCTTTGCAAAAAAATAAAATGCTTATATCACCAAGGTCAATATTAGAAACAGACTAAGAAAACAATGCCTAGAAATAGGTTAGGGTTGGTCTAGAGATTAAAACTGGGACTGGAGTTAAAATTCAGTCTGGACAATACTGAAATTTTGCTGGCTGTTCTTTTGAGTTTTTGTTCAAGAGCACAGATGATCTCACAAGATCATCTGGAGGGTGTTTATAGTGTGCTTGACAAATATATTCACTTTTTTTTACATTTATTTGTTACTTTACATATTCGCTAAATACAAACCACCCAATATGTGAATTTTCATCTGACATGATGTAAATATTAAGCAACCATTATTCAGGCCATATGAAGATATTCAGTCATTTTAATCTATATTCTGCTTTTAAATCCTTCCTTAACTTTTTACATTTAAACACCACACTTTCTATTAATTATTTCAACTGAAGTCATCACTAATGTTGATATACCGATTACCAAGTCTTCTCGATTAAAGCTCAAACAGGAACCAAATTGCTACTAAATGTGTACTAGTTCCCATTTTTATTTTTTCTTTCAAGGACGCTGACAGTTTCAAGCAGAAAGATGCACTAACAATTCCTTACTGCTAATAGAAATTTTGAGTTTCTTACTTCCATCATCTGGAGAGATAACTTTTATTTCCTCCGGACCAATAAAACAGGGAGGGTTGGAGCCTTGGCTCCTGACCAGCTTCACCTTCACCTTGATTCTAGTGTTGCAGGTGAAACTTCATTATGTATGTGAACAGTTATTCGTGCTTGCGATCACACGGTCAAATTATCAGGTAGAATCACTGATGTAACCTTTGGCAATTAAACCTATGTCAAAATGCATAAACATGAGATTTAATTAAACTGGAAAAAATGTGGGAAAAGGTTGATACACTTGCAGATCTGCAAAGCCCATGAGATTAAATGGATAGCATGTAAATAATATATAATTACAGGTATAAATAAAGAGAGATAGAGAGAGGACGATAGAGGAGAAGCTAAAGGTACAAGGTAGAATACATTGGGTTTTTTTTTTTGCACAGAGCACTACATAAGAATCTCTGCTCTAACTTTAATCTTTCCCTTCCTGCTATCCACAGTCTCTTAGTTTTTTTTGGTTTTACTCCATCTCAGTTTGACATTTCTTCTCCCTCTTTCCATTCTTACGTTTTTCACCTGTAGCCCTTGACTATAGCACATTAAGTCTAGTGTGGCATCTATCTTATCTTTTATAAAACATTTCAATTGAAAAAAGTCTGTCAGAAAACTGGCATTGAGATTCCTTTTTTTTTTTTTTCAAAACACTAAGCTCATCTGGCAGAGGACTTCTGAAGAGTCTATTTCATTATTGCCAACTACCTTAGATGGAAGTGCCTAACTAAGAATGGATGATTCATAAACAGCTTTGCGCGCATACAATTCAAATCTGGGGCTTCCTGCAGAGATGGTGTTTATTGTTCTCAAATCTAAGCATTCTTGCAAAGGACAGTGAAGCCAGGAAACTGAGCTTAGTCATTTTAGATTTGTCCACATTTTTTTTTTTGCCAGACACAAGTCTGAATTCTGTTTGGAGCCTTCGTATATGGTGGCGAGAGGTAACAGATGTCTCTTTTGCTTTTCATCTCTTCCTCCTCACCCCAGCACAGCAAGTAATCAAGTGACAGGGGAGAAATGAACTGGAGTGGACAGAGTAGAAGAGTTTCCTGGAGAGACAGGGAAAAGACAGAGGTTGGGGTTTCTACTTCCTTTCCTAGTAAACTACATTTGGAAACTACTGCAAAATCTCTCACCTGTTTGTGAAGTGGAAAACTAACCTGTGCTCTGCCTGTCACTGCCGCTCAGCCTCAGCCCAACCTCAGCACCTTCAAGATGCAGCCTGCTCTTGTGCTTGAGCTTATCCAGGACTGGTGATCAACTCTTACCAGGAACTGGACTGAGCCCACCTCTGATTGCAACAAATGCCAGAACATTCATGCTACTTAGGTTTCCCACAATGCTGACAGGGAAGATAGAAAAACTGCATGTCATCAGGAGCACTCAGCCATAGAAGAAGTATGCTGCTTTATTCAGTGCCCAGAAAGCCAGATTTATACTGACGTCAGAACTGTAGTGAATCCCAGCACGCTACTGGAGGCTCTGAGGGCTTGCTTATAAAGCCTCCCAAGGCACACAAGAGCCAGACTGCTCCCCTGGACTCTGTTGGGCATAGACACAACTGGGGAAGCAGAGCAGAAGCCTCCATCCAGGGATCCTGGCATCTGTATCCCCCTTCTTTCCCCCCAAGGTCAGATAAAGCTTCATGCCACTGGAAACACTTTGTGCATAAAAGTTGGGTTTATTGGGTTGACATGACCGGGGTGGCTCTGTTTTCAATAGAAAAGACAGCAACTGGAAGCTGAGTAGAGTATTACATGGAGCTGTCATGACTATGTACACTACACAACATTCATCACTGCTATTGAAGACTGACGGGGACCATAACAAATACACGACTATTTGATATATGTCCTCAAAAAGGTCATCCAGAAGCATATCCTGGGAGGCCCCCCCTGGCATGAAGTGTAAGACCAGCCAAATTGTTTTAACTCACCAGTATATTTTTAGAGTTAATTTAAAACATTTTGTCATGTATATTCTCTTTTAAAGAATGATACATCACCACTGACAGTCAGTGCATACTGTTTTCATAGCGTAGCTTTCATAAATATTATGAACAAATATCACAGTGGTATTGTTATAATGAATTACAGTGATGTGTTTCTTGAGAGAGTGCCAATGACTGGTTTATATCCTCCGTGATGTTGGTGTCATAAGAAACGTGGCACAAATCTTTTCCCAAGGTTCAGCAGTATCTTTAGGCAAATAATGCTACACATTTTTTTCTTTTTTAAACAGTTTCCTCTGAACATTGATGTATAGCCTTTTAAAATTTTATTTTAATATGGTCAATGATCTAACAACACTTATTTTGTTTGAAGTTCCTTTATTGTAATCTGGAAATAATTTTCATCTGACTCTCACCAACAGCCAAACATAATAAAATATGTATAAGCCAAATAATGTTACACAGAGGCTCTCAGGACTACATGAGGTTCTCATACAGTTGCACAGTCCTGCAGTACTGGAGTTACCACATACTGCAGTACAAACAGAAAAGGAAACACGGAACTCTTACCATCTACTGGTAGCTTATCTGGGAGGGAAAGAAAACTTAGCAAAGCTGCAGAGAACCCTCATCAGGCTTCTGTTTGCCTACCTGTCCATTAGAGACTGAGGACAAGCTCGGAGCTCTCCCTGGGAGTACCTTGCTCTCAGTCACTATGCACTGTCTCTGCACTAGGACTGGTGCTTTGCCAGCCCCCTGACAACCTTCCCAGATGGACCGCTTCCTTCAGGAATGATGTGCCAGCAGGCACCCTTAGAAAGACATGGCTGGATGAATGTGAAATTCATTTTTATAAGATCTGTGGGGGGGAAAAATGTCATATGTTTGCCAGCTGCTTGTCTGTAGATAGGCTTGTAGTTGGAGACATTAAAAAACAAGATTCTAAACTTTTTTCTTTTTCGTGGTTTTTAATCTAGCCTACCCTGTGAGAACAATAGTTCATTTAACTCCAGCTGTGTTCCACCACATTCATTTCAATAATGTTTGGTCTACTGAACATACGGAATTAAGTACCTGTGCGTTCTGAAGTGGCACAGATATTTTGTCTTAGGCTCTCAGAAAAAGTTCTGCACAAAAATATACTAAGGAGAAATTACACGCGAATGCATAGCTGGCCGTGACTGAAATGGCAGCCTTTGATAACAGATACGCTGCACAGTACAATAAGCAGTTTTTTTAACATAAAAAATAAGACATAATAGCAATTACCTTTGCAACTTTGGTATTCCACCTAGCACATGAAATATTGCCTTCATAATAGTAACCCATCTATAAGAAATTCTAAATGCCTTGACTCTTTCAGTATCCCAAGGAGTTGTGGATTTCACAATGCTCCTTTTGCTTCCCACATAAAGATATTTCTATCATGAAAAAAATAAAACCCCAAATCCAAGCAAAAAACCAAATCCAAACAAGAAAATTTCCAGAATGATAAGGAGTTCAAAAGTAGTAGTGAAAACAAAAAGGTCTTTGCCTAAAAGAAGGAAAAACCCTAAGGGGCCCAGAGCTGCATTTTTTTTTTCATTTGACAGGCATTTAGAAGTGTAATTGATGGGGCAGTTAACATGGCTCTTGACCAAAACAGTTCATATGCGATAGCAATGTCACATTTATGCCAAAAATCATGCTAATATGTATTCCATGAAAACACAGCTACTTCATAAAATAGGAGAATAAAGATCCCATGTGTCAATAAATGCATTAAAAGGTTCAAATTTGAAGTGCTATATTGTTATTCCAGATTATTTCTACAAATAAACACAAGGAAGACATTTTTAAAAGCTCCCTGGTTTCTCTGTTGCATTAGGCTACGCTA
This sequence comes from Baryphthengus martii, assembly GCA_013396935.1. Lineage (NCBI taxonomy): Eukaryota > Metazoa > Chordata > Aves > Coraciiformes > Momotidae > Baryphthengus > Baryphthengus martii. Next base: position 444,658 of record VWZK01000811.1, on the reverse strand, counting down.
CCTTTGGGACAAATACGATAAAGCAAATTGTCTACAGTCCAGGTTTACAGTAGAAACCAATTGCCTCCCACACCGGGGAGATGGAAGACCAGGTCATTCATCAAAAATCACTAATGCCTAAAGCCACAGGTCACTTTTCAACCCAAAGGATAATAGTTTTTTCCTTTCAACTACAAATTCCAGTCTAGACGTGCTCTATGAAACCTTTTGAAATGCCTTTTTGCCTAAAGTGTGCTCTGGTGTCAGCTACCTCTGGCTGAGGCTTCTTTATATGAACCCAGAGCCACCTGCCTTCCACAGGCAGTAGCAAAGCCTGAAACAGATCAGCAGAAGAGTTCTTCAGAGCATGAATTTTTTGAAGGCTGCTGTTCGCTGACTACCTCTCTGGCACCTACAGCACTTAGGAGTAAAATAAACAAACACACACACACACGTAACTTAGCATTGTTTTACCCTGTAAAACACGGATTACTATATTAGTGTATTCCTCTGCTTCATTATGCATGAGACACACACACTCACAAAGGAGGTGTATCCTGTTCTGCACTCCTAGGGTGTGGTGAGCTCCAGCAAAAATGTAGAGAAAGACATTTGCTGCCACTAGGATCTTAGAGCTGAGCTCTGTCATCAAGCCAGAAGTGCCGTAACTTGATAGTCTCTCCTGACAATGTTAACTAGTTGCTTTATGTTATACAAGAACTTTGGGTGCACCATAGTGAAAATTAATCTTAGTATATCTATAGCCTTCTGAGACAGCTTGCTGCTAATTATGAAGCTTACATTTATTACAGGTGCACGAGGTCACTGTTGACATTTCAGTTCTTAGTGGCCTTCTTTCAAGCACACACCAAAGCACAGCGTGCCTCTGTAGTTTAGCACCGAGCAGGTCTCAAACCACCAGTGGAGCCAGTTCTCAGTCAGTAGTGACAAATTCACTTAGCTGCATTTAAAGTTCCTACTGTATCTTAATAACTGCTTTAGAAGAGCATCAGAAGCGAGTACTTGGTTGTCCTCTACCAAATGACTTCAAAAAGTTAAGAAACTGCACCATGCTACCTGTTACATGGCAGCAGTTTGAGCTGCCTAGACTCAAGTAACCTGAAGACTGCACGTTTCCCTCAGCCCTGCAGAGCAGAGCTGACGAGACACCGTACAAGTTCCCTCAGCCCTGCTTTTCTTCCCTCTCCCATAGATAAAGGACTATAATATGCAGGAGCTGTCAGTCCAGCAATTTGCATGAACATTAATCTCCCAGAAAGACAGCAGTTCTAGCTTAGAGTGGGTCAACTCTTCAGGCTATATACCAGTTAACTAAATGTCTACTAAAAAAAAAAAAGTCTCAGATACCAGCACGTGGTAGCTGTAAACACTAATTTATGAATTATGACAAACTTGGAAAATATGAGTAAAGATGAAAGCAATGAAAATAGTGACTGAAAATTTTATGACTGAACATGCTGAATATGATTAGATATGATTAATGGGGGTCACATTTTGTTCCTTGTAAATAGTTGAGTAGTTGCTGTAAATCCATGAAAATATTCAGAAAAAGAGTGAAAGGTTTTAGTGAAAACATCAACCCACACAGGAAATGTGTAATGCATTTCTACAGAACTGTTCAAAACCTAAATATTTTACAGCTTGTATTACGATCAATTTTCCCTTTGGTTTTTGGCATCACTGTCCATTTCTTCACCCAAACAAAATCACAAAACATCCCTGTGGCAAATGCAACTCCAGCTATGTGAAAATTAATATTAAAAAAACCATGTACACATTATTGGCTAGTTTGAAAGTTTGCTTAAAAAAAAATGTAATCACTATGTTCATGGATCTGATATCATCACCAACGCATCAGCTGAAAATAGCTGGGGCCAAAATGAGGACATGTCAAGAGGCAGATCTCGAAAACGGCCTTCAGTGCTGAGTTTTGTTTTGTTAGAGAAAGCTGGAGACAACTTACAGACCCACTTTTGTCAGAGAAATTTCTACAGCATCACACTCAAAACATGATCAAACAGTCTGCATGGGGAAGAAATGAAAGGTCCTGTTCAGTTTGTCCCTGCCACCCATCAAGCTGTCCACCAGCCTGGCGGCCCTCAGTCAGGAAAAGTCCTCACATGGCTTGTCATAGACCTAGTATCCATAAAAACTCTGTTTAGGCTGAAAAAGTGTTCCCCTTTCCAAAGCAGAAAAGTTTCTGAATTCTAATCTCCTGCCACCTTACCTAAAGGATTCTCAAAGGCTCTTCAGGCACACTTTGCAGTTCAAGTGTTTTAACTGTCTCCGGGAAGAGACTATTAAGCTCTTCTTATCTAGAGCCCCAGCGGTGATTTAACGCTCTCCCAGAAGTCCACACGTAAGTTCTTCAAACTCAAAATGTAACATGACTGCTGCTAAAAACTGAAGATGCAGCAAAGTGTATTTATCAAAGTCATTTCCATATTTGATGAATACTGCCGGGCTGTGCAAGCAACATTATCGAACTGTATCTGCCTTAAGTTAAAAATATCAGCTGGCAAATGCCAGACACAGGGTATAAGAATGTTCCTTGTTGTTGCATATTTACTCAATCAGCGATTTAGACAGGAGCATAAAGGACCCACAGGGAATATCCTTCAGCTGTCAGGAAAAGCTCAGGCTGGTTTCCTGAAGCACCGAAGGTGTTTATGTTCTGAAGGCCCTTTTGTCTGTGGAGACTCTCCTCTCTAATGAAAATATGAAACATTTGCTTTGCTTATAAATCTCTTCAGAGATTTTGTGTTTTCTGCTTCTGTTAATGGCCAATGACAAAAGTTTTCAAAGAAAATTTAAAAAAATGTCAATCTTAGCAACAAAAATACATTTTCATTTCAAGTGAGTTTGTCTCTTTTCTCTCAAAGCAGAACATACAACTTCATCCCTTGACTTGTTTTCCTCACCTGCCCTAAACAGACTTGCCAACATTTTACCAAAAATGCTCCTTTCCACACTGACAACCAGGACAATTTCCCTTTTTTCTCGTTCTTTGAAATGCCTTCTATTTTTTTTAACACTTTCCTCCTCAGTACCCTTTGTCAGTGGGAGAGCTCTGCTTTCCTGTAGAGATCCCTTGAATATGTCTTTCCTTTGAGCCTGCTATTGCTGCTGCTTCCACCAGTCAGGACAGGCTGGCTAGTAACCCACTGAACGTCCCCGAGTCAGTGACTCCTTTCCAACAGTGCCAGGCAGGAGTTAAGTCTGGGTTAAGGGGAAGGCATTGCCCAAGGCTAGTGCCTGACAATCTGCACATGAGCTTCTCTTTTAAGTGCAAATATAAACTCCTATTATTACCTGGTGGTGCAATATTAGCTGAACTGAGCAGCTTATACAGGATGCTTATGCAATTAATGACTGTAAAACTTAACCTTCATTTTAGTCATGTCCAAGAAGATCCCATGCTAATGCCTGTCAGGTGAAAAGGTATTGCACAAAATACCCAAGTTGCAGGGGAAAAGTCTGTAGTAACTGTCCACTGGTACCATGATATGATTGTTGAGAAGGTTAAAATCAGACTGCTAAAAGGTCATGTATAAGACCCAAAAGACAAGAGATACAGAGTGCTAGGGCATGGAGGAGATGATAGTATAGACAGTAGGAATTTAGCTACGCTGGAAACCAGGGAGCCGTTTGAAATAGGAGAAATCTGTGCAGGATGGATGGGCTTCCTGTTCATCATAAAACCCAGCATATCACTTTGGAAAGCTAAACCAGTCATTGAGATGCATCAAACCTAAAAGCATGGGACAAACCAATAGGAGCAGGAGCATTCGGTTCAGAATGAGGCATCCTAGGAGATGGTCATAACTGCAGTGCAATGCATTTCTGAGAGCTAGGAGGAAAGCAAGCAGCACATTCTCAGTGAATATGGAAGGGTTAATTAGATTGCCTATCATGTCGGCTGAATGGCACAGGCAGCAGTAAGCAATGGTGCAAGGCCAGTACTTGGAAGTACTTCTACAGTGATGCCAGAAGTCAAAAAAGTTAGAAAGCTGAAATGCTTGGCACCAAATGAGAACCCTGATATAACGTGCTGCTTGGAGAGGGAAGGAGGATAACTAATGAGATGTGGCATTATCTACTTGATAGGAATGATGGAATAGGACACACAGGTCAGGGAGAGGCACTGTGTGTGAAGGAAATTACACAGTGGCACAGAATAAAAATATTATGGGGCAGAGGGGAAGAAGCACAACAAATCCTTGCGGGTGAAATGCATGGAAGTTAAGAATCATAGCAGAGTTGTGCCACCAACCCTCTTTGATTAGGGTAATGCCAGAACCACTGGCTCAGGAAAAGCTCCATGAAATTAGAGAAGCCACAAATTTAGGTCAGGTACATTCAAAGAGATTACAATTAACCTCACCAGACTGAGTTAGTGCTTCATTAAGATACAGAAATCTAATTTTTCTGGACACACAAATGCTTGCTGCTTAAAAAAAACAAACTTACTGGAGTTGGTCTCAGCCGGTAAACAGCACAACAGCTATTAGCGGCAGAGCTGTTCTGCATTAGCGATCATCATACACTACAGCGTAAAACTAGAAAAGGAGAGAAGGCTAAATAAAGCCAGTTCATGGGTATTTAATTTCAGGGGAAAAAAAAAAAAAAAAAAAAAAAAAAAAAAAAAAAAAAAAAAAATCGAAAAAAAAATCAGCAATTATAAAAGAGTAAAAACCAACACTCCCTTTGCCCTCCAAAACCACTGATAGAGCTAGTTTAAAAGGCAAGAAGCCTACAGAAAGCCTGACAGCCATGAAATACACTGTACTAGAAGCTTACGTAATGTGTGTGACAGATCAAGAAAAAAAAAAAGCGGTCCAAACCCCCTCTACATGGATGGCTTAACAGGAAAGCAAAGGAAGCTTTCAAAGGCAGAAGACCAGCAATTGAAAAACCCAACAAAACACAAACCAAAAACCAGAAAGCTTTCTGAACTGAGGACAGAAAAATCCCATAAAATAAAGTATCTCAAATGTAACCAGGAAATAATAGGGGGCTAAAACAGAATTTGAAGAGTGATTTGCAAATGATGCTCAAACTGATAGCACACAATTCTTTGAACACATTAAAAGCAGGAAGCTATCTTGTGATTAGTGGGACCAGTTGATGACAAAGGCATAAAAAGGATGATAATGCCACTGTAGATGCTCAGTAAACTGTTTCCATCTTTATTGCCAAGGTTGTTCGGGAGATTCTCACGCTTGACATACCTGTAGCACATAGGTAAGAGGGTTTTTTAATCTGTAATGAAGTTACAAAAGAAGACCAGTTAAAATCATCAAGGAGGCAAAGCAGTAGTGTCTCCTACACCCCTACACTGTATAGTCCAGGACACTTCCGTTGAGAGGGGAAAGCTAAAACCAAGATATGATCACAGTTTAGGGTATCAGGAAAAAAAGCAGACAGATGAGTGCAAACAGGATGAAACAGAACAAAATCCTGCAATATCAGACAAAGTAGCGGGGGACACTCTATGAAACTAATAGGAGAATGATTTAAATCAGATTAATTCCACGGTGAGCAGTGAAGCTCTGGATCTTGCTGCCACTGGAGGCTGCTGAGGCAGCCAGTATCAACAGTTTCAAGTGAGAACGAAGCAAATTCACAGGAAATGGGTCAATGCACACTAAAAAGACTGTGCAGGTGTGCCGCCTCTAACAGTCCTAATAGACCAGCTGTGATGCTGAGAAGTACGAGACGAGCCCGTGGAAACGGCCCCCTTTGCACGCTATCATCCCTAACCAGGCTCTCCGGCTGCCTCTGCTGGAGACAAAAGCAGGGCAGACTGATCACTGGTCTCATGCAGTCAGGTATTTTTTAATGAACCTTCGCCCAGCTTCTGCATCTCAGCTCGCATTATATTGCCTTTTTAATTTCTCAGCTAAATGGTCCATCCTGTAACAGGCCATGTCCATTCTTACCATTTCCAAAATTGCCATTGCTCCTACAACTCAGGAACGGATGTTCTTCTGTGGCTGATGGATGAGACAAGTCTGAATGATTCAGGAGTGAATGTCCAAACCCAAAAGTGATATACATCATTCCATGGCAGCAATTATATATATAAAAACCAAAACAACAGCCTTGGTGTGCTGCGGGTTTCATTCTCAATATCAAATGTTGTTTTCAATAAAGGAGTCAGAAACTTAATTGGGAGACATGTTCAGAAAATTGTATTAGTATTAATTAGCCAGGACATTGTAGCACTTAGTAGCTCAGTGAGACCCAGTGAGTAAGAAAGTAAAAGAAAAGCTGGGAAACCTTGGATCACAGTTAAATGAGGAAATCTACTCTTCTGCAGAGTAATTTCTGCAGCTTCTAATCTACAGTGTTGCAAAGCACACAACAGCAGTAAGAATTACTGAAAAGATGAATACTCTATCCCAAAAGAATTGTAAATTACAACACATTAACAGAAGTCAAAGGGATATGGTCATTAGCACAAAAAATAATGCAACCAGCAGCACCCCCACTGTCCTTCACTGAAGGAGGAAACACAAACAGATTCCTCAGCGCACATGTACCAGACTCCCATCTTGAATATCCTGTATTTCCTTTCTCCTCAGAGTTTGACGAAAGGTGATAACAGATACTACAAATCATCAGCACAAGCTCACTTATTGGCTCGATGGAAATTCTGAGCTAAAAAGATGTTGACAACAGTATCCCAACCATCTCTTTTTCTGATTTGTTGGTGCAGTACAACATACAATCATCAGAGAGAGAGTTTTACAAGCACTGCAATAGTGTTTTCTATTTATAACTATTGGAATGTGAATTTATGGCCTGTGAAAGGCTTTAGAGTTCTGACTGACAGCCTGGGAGTCTTTTATTTCATAAACACTACATGATTTAATAAGCAAGAAATCAGGAAGTTGATTCTAAGAAATGAACCTACAGAAAGTATTTTTCAATCTGAAGACAACCATGCTACTAAATCTGAGGGTATCCTCCACATGTTGCTATGCACAGACGCACATGTGCTGCTGTACAGAAACGCAGCAAGTTGCAGGGTTTATACAAACTCCTAGAAAAGAGAAATTGTTAGAACAGCGTGCTGGGGAGAGCTGAATCAGAAAACCACCATAAGAAATAAACGACTTTTCAAAGGAAGCATAATAAATGGTCCTTAGTCAAAGCATGTATTAGAGACTAACACATCATTTATTTTGAGTGCAGCTTTGGAAAAAAAATTTGCAAGGGCCATTATGGTTAAATCCAAAGCTTAAATTACTAGTTTGGAAATTTCAAAACATTCTGTGCTAGTTTAACCTTGCTTCCCTAAAGTCAAGAACAGATTTTTCCAATGATGTTAATGAGAAAGGAACCGAAGCAAGTGGAGCAATTCCGAAAGTTCTGCCATGGAGGTACTTCAGCTTTCCTCTTTACAGCAGCATTAGTTACATTTATATGTGGATATCCAGACAACCTGGGCTGTACGAGCTGGCTGAAGAGGAAGTTCTTATTAGCCCAATAGGTCTAGGAACTCAATCAAACTTTCAAATATTTTGTTGAATTAACTTCATACAAGAATTTAGTGATAGGTTATATCTTCCTAAATGCAAAAGCTGTTGACAGAATTATATTGCTCAACTTCAGAAACATTATGATAGTGCCAAAGTTTATACCTGCATGGGCTTTCCAAGTGCCCCAAAAACATTAACAGCTTTAGCCTAAAAAATCCCTGTGAAGCAGGCTATACCCATGATCATCCCCTACCTTTTTTTTTTTTTTTTTTTATTCTTTCTTAATGCCAAAGAGGGAGATAAAATACAGAGGCTGTAGCAGAGAAAAAGCTATGTAGCCAATGCAATCACACCACATGGAAATTTGTGGCTTCAGGCCATTCTCCTGCAGAAAAAAGGAGAAGCTGGGGAACTGCTGGTTAGGAAAATATTGACCAGAGCAATTCCTTGCTAGAAGATACCTTGCTGCCTGAAAACCCATGGGTTCCAGGAGGCTGTAAGCTGTACAGTGAGCCAGCCAAGTCACCATTAATGTACTGAGCAGACAGAGGAAAGCAATCAATCCTTGAAAGCAGGAAGGGTCTGAAACAAGCTGGACACTCAGAAAAAAAGGTGAGCATGAAATAACAAGAGTCTGGTCCCCTTTTACCAAAGCAGGGTGAGGTTCACCTAATTTCAACTATCTAACAGTTACAGGAGTCCCACCTGAGCTGCTTGTCCAGCCTCCCTTTAGCATTAATGGAGAGATCAAAGCACTGCCGGGTGCCCCTAGTTCATCCCTCCATTTCGGAACATGTTCCAGGACAATAAACTGCAGGCGGCTGAAGCTGATGACATGCAACCTGCCTTGGGAGTGTCAGCTAATAATTACTTTAAGATGGGCAAATTTTCAGCGAGTGATAGATGTGCAGCTAGCTCTACCCAGGGCTGCACCTCATCCCAGACAGCAGAGTTGCGTTGCACTAACATCCAGTCCTGGCTATGACGGTAATTTCTGGGTTTGTCCTATCTGCACAGAACCTCGTGTACTGGACACCTAACTGGTGTCCCAGCCTGTGATTTAGGCTCACGTACACCACAGCAACTGATAAAATAATGCTATGTTTTATGAAGTGCATACAGATCCAGGGTTAGAAATTACTAAAGGGCATGAGAAGATCACATTATTACAATTAGATTTAGCTGCTTAATAGCTGAGATAGTTCAGTACTTAGTGTTGCCAGATGTAACTTATTGTTGAATTTGCAGACAAACCCTGCTTTCCGCCTTAAAATTTCTTCTTGTAGATGTCCTTAGAATATGCATGTCCACCACCATTCATAATCCATTGAATATACTATAGTTTGCTCACTTTTAACTTTACACCTTTAGTTGCAGAAGTCAGTAACTGTGATGACACAACTTTAAAAGTGGTATGCTTGTTTTCCCAGAGGACATCGCTACAATCCGCAATGGAAAAATCAACTTTGAACATTTTCCAAAATAGTAAACAAAAATGACATCTGTCAGCAGTGGGAATAGATTTTACATTTACTTCTTAGGCATAGCTTCCTTTTGATATTACAGAGATGGAAGAGCTTATTTTCTCGGCAGCAATTTAGAAATGTCATCTAGAAGTTTCAGAAAGATAACCCCTGAAGGTACTACATCCCACACCTTAAAGAGAGATCTGTTTTAAAAATCATCCCTCTGGGCACACTACACACCAGGCTAACATCTGCACATCTGTTCTTCATACCTGAGTGTCTCAAATGAAGAAATACAGAAAACAAACTACTGTCTAAATCAACAAGATATTGTATTACACTTTGCAGTTCCCATAAACTTAAAGCAATCACAAACTCTTGGAAACGAAACCCTATCATTAATCACATGCCTTTAACTTTCTTTATGTAAAATTACAATTAAGAACCACCTAAATGCAACCGATTGGTACCAAAATCTTAAAATTTATTCAGACTGTGATTTGTACAAGCCTGGCCCGGAAAACACGCAAGAGCGGTATTCAAAATGGCTGCTACTGTATGATAGTAGCACAATTTTCTTTACAGTCAGTTTGAGCAACCTATTCTGCTGCACAGTCTGTCTCTGAACTTCTCTTTCCCCTACAAAGTCCCTTTATCTTCTGTCTTTTTGATCGCCTAGATGCCCAGCCTCACTCCTAATATAATGGCTTGAAAATATGTCTGCTCATCTGCTATATCTGGCTGTATGCAAGTTTCACAGTTATTTATGTTTCTGTTTTTTAATTTTTTCCTCCTCTCTTTTCACCTACCATGATATGCTGTCTGTAACAAGGTCACAAAAACTTCTGCAAAAACAGTCTAATGATATTCATTATGGTATAAGATTTCATGCAAGTATAACTGACAGGGTCAATATGCAATACACATGTTCTTCCAGCTGTTGCTAGATGCGATCACCACTAGGATAAGAAAGAAGTAGAGGGACAAGAATTTTAAAAAATAACCCAAAATAAATAATATTTTGTAACTGAAACTGAATAATATTTTGTAATTGAAACTGAATGCATAGTAAGCACTGAAGTCTTCCATGCTGACCTATTCATTGTAGTGAAGTCATTGTTCCTTCCTCTCAGTGATGCCAATACATTATTTCCTGGCCACACAAGCATCACTTTAAACTGGGAGAGGCAATGGTCCTTCACGGCCTTTTAAAACCCTATCTGGAAGCAGAGGTTTGACGAAATTCTGTGTCTGGTGCCAGCTCACTTGTGAGAGAGACAGAACACTTTGTCTAAGAAAATACCATAAAATACTATATAAAGCCAAAATGTTTCACACTAAAATCAAGCATCTCCTCCAAACTCCTCACACAACACAGACTAATACATCCAAAGGCATCCAGGTGCTGTTTGCAGATCCCTGCACAGCTCTGTCTGCAAACCAACTGTATTGTATCTACTGCTACTAGTATATGGATGGCATAAGTAACACTGGTTACTGGGGTCTGCCCTAAAAGGAATAACAACAGTAAGAAAAGGAACTATTAGGATCTATTGTGACAATTTATTCAAGAGTCAAAGGCTAGAAAGAGCAGCTATCACAATCTATACACGAATTATTCACACAGGATCTGTGGGAAATGTGTACTGAAACATTTACATTTGAAGACCTTCTGATTTCAAAGCACACACTTCAGTATTTTGCTGAATGTATCCTCAGCTAGATAAATGCTAACGTTTAGCTATCAACAGGAACGGAAGATTTTTTTTTTTTTTTGAATCTCTCACATTCCTGTTCCACAAACTTTGCAGTTACAACATACAACCACACCAACCCTGCCGCAGAAGAGTTCACATTAGATAGCAATGGAACAGATACAGGTCTTAATTCAAACTAGAGATACTACTGAAAAACACATGAAACACACCCAGAGCTAATATTGCCTTTCTCAGCCACGCTAATTGAGACCTTCTTCAGTGACTGCAGATGCACCGGAACTGAAGCTCACCATTTAACTCTGCTTTCACAGCTCGGTTCCTATTATTTCCCGGGACTGTCCACCATAAAACAATTACATGAAGTATTTCTGTTTGATGTTGTCTAGTTCTCGAAGTGGCTCATATAAAAGTAAACTCTTAACACAGTACACTTAGGATGATTTTTTTTCAGTACTCATTACAAGGAAGTTGCTAGCCCTTGTTCACATTGATTAAAGTACGGTGGGATTTTTTAGCACGACGCTCTTCCCACAGACAGATCAAATAAGACGGCATTATTGTTCCGCACGTGTTCGGCGTGCTCCTAGCAGCTAGAGCCACAGGAGAAGACAAGCCCTCAAGACACCATTGCCCGCTTCCTAGAATGGTATGAATGTAGCTACATTTCCCTTTAGTTTGAATATTGGTTCAAACCACCTATTGCTTGCACACAAATGAACAGTGGAATGACACAAAACATCAACACGACAGCTAACAAAAGGGAAAGGAAGTGTCCTCTCCAGTCAAGCCACATACATAAATTCACCAGTCAACACTACATTAAGTATCTTTCAAAAAAAAAAAAATAAAAAAAAAAAAAAAATCACTTGAACTTCGACTTCCTTTCAACATACTTAACGTTGCTGTTTACAGTATTTTAGCACGCTACCAGGTTTTAATACAATAAATGTGCTCAGCTACTGTTGTAGTACTCCGTGTTTAACCCTGCAACACCCCTGGCCCAGCACACGACTGCTGCCAACAGAACGCACGCTCAGGGAGTTTAAATCTCAGCAGCGAGCACGCCTGAACGTTTCCTCTCTCAGTACTGCAAATGCCTGCAATAAATTACTTCCAAAATATAGGCCTGATTCACCGCTGCATTACACCATTTGTACATAGCTGACTTCAACAGAGTCACACTAGTGTAAAAGAGAAGTAGGGGAGGGGTGAAGCAAGCCCTGCGTGCAGATAATTAACCATCTTTTTCATTGAACCATAATATACTTTCTCCATAAACTGGCAACAGAACCAATCAGTGTACACATTTCATTTCAAATACAAAGTAATTTTAGGAGCTAGCATTATTGTACCATTTGAAATATTCTCTGTTCTCATCAAATGATTCCCCCTGTAATTGATGTCATAAAGAATATCTGTGTTAAGCTGTCTTCATTTCCACAGTTTTCAATCCTTATGATGATCAATTATTTATATACAGACTAGATGAAAGGCAAGACTGTAATGACTCCAAGAGATTTAACAGTGATATAATAAATCTTGAGAGCAGAACTGAAGTGGGTGATAGTAACAAAAGCCAGTACTGGACGATCATATTTTACTATTTTTAGAAGTTCCCCTTCACATTCTCCCAAAAAAAGATCATCAAAGCAGCACCTCCTCCTGCAATCCTTGTTTCGTGCTAGCAATAGGCCTTTGGCTTCCCCGTGAGATCCCTGCCATGCTCATCCATTCCAGCTTGTTCTTCCTTAAAAAGGAAAAGTGCATGTTTGTTGTTGTCCTTATTGGTCCAATCGTTTTGGTTGCCAGGATGACCTCATCGAGTGGCATGGGAAATTCCTTCATCTAATTTTTCAAGAAGTCCTTCTTGTACAAAGTATATTAACCCACCTTTATCACACTCAAGAAGACTCAGAGCTTCAAAGTTTACATTTGTACCCAAACTTTCCAAAAACATCTGGTTAGCTTTTGTTCAAGGCCACAATAAACATAAGCATTGTCACCAGTCAGTATCCATGTCGCATGCAACTTAAAAAGGAGATACACTTCTTCATATGAGTCTTATTGGACTTGAAAAAGAAGTCTGGCAAAAATACCGACGACTTAGATAAATCAAAGATTTGAATGCAATGCTTCCACCTGCCTCCTTTTTTCCACAATTCTCTAAAAATATTCAACAGCTAAGGGTCACCAGTTTATTTTCTGTGATCACACTGAGCCATCAGATATGTTTAAGCATTTGAGTTCTGGCCTGCTTCCAAGAGCAGCTTCCAGCCACATTTAGGGACCTACATCCTTATTAATTGTTCAAACAAATCTACACCAGAGGATATCCTTTGGATTTCTCTCAAAACATAATACAGACATCGTCCTAGTCTTGTGTGTTCGCTTCACGCTTGCAGGAATTCTTTGTAGTAACTTGGATGCATCCATTAGGTATTAAAATATATATTTATAAATGCAACTTGCAACACTGACCAATAATTTCAGCAACTAATTTTGGACAGCTGTAAAAAACCTGCTTTTCCGATTTGCTCTTCATTGCACAAACCCTATGCTGTTGAAAGGTCTTCAGTTGGGACAACAAAAACAAAGGATCACCAAACTATTAATAACTTTTCAGAGCTAATGTCAAAATCCATGGTTAAATACAGGGCAAATTCCAAAGGCTTGAAGTAATATAAAAATTCTTACGAGCATTTTGTTTCAACAAGCACTTCAGAATTTTACTACTTATGTTAAAAAGATGTACAGTAGGCACACCTTGCAACACAATCTCACATTTTTAGAATGCACTAAAGAAAGTGTTTCCTACAGTGGTAGACAAATGATGTGATTAAAAGATTACATATTTTAGGACCAAGTTTTGCAATAAAAAAATGGCAGTTTTCCTCAATTAAGACTTACAAAATATGGTCCTAATTGATTTGTATAACAATAACAGTGACCTTGGTTACAATTAGTGCCAAAGTTCTTTGCCAATTTATTTCTCTTTCTCTCCTTTGGGACTTCTCCTTTTCATAATACACTTGCAAGGAACAATAACTCTTGAAAATGTCTGCAAGGAGTTAATTCTAAATGATAAAGCAATCCAGTCCAGAAAGCAGCTAAGATTGAGCTTATGTCAACAGGTAGAATTTACAGTTCCTCAAAAAGAAATGTTTAACAGTCAACTGTTTAGCTGCAATAAATTAGACTCACTGTGTTCTTCTTATCACTGTGATCTATAGATGAAAAGCAGTATATAGTGGCTAATTATTAATTTTATTTATTACCACAAACAGGATTTTCTAGTAGTATTCTGTTCCTTAATGTGAAACTAGGGATCAGAACTTTATCATGACCTGAAGCTGATTTCTTAACAGTTTTGATTTCCTGCTCTTCAGTCACCATAAATCTTGTTTTTCTCCTCAGAACTTCAGATGTTTCTAACTTCTTATCTATCGGTCTCTAAAGTGCTTCCAGACTCCCACAAATGTTTTAGCAGACTCCGCAGGCTTGCCTGCCACTCTGCTAAGTGTCAGGCCATATATCTCTTTTGGGGGGAGTTCCTCAGTAAAGAAGCCATACCATGTGAAAAACATGTAACCAGGGAGGACCCAGAGGCACCCCAGTCTCGGCCGTATTTAAAGCCTGAGCCCATGCTGTCATCCTAGCTCGCCCAGCACACACACCGATTGGACAAGCCTGTGCTTAAGCTGAGCAGGCTAAAGCAAGAGACGAGCTTCAGCAACTCTTCTCGGTGTCTGCAGCCCCAAGGTCAGGCAAGGCTACAGCCCACAGCCTCCAGCAGCTATTCTACGACGCTTTGCAAAGCATTGCATGACAGATCTCAATATGGATATGTGAAACCCACACCATGGACCACATTGTGCTTTATCCAAAATTTTGATGTCATCACATAGGCACTGGTAAGTTTCCAGTCTTGAAACCGCTTGTCTTAAAAAAGGAGGAGGGTGGGGACTGAGAAAGGAAAGCACAGACAAGAGAGGGGTGGTAGGTAAGGAAGGAAAAGGCTTTTTCAAAGACATGCTTCATCATATCTTCAGCGTTTGAGAACTAAAATCATAACGAAATATTTTACATTTACCCTATCTATGCTCTTTACAGATCACAGTCACCGGAACAGGTCAACAGAACAGACACTTCTCTGTTCAAGCTGACTTTGACACTTGATTGAAATCCTTGGAAGTGTTCTCAAACAGCAAACCCAGGACTTTTTCCCAGCTCCACTAGGAGCTGTCAGGAATTGTCACACTTCTAAGGAAAGCATAGGGCAAAGTCAGAAGGAAAGGAGAGGGGACTGAAGATGCTTACATAGCTGCTTCTGTAATACAAAATACTAACAAGAGTGCAGCTCAGCAAAGCCATTCTTTCGCTCTAAAGTATTCTTTAAAAAAAAAAAAAAGCCACATAATAAAGAGTATTCTGATACTGAGAAACAAGCAGCGTAACATAGAACAACAGTGTGGTATGGAATAAGAAATCTGGTGTGACACACTGGCTCCTCATGTGAAAAATGGTCTAAGATGCCATTCATTACTTTGGTCTGCAGTTCTTAAAGAATACAAAGTGAATATACAAAAGGCTTCTCTCCCTCGCTAGCGTGATCCTTTCAAGTGCGGCAGTACGTCTGATCAAGGGCTAGCAACCTAGGGGATAAGGTGTCACATTTACCTCGCGTGAAACGGCGCAGGACTCCTTGTCATGTTTCTTTACGGTGCTTTCATGTTCAATTACGTTGTTTTTTTAAGCTGTTTGTTTTGCTTTTTCTGTTTGCATGCGCTCATGTGAATAGTTTTGTATTTGGATCATGTGGTTTGGCCACATGTGGCAGAGTTTACAGTATTTTATACATTCTTCTATAAATAGGCGCTGAGAATATCCTGCCTCATTTCTGCCTACGACTCCTAGATGCAGCGTTTACATATGGAACTCCCTTGTGTGAGCAGAGCTGAATGTTTACAGATGTGGTTGACAGAACTAGCTTTTCTGCTAAAAACTCTTTCCAAATTATGTTTCTCCTACTAAAATGAGGGAGAGTTCATAAAATGGGAATCCATGTTTGATGAGAAACACGCTGCTAGGAAATACCATAATGTTGTGAAACATAAGAAAAAAATTTGAAGAACAGTTGTATGATGTCATTGGAACCCACTATTCTCTCATTTTGTGGACGTTAACAAATCAGCTGCAACCCTGTTTATTTAGCTTTCCCTACATCTAGGGCACCCTGTCTCAGTTGGATGCTTCACTGGGTACAGGAATAACCGACTATTTTCCCCAAGGAGAACTGGATGCTCTTGTAAATGGGTGGGGTTTTTTGAGTGACTGTTCTGTTGTACCTTCTGCACTGCTTGCAGCTGCCAGGGCTTCCTTCTCTTCTCTCTGCCCTGTTTGCAACCCCAGGCAATGGGAGGGAGTCTGCTGGGAAGCACAGGAATGAAACAGTGTTCTCGAGATTCCTACTCTCTCCACACACCCTAACGTGGCTCTTCGCTGCAGATGCAACTGGGTTGCACTGCCAGTTACAAAATTACCCTTCTGACTGTTTTCCCAGACAGATGCCACCAGGTTGCTTTGATATATTTGGATGCATTCTTCGTATGACTCGCTAATTCACATTTCTCAAGCGCAGGGCCTGCCTAGGATTAGCGAAGGGCAGACAACTCTGCATCGGCTCTCCAGCACCCTCCTCCGTGGCTGTTGATTCTCACTGCAGGCTGCCCCCCTTCCCCCTCTCCTAATTCTTCTGTGCCTCAACATTTTTGTCCACTTTGCCAAGTCCCTCAAACATCTGCTTCCTACACCCCTGCTCTCGTGCTCAAGAATGTCTTTGGCAAAACCCTGTGACCAGAACGAATTTGCTCACCAGAAACCTATTCTTCCCTCTTCTGGTCTCACCCCAGCACACCTCCCAGCACAAGTAAGTCTCTAGACCACAATCTCTAGTGATCTCAGTTCACATCTTCTTTGCCTTTCTCTATTCCCCTCTTCAATGCACAAGATCCTGACAACCTCTCCAAAGAAGCTTGACAGAACATAACCTGGTCTTCCTCTTACCAGTTTACCTTTGTCTTCAGTGATTGCCCCCAGAATTTCTTCCATATAGTCTCTATGCAGATTTCTCATGTTTTCTTCCAGCCAGCCCGAGACCACCTCCTGAACTCCCTCCCCCTTAAGGCTCCTGCTGCACTCTCTTACTCATTTCTCTTAAAATGGAAATACAGAACAATCTCTTCCTCCTAAAACACACAAAGACCCAACCACATAGAAACACGACATTGACTTGTTTCATCTCTAAGCTCATACTGTGTTGTCAATGCCATTACACAGAGGTTTTTTTCATACCACATCCACCTCCGATCCTCTCTAGTCTGGTTTTCCTCCGCACATTTCAGTAAAAACACTTTCATTAGAGTTTCAAGTGATTGTTTCCTAGACAAATCTCACAGCCACTTATTCCATTTTCATTCCTTCTATGTATCGTCATCTGCAACACTCTCCAATGCATATGTTCAAGTATTTACCTTCTCACACTCCTAATTTCATTGACATCATCATATCCCAATTGCTTTATTTCTTCAACTGATCCTTTAGAAGGACTCTTCCATTCTTTCCTCCAGTTTTCTGTGGGACTTCTGCTCTCTATCACATTTAAATTTTATCATTTAATATATTTCCACCTCTTTTCAAGACTAAAGACTTGTTTGTTGACTTCTCATCTTCACAGCAGGAATCCTTATTAGCACCACTGAAACCTAATGGACACATGGCCACGACTTAAAGCCCAGCATAACTTTTCCATGCTCTTTTTTTTTCCTCTAAGGATTTCCCACCATCTCTTGATTTCAATCACAAGGAAATACCCCACACAATTACTACCCTCTTTGTGTCATAAATTTGAGAAGATTCTCTTTGCCTTGACCTCTCTAACCTTCACATTCAAACCAGGTCTAATTTTGACCGGTGAAACTCCCCATAGCTCTTATCCTTTTGCAGCTTGGCTGAAAACCCTCCCTTCACCGAACTGAAGTAGCTTTGCCTCACTCTAAACCAAAGCAAGTTACAAAGATGCTCCTAGCTTCAGCTCTAGGGCTTCTCTCCAAGCATCTCTTCAGCTTTGGCTCCCTTTCTGTATTTTTTTTTTTTTAATTCTTCTGATCAAACACATACAAGGCTCCTTTGACTTCTTGAGAGGCTTAGAAATGTTGCAGATTAAAACAGCCATGAAAAAAAACAGACCAAAAATTACTCACCTCTATCCTTTTCCCCTAAATTGAGCAGAGCTCATGCAACAGGCAGGAAGGGGTAAAATGGCTTGGGAGACCAAGGCAGCTGGTCTCATCAGACAACCGCACCCAGCTGTTTTATATATGGGACAGGAAGGGGAAATTAGAAGCTAGAGTAGGAGGATAACTCCCTGTTCAGAAGCTTAATGTGAAAAGACTGTTGTATTAAAGGCTGTATTTGTTTGTACTACATAAAAATTTGAACACATAGGAAGTATTACCACTGTTGTAGGGAAAAAAAGGGAAAGCATTTTTATTTATTTTTCCTGTGGCTTGTCTTTTTTTTCCTCTTTACTATAACACTTTTTCTTTGAATATGTTTTACCAGAATATCAAAAATTGAAACTGGTTTTGTTAAAGTTACCTTTCCAACTTTTGGCCCAGTTCCTCTCGTTGTTTTCTTTTAAACAGTGATTTGTCATAAACTACAAATTATGAACATTAATATCCTCTCTAATTCCTCTGAAGGATTTAGTCTTGACTCCGTGCCAATTCAAATAATCCTTCCAACCCAAACATCGCCCACAGGATCACACAGCATGCTTGGTCTCAAAAAAACTTGTATTAAATTTCTACAGCCTATCAAACAGCTGGTTTGGACTATCAAAAGGTCATCGGAGCAAGCAGTGATCTCCCTCTTCCAGCTGGCGATGAATTTTGGGGAAACATTGTAGCTAGACTGAGCTTTTTAGCTGGGTTGATATCAGAGGCAACAAGAAGGAAATACATGTTCTCCCTTGCTCTTACGCTATGAATAATATAGCCATTTCTCTGATATAGCGGTAACTTCTTTCTTCCAATATCTAAGTAAATTCACTAGTTTCTAGGAAGAAGCCCTGCAGAGTCTCCTGTCTTTCTACAGTTTTTGATTACATCATTTTTTCATTAGGCATGGTTTGTATTACAAGCAATACACAGCGTAGAATTGCCAATCTTGTCATAATTTGCAGCAGAACTGCTATAAGACGAAGCAAACTCATTTCTAAACCTCATTACATTCTATAACTTCATTCTTATTTTTCCTTTCATTAATAAAAAGACACAATCCATGCTACATTTTCTGTGAATCAGTGAAGACTAATGGAATCACACTTTACACACTCGAAATGAGAACAGAGTCGAAAATGAATATGGAAATTAGTACAATGTATTTAGAAATTTACCATTAACACCCTACAAAACTACAGCCACATAATACAAAGAGGCCCATAATGGCTGCAGATCTATTTCATGGACTCAGTTTCTCTTTTTATTGTAGAATATAACTTTCTAGCATGTTTGAAAAGTTTAATTTAGTTTCTAGACTCATGCAAAATGTGTCTCCTGCATAACGAGAAAGTTTTAATACCAACATCATTTGGCACACATGAGAGCAGACATCGATATTTTCGCCTGGTTCTCTGAATCACTGCCTGTTCAGCGAGCGTAAATCGCTCTATTATTTTTCTTCGAACTTCATCCTCCTTAAAGCTCAAAGTGTGAGAAATTTTTTCATTGCTGTAGATAGATTTCAGCATTTTGATAGTGGATGTTGTTAGAATGTCTTCTGCTTCACAACAGTCACGGAATGGATGTGTCATCTGTAACGACGATGCTTCTTTCAAGCCTGGGAATCACAGCAGAGTAAATGGCTCTGCACGGCCGAGTTGCCAGAGAAGTCACTTGCTGCAAACACCTCATAGTGGCTCCACATTAGCTGAGTTTTGATGGTGTTTTACCCTCTAGGACGATTGAGGCACATGGTAGACTCCCAGATTTAATCTCAAACTGTCTCAAAGGAAATGAGCCTTGTGCTTAGAATCCAAATATTTTCCTGTCAGTGCAATAAATTGTCGTTTACAGCTATGCCAGTGCTAGTTTTGACTATGGGTTTTTTTCTGTCTTATTTTACTTTTGATGACATCACTACAGTGCCAATGAAACGCATTACTTCGAACTGTTTAGCATTTCTGGAGCATAAATGGAGTATAAACCCTGTTGAAAATCACTTGAATGACTTGCTTTTTAAGAAATCGGGGGTCATACATACATAGCAGAACCTTATATGAAATATTCTTCAGATTATTTATCCTTGATGAATACATATTGAATATGGGACGACTGAGCAAAACGTTTCCATTTTAGACATAGTTTCTAACTATGGGATTAAAACAGTTTGCATGTATTTGGATGTACTTAAATATGAAGACTTAAAACCTGAACCAATGCTCTTAAATACGTCTTTAAGGACCACCTAGTGGACAAACTTCATACAGCACTTTTACGTAACTACCTCTGCAGCATTACACACTCCTCTCTTTGTGTGTACGATGAAAAAAATGTATGAATTTATATATGGCTGTAAAGGAGAGGGAAAGAAATGGACTCAACTACAGCTTTACTGAAGACTTCCAATAATATTTATCTTCTCATGATGAATGTCAGTGTAGAAAGAAAATTTCTTTGTCCGAATCTGTTAAAAAAACCAGTATGTTGACTTCGTGACGTTGCTTTTTGTTTTTTTTTTTTGTTGCTGTTGTTGTTTTTTTTCAAGAAAGAAGACTGGAATAGATGGGCTGCTTAATGAAAAATGTAAAAAACTGTTTATCTACTAGATATATGTGTAAAATTCTGTAAAATACCTATTCAGTTATAAGAGAACCTGTGCTCCATGCAAGCAACGTGTTGTATCTCCAGCCTAAACTAAAATAAATTGTAACGTGGAAGCAAACGGCATCTATATTAAAAACTAATGATGTAAAAAATATCTTCAGTAATAATAATCTAAAATGTGAGTAACCTCAGACATGCTGCCTTCCTCCATTATGGAAATTTAAAAACGTATTTTCTCGATTCAACTGTATTGCACACAGTTAGCAATACATATTCACCCTATTATATAAAGGATACCTTGTCATGTGCAGTGTGGAGCTATTGCCTATGCTATAAAGAATAAAGATGTATTTGTTTGTCTTTATAACAGGATTTCCTCAATTTATCTTCATTCAGATTTGTTAAATATTCATTTATTCGTTGCAGAATCTTTCCCATTTCTTTATTCTGCACTCAGGCAAAGTGTTAATAAGGGACCTTAAGTAGAAACCATATTTTTCTGTCATTTAGTTGTTTCCAAATATACCAGGAAGCACTTCAGTATACACTAAATACATCAGGAAGCGTATTTTTTCCTCCTGTCCTTTCTATCACTGGCACAAATCAGTATATTTTGTAAAATCATAAAGAGTTTGATGCTTTGTGCAACTTATTCTGCTGTTTTACAGATCCTGGAAATAAGGCCATTACTGTACAACAGGAATGTAAATGAAATTTTACATAGCATTCTCTAGGGCATTCAATGGTTATTTTTCATTATTCCTTATAAAACAAACCCTTCCTATCTCAGGGACCCCCTCTGAACCCTTTACATAGTCCAGGGTCAAACAGTTCAGGGAAAGTGTTTGTGCTCAAGGGGAATATGGTGTGACGGAAATTCACACAGACCAATTTATTTCTGTGGAACACTCTACTGTTGGAGAAGCAGAGACAGAGGAAAAAAAAGTGCCCATCATGTTCAAAGCTGGAGTTCTGGTGTGAGCGGAAAACACGTGCTTTAGCAGCTACCTACCTCTTTGTAGAAGCAGAAGTGGGTCAGTTCTGGTCAGAAGGCAATTTAGAATTTGAACTTATTTGCTCATGAAAGGAAAAGCTTTCAAAAAATCAATGTGAATGGGAGTAGGATCTTAACTGAAGCCACAAACATACATATAGTCATGTAATCATAGGATCACAGAATGGCAGGGGTTAGAAGGGACCTCTGGAGATCATTGAGTCCAACCCCCCTGCCAGAGCAGGGTCACCTAGGGCAGGTCACACAGGAACACATCCAGATCGGTTTTGAAAGTCTCCAGAGAAGGAGACTCCACAAACTCTCTGGACAGCCTGTTCCAGTGCTCCATCACCCTCATCATAAAGACATTTTTCCTGATGTTGCAGTGGAATTTCTGTGTTCCAGTTTGTGACCATTGCCCGTTTCCTATCACAGGGCACTATTGAAAAGAGACTGACCCCTTTAACTCGACACCTACCCTTCAGATATTTGTAAACATTAACAAGATCCCCTCTCAGTCTTCTCTCCTCCAGACTAAACAGCCCCAGGTCTCTCAGCCTTTCCTCATAAGAGAGATGTTCCAGTCCCTTAATCCTCTTTGTAGCCTCCATTGGACTCTCTCTAGTATTTCCCTGTCCCTCTTGAACTGCAGAGCCCAGAACTGGACACAACACTTGAGATGTGCAGAATAGAGTGGGAGGAGAACCTCCCTCGACCTGCTGGACACACTCTTCTTTATGCACAGGATATCATTGGCCTTCTTGGCCACAAAGGGCACATTGCTGTCCCATGGATAACACTGTCCACCAGGACTCCCAGGTCCTTCCCCGCAGAGCTGCTTTCCAGCCACCTGTACCAGTGCAGGAGGCTATTCCTACATCTCATCAGATTTCAGACCTGGTAATGACTCATATTAAAACCCCAGTACTCCTCTGTGGTCTTAGATATGGCCACAGTCCCAAGGAGGTCTGTCTCTCTTGGCCTGAATAATGCTTTCACAGTGGGGTCATGTCACATAACCAGGACTAATCTGAGTTACTGATTAATCTGAATCCCCAGGAATGGGAGGGAGGGAAAGGCCCAGCCTATTTGAGCCTTACCCTAAAGAAAATGGGCAGGATTTCCTGGACCCCTTGTCACCTGCCATTGGTGAACCCTCTCCACGAATCTGTCATCCCTCCTTTGTCCATGTGGTCTTGGCTCAATGAAGATCCCAGTAGGTGGCTCCAAGAATGAGGGAGGCTGGGCAGGCTGCGTTTTACCTGGGGGATTGGAAGAGTATATGTCACACTCTACATTTTGGAAAAACTCTCTTCTTCAAAACAACTCATAGAATGCATTCCCATTCGCTTGAAACACAGAGCTAGTAGATGAGAACCAGGAATGAAAACATTTATAAATAAATCAGAATAGCTGCACTGACCACAAAGTGAATAAAGTGAAAAAACAGGGAAGCAACACAGCTTGTTTGAAATCTTCTTGATACTGAAAGAGGTTCTATATGAACGACCTGTGATTGCTTCAGGAACATGGGTGATGCCAAGATCTTTGTCATCCTTAAATGATATATATGAAATTGGTTAAAAAAATTTCCCTGGTGTCCAGAGCCTCTCTGTGTGACTCTGGAGTGACTCTGCAGCCTCTGCTAAGTTTGCTGAGTTACTGTAGTCACTCAGAGGACTGCCTAAACTGCGCAAGTCCTCCTCCAGTCATTCTAGGGGCAACATGCTCTTTGGACCTCCATCTAGAACCCCTGCTCCTCAGTACTGGGGTTCAGATCTCTACAAAGCTTATTCCACATCCTCTACATCAAAGGAATCCTTTCACAGTAGAACTGGGACTTTTATGACTCCTTTCCACTACATTAAAGGGACTGGACTGAGGATCTTCACCATTTGTGCAAAAGACTTCCTTCTTCTCTGCTTATTTGGAGTTAACAAACAACTTATTTTTATATGGCCCTCAAAACCAGCTTGAAAGCTCCAGAAAATCAGCTGCAGCAAGCTGTGTTCTGCTACTATCAGCAAAATAGAGGAAGACTTCAACATCTGTGATTTTATTTAGAACAACTGTGCCCAGGACAATTGCTACAGCTGCCGGTTGACAGGCAAAGAAATCTCGCTTGCCTGTTCACATTCAGTTCAGCAGTCCAACAGGACTCGTGTGACCAGCTGATTGCCACCAATAAAAAAGAAGTTTGCAACTCTAATGGAGATTCTCTTCGATGAAGACTGCTGTCACCAGTACATCGTACTGGCTGGGTCAGCAGAAGATAGTATTCCAGACACAGTTTTAGTTGTTTGTTTTAGGTTTTGTTGTTTTTTTTGTTTTTTTTGTTTTTTTTAATTAAGGATGGACACACCTTATGTGAATACTCACATTGCTATTCATGTTTTATTTATTCTATGAATAAATTCACAAAAGGTGTTGGCATTAACTCTGGTAAGAAAGAGAGCAACTCCCTGACGAACTCCACTCTAGCCTCTAGTAGAGAAACAGTTACATATTCCCGGGGTGGGGACTGGCTTCTCAAAGTCCAACTTTGCAGTAGTTACGAGAGGCTCTTTTGTTCTTTATGTCTTTATTGTTGTCAGGCCATGACATGAACTGCACACAGCAGGTTTTGGAAGCCTGACACCTTTCCTACAGCAGGGATTAGAATGTGCATAAAACAAGGGATTGCTCGTTCCTGACACCAAGGAAATTAGTAAAGCTGTTCAATGTGGTGGATTAGCCACAACATAAAACCAAAAGAAAACCCTTGTATTGACAAATTTCTTTTGGTACTCATTTGATGTTTTCCCCAAGACCTGTTTCAGCCAGCTGCAGTTTCTGATTTGTGTTAGGCAGCAGAGACACTCAGTCTAGCTGCCAACAGCTTCACCAAAGGTTAGCAGCCTGGTCGCCACCAACTTCAGCTTAACAGGTTGGCTGGTCTGTTTTATACAGACATTTTCTACCCGTGGATATTCTAGCTAAATTCTAGCTGGAACTGGCAAATTAAATCCTTTTAACGACCATCAGAAGTGCTTAGGTAAAACCATGAGGGATGATTTAAGACTGTCTAGAACTGCTTGTCGTTACACACTTGTCTGTGATTTGCTGCCCGTGTGTGTGTGCCTCTGTGTATGAGGAGGAAAAACCAAACCAAACCAAACACAACTGGCCCCCGGCAACTGGCGCCTGCTGCCGCAGTAAAATGTCTTCTCATAGACTGCCAACATGTCTTGCACGCGTGCTGCTGGTATTGATGGATGTAGATCTGTCATTTGAACTGTAAAATTTTAAAGCTGATTTTACATAGCAGTCTGCTGTGACGAGAAGAGTTCCAAAGGTTATGTCAGGACAAAGGGGATTCACACAGCTCTTCAAATTAGGAAGATTTGAGACACCTCTTCCTGTAAACTCAGGTGAAGGGCCACAGTCAGTCGTTTTGGAAAGTTCATGGACCAGAGGAGATGGGTGGAAGAATATGCTCTTGTTTGTAGTATAGTGACAAACTGCCACTAGCTCCTTCAACAACTTGTTACAGCATCATAGACCAGAAGCCCTGTGGTGTCTGGCTGGTGACAGCTGTAGCTATATAAAGACCTTGCAGGGCATGAATTAGGGGCTGCATTCTGTTCCCCCTCATCTCAGTTTTGGAAAGAAGGATGTAAATCCAAGGACCTCTTCCATTCCTGCTCTCTAACGGTGGCGGTGTCCCCAGAGAGAAAATCCCACACAGCAAAGGTGAGAGCCTGTCTCTAAAATGCTGCTCGAACTGAACTATGTGGTTTTGCTGTAGCTGTTCTGTCATTGTGAACAATTCAGAAAGAGACAACCTATAATTCTTCGACATATCTTCATTCAGATTGAGTAGTTCTCCTGTAACAGTTAAGAAGCTTGATTCTGTACTGGTTTGCATTGAGTCTACCTTTTTAAATCAACAGCCTATGCTAGAGTAGAATTGGGCCCTTTACTCGCCCAAGGTATTGAGCATCCTTCACCTTTGCACACAGTTGTCATGACAAATCATTCCTACTATAAGCTTCTCATCTCCTAATTTCCATTTTCCTTCACCATTTTATGAAGTGTTCAGAATACCCCTGCACACGCGAGCGGTTGCCATAGGGATCCAACTAAACACGGCCTGTTGCTAAACAGCAACCGTAGAGAGAAAGATCCCTTTTGTTATATCCTGAAATATTCCAGAAGGTGGATCACCAAGCGTGACCCAGTGCTGTGACGGATCTGCCCCTGCACTGCTGTGGGTACCGTCCTTGTCCCCCTTTCAGAGGAGGGTCACCAGCAGGGGAATGCCATCCTGTGACTCAGGGCTGCCCCACAGATGGGAAACTACCTTCTAGTTGAGGCCAAGCAGTGTCTTTAAATGTGTTCATCAACAGTGTGGCCTGAGCCCATCTCCAGAGACCAAATGTGGGGATAAAAGGGAGGAAGGTTTAAGTGACATGAAGAAGAATGGCTCTCAATGGCATCTTTCTACCAAAGGACTGGGAAAGGGTGTGAATTTTCCCAGCTTTTACTCCCTTCTAAATCAGACTTCAGGTTTACGAGAGCTAAAACCCAAAGGCACCTGCTGGGCATGTACACCTTAGACCACCTCCTCATTCTCCCGCTGCTGGATGTGAGGCAGGTCAGTGTGCTCTGCCATTTCCAGAGCAGTGAAATCAGTCTTCATCTGCTATTTCTAGGACAAGCCCTGGTTCAGCATTCTTATCACTTTTCTATCCCTGATCTGATTTTCTCTTTGCCCTCAAATTCAATTTTCCGGCAAATTATGCCAGCTGCTCGCAAAGCCTCCCCCGAGCTCAGGCAGCAGCAGCCTGCGCTCCTTTGTGCCACACGCTGCTCCTCGCAGCTGCCCAGCCCCTGCCACCACTGCTGCCGTCGCCTCCTCCCTCAACGAGGAGCTAGAGGAAACACGGCGGCCCGACCGCTCCTTCCATGAGGGAGCTGCCGGGCCTTCGGGCAACCGACAAAACACGGCGGGAGAGGCTCCAGACGCTGCAGCACCCAGGCTGAGCGCTCCCCTCAGGTTCCACCCCTACCCCCGCCCAGCGCGGGAGGCGCAGGACAAGATGGCGGCGGGCACGCAGGCGCCTTGAGCAGCGCCACCGNCTTTCTCCCACCCTTGCTCGTTGCTACGTCTGTGACGTCACAGAAAGCGGGCCGGAGGGCAGGCGTCTCGCCGTGCGCTCGGCCGGGACGTTCCCGTCGATTCCGCCGGTCGGTGGGGGCTGGCACCGACCGCCCCGGTGCGGGGCGGAGGAGGCCACGAGCA